>CM053411.1:21071400-21101606 GCA_028644305.1 Xerus rutilus | reverse complement strand
ATGTGATTTTTTTTAAAGTGGAAAATAAAGAAATGGAGATAGAAAATAACGCTTACTAATATAAGTTATTTTAAAAGAAAGATGACATAAAGATAAAAAGTCAACTAGTAAATAGCATCAAGGTTTAAATGAGTGTTTTTCTTTCTCTAAAATAATCAACATTAATATTACAGGCGTTATTACAATAATTGCAAAGAAAATATAGAAAGGAGTAATATTTTGTAGAGAAAGTTGTTAAAGAATGAATGGAATTTTAAAAGTATATGAAGGGATTCACCTTGGGTAGGAGTCAGAAGAAAGTCCTTTTTATTTTATAATAATATTATTATTACAGTATTCAAGATTGAACACAGGGGCAACTCTCTACTGAATTTCATCCCCAATTCTTTTTTTTTTGAGATAGAGTGTAAATTGCCCAGGCTGGCCTCAAACTTGCAATCCTGCTGCCTTTTAAGTAGCTTGGATTATGTGTATATGGTACTGTGCTTGGCTAGAAGGCAACATCTTTTGTGAGAGGAGAAAAGGCTGAGGATTAATTTAGGGAAAAAAAATAGAATATTTTGTGAGGGAAGAAGAAGATAGATAAATATTGAAATAAATGACAGCAAACTGTGAAAATGGCAGATTAGATTATAAATTGTGATGGGGATACCTTATAAATAAAATGGAGGTACTAGTGGAAGAGAGAAGCTAGTGGCCAGAAAGTAGATTGTGATATTTTAGAGGTGATCACCAAATTAGAAATGTTAGGATCAAAGGTACTCATGACTAAGGGGAGAACATATCACAAGTAAGCTCCTTGAAGAAATCTAGAGTTGAGGCTGAGGATGCACTGTGCAATGAAGACGAAAAAAAATAGTAAAGAAAAGAAAGATAATGATGAGGAAGTAATAATTATCCATTAATAAATGACAATGACCTTGCTGAGAACTGTTTCAAAGATGATATTTAGGAAGGCGTAGGAAGATAGCATGTGGAATAGTATGGCACTTGCTCCGTTTCAAGATGTGATCATATTGGGGTTAATGAGAAAAAGTAATATTTTCTTGAGATGACCATTGAAAAGGTGAGGAGCAAAAGGGAAAGCAAACTTTAACATTTGGGGCTAAAGATGATATAGAAGGGTTTTTTGGTTGGGTTACTGGGGATTGAACTCAGGGGCATACGACCACTGAGCCACATGCTCAGCCCTATTTTGTATTTTATTTAGAGACAGGGTCTCATTGAATCACTTAGCATCTCCTGGTTGCTGAAGTTGGCTTTGAACTTGAGATTCTTCTGCCTCAGACTCCAGAACCGCTGGGATTACAGGCATGGGCTACCGCGCCTCACTGTTATAGAGTATTTTGATCATGGATTCTTAGTTGAATATGCCACGGCTCATACAAGATTGGTAACTGAATCAAATGATTTGTTATAAACAGTCAGAATGATAAAATAGAGGCCAGGAAAGGCTTTTCTTAGAGTGCTTGAGGTGATCAGAAATATAGTTTGTGGTGGCATTAGTTAATGGGGAGGGGGTTGGTTCTAAAGCAAGGAGTGAGCAGCCTGCTCAGTATGGCACATGTTTGGCTTTCTAGCAATCGTTCTGACAGTATCAGGAGCAGAAGTTTCATTTACTTCTTTTGCCCTTTTACCTACCTTCTTCCTATATAGCAACACAATATCTGACCCCTTATCTGGCTGAAATGGGCAAAAGAGTCAGACATAATTTAAAAAAAATAAAATTTCATTGGTATTAATGTAACTTGTCTTCTGGATGCTGTATGAGATAAAATGGTTCTTAATTTCATAGGGGTTCTTTCTAAATTGTTTGGAAACACTGCTGCTCTTGCAGAGTCAGTTTACAATTCCCTGGACCACATTTAATAGATTTCATCATGCTGATCACAAACAATGAGGCATTATCTCACCCTAATTAAAGTGGTTATCAATAAATATGAGAAATAACAAATGCTAGCAATGATATGGAGAAAAGAGAACATTCATACAGTATTGGTGTAAATGTAAATTAATAAAGTCATTATGGGAAAACCTGTGGAGATTTCTCAAAAAACTAAAAGTAAAACTAGCAGATGATCCATCAATTCCATTACTAATTATATATTAAAAAAGAAGATGAAATAATTATTAAAAATAAAAAGATACTTGCCCTTGCCCTCCAGTGTTTATTGCAGAACTATTCACAATTGCCAAAATGTGGAATCCACTCAAAGAACATTCACTGGATTAATGGATAAAATGTGATATATTTACACAATGGAAAACAATTCAATCATGAAAAGTATGAAATTCTGTCATCTCCAGCAACATAGAAATGAGTCAGACACAAAAAAGAAAATTACCACATGTTCTCATTCAGTTGTGAAAATTAAGAAGTCAACATTGCAGAATAATGGAATGAAATAGTAGTCATTAGCAACTAGAAAGGTTAGGGGGAACAGCAAAAAGTCATGGGAACCAAATACACATTTAGAGGTAAGAAATCACTCCTGGTTCCTCTTTAGTAAAGTAGGGTAACAACTGGGCAAAATAACCTATGATACATTTCAAAATGACTAGAAAAAACAGTATGAAATCCCAACACATAAAAATGATTATTGGTTTAAGAGATGTATACATACTTATACTAATTTGATTAATGTACAAAGTATACATGTACTGAATTACCAAAATGTACCCCACAAAGATGTACAAATTTAAAATAATAGTAACAGACAAAGATGTGCTGGTTTTAGAAATAAACATGGAAATTATTTCCATTCTTTTTCTCCTAACATTGTGTTTAATTTTTTTAATGGTTAACACATGCTCTTAATTTTCCATATATTCTACTTATTCATCTTAAGCTTTTAATCTAAAGAATACAGAACACTTCAGTATTTTACATGACATTTTTATTAATTTATTTCTAGAAATGCCTCATTTATTTTAAATTTTAGTCACTTATCTCATTTTTTACTCTTTAATTTTATTTAATACTTTTAGTTTCCTTCACTTCTATTTTATATCTTTACCCTTTAGATGCTGCTTGCTTCCTGCTTGTATTTTATTACCTTTTTAACCTTCTCACCACTAATATTTAACATTATGGTCTTTCTTGTTGATCCATGGCCAGTGAAAAATGTACTGAGAAGCCAGTATAGAATTTCGTTACAATGATCATCTTATTCTTTTGAATATATTTTCCACTCTATTTACCTGTACATACCCGTATACTTTTATAATAAAGGAACCTCCCTCTTTTTGTCCAAGTCATAATTTCAACATCATTTAAAATAAGGGTTATGCAAATAAGGGTTATGTCTTGCTTGTTTTCTTTCTACTTTTCAACATGGGCATTCACACTGATTATAAAACATATTTAAAAAAGAACTCCATTCCATTAACCATCTCACCCATACTCCACTCACAGAATACAACACTACTCTATATAAGGACTGGAACATTTACAGATTGTGATTTTGCTAAGTTGAAGGTCCTGGAACCAACCTCACATAAATATCCACAGATGAGATGACTGAATCACTGCAAGTGTCAAACCAATTTGCAATAGTGTCTTGTAATTAAACCTTTCGATTGCAATTATTCAGAGAAATAAATTCATTCCAAGGAAGATCACCAAAGGATGCATATTCCCTTCATCCATTTACTAGTTCAAATATTTCGCCAACAAATAACTTTGAGAACCAAAATTATCAATAAAAAATAAGAAATAAGTTGGAAGTTGTTTGATTCCTGAGATTTAGATATAAGAGTAGAAGGTGATCCCTTTGTCCATTCATAAAGGGACATGGCTGATACCCCTACAGCAAAAACCAATTAACAAGAGAAAAACAAAAACAAGCAAACAAACAAAAATACATATATATTGGGCCATAGTTTCATGTGACAAGGAAGGCTTCAGATGACAGACACAAGGACTCAGGGCGAAATTTTCATATTTATGTTTAGGTTCAATAAACTATGGGCAGTCAGGGAAAATGTGATTAGACAAAAAATGTATGATCTCAGTCACTGAGAAGGGAAACCTAGCAAAGCCAGCCTGTTCAGATATTTTTTTTAGCCACATCTTTGTCACCTTTATTTCCTTTGGGTATAAGGCCAGGACCCTTCAGAAGGAGGGCTTTAATTCTTTTATGTTCAACTTTTAATCGGAGATGCAGGGGGAAAGTTACAGTAATATATTTTATGGCTGTTTTGAAGAAAGGACGTTCTGATTGCTATGATATGCCTTGTGGAAAATTCCAGTTTCTATGCCTTGCCCTGGGAAAGAAGGAGGAGTAAGAGGACAGAAGGTCAGAGAGTAACTTTGCTTCTGAGGCCTTCACTTTAGAGTATCATTTTCTGAGCCTTAATATAGATGTAGTGGTAAGAATATGTGCTCGCATACCTATATAATTCAGTATTATCCTGAAATAATTTGAAAACATAAAGATAAGTAAAAGCTGGATTTAAAATTTTTTATAACTCAATTTTGACTTCAATATATATTTGCACTTGATTTGAATTTTAATTATAATTGAATCCTATACTATTAATTTACTATAATACAATCAAGTTAATAAAGTGGAAAATTGTATATGGTATGCAAATTTTCTCTCATCACTTATAACAACTCCGAAAGTATTTTCAAAATGGAATATTTTCTAGCTAATGTTCTTATCATTAGAAAGACTCTCTATTTTAATAGAGCTAGATTTAATTTACTTGATCCTATTATTTTTGATATCCATGAAATATAATATTTTATATGATTTTTTTCATTCTTTTACTAGTTGCTAGTATTTTGAAATAAGTGAATTCATGGAGTGTGGCTAAAGAGCTAAGTGTTCCTTATTGGATTTGACATATTTCACAGTAAAATATTAAGTTCATTATCATAAAAGTATAAAGTATTCAAACATTGTTTTTAATAAAAACATCATTTTAGTAGGAATGTTGGTGATGATACCTATGGTTAATCTCTCGTAAGTTTTTTTACAAAGGTGATAAAAATAAAAGGAATTTTAGAACTCAATTTCAGTCACCAATGTACTTTGAAAAATTCAAAGTCTAAACAAGAAAAATTTTGGATTTCTGAAGTGATTTATGAAGGAGACTGGAAATGGTCATGAAAATAAGATTATATTCATCTATTAATCCTCACATCTGTTTGAAGATTTTACCAACAATTTTTTTTCTTTCTTTCCTTTCTTTTTTTTTTGAGATGGGTTCTTGGTGAGACTGGCCCTGAACTCATAATCATCTCACCTCAGCATCTTGAGCAGCTGGGATTACAGGCATGTGCCAATGTGCTCAGCTCAACAAATTACTAGAACATTCAAAAGCCAAACTTATTAATCAAAAATGATGAAGAAAAGAAAAAAAAAGAAGGAAATGAAATAGTAATTGATTAACAAAACCTATTATTTAGAACTGAGGTCTATATAAATCAGATATTTAAATTGTGATTTCCATATTCTATGCCAAATCTGTATCATTTGCCAATCAATATAAGATTTCATCTATAAATACTAAAAATATACATTATTTAATGAACTTGTAGCTCACTAGAAGGAAATAATATTAGAATTGAAAGTCTTCAAAAAACATTTTGACAATACTTGTATTTACTATTTGGTACAATGTGATGTTTGAACACAGGTATACATTGTGCAATAATCAAATCATAGTATTTAGTGCATTCATAATAGTTATCATGAGGAAAAGAAAAAAAATTGAGAATAATTAAAGTACATACTTAGGCCTTGATATATTTTTTTCAATAATTTGGGAAGGAGAAAATTTGGAATAAAAAATCATCTAGATAAAAATCTAATTGCTAAGTTCTTTTGAAAAATAAGAGAACCAGAGTAGGCAAAGTAATCCTTAGCAAGAAGAGTAAAGCAGGAGGTATCACAATACCAGAACTTAAACTATATTACAGAACAACAGCAACAAAAACAGCATGGGATTGGCACCAAAACAGACATGTAGCACAGAACAGAAGACACAAAGAGAAACTCATATAAATACAGTTATCTCAAATTAGACAAAGGCACCAAAAACATACATTGGAGTAAAGACAGCCTCTTCAACAAATGGTGCTGGAAAAACTGGAAATCTATATGTAGCAAAATGATATTAAACCTCATCTCTCACCATGCACAAAACTCAATTCAAAGTCAATCAAATACTTAGGCACTGGAACAGAGACCCTGCACCTAATAGAAGAAAAGCCCAAATCATCATGTCAGCTTAGGACCTGACCTCCTTAACAAGACTCCTAAAGTGCAAGAAGTAAAATCAAGAATCAATAAATGGGATGGATTTGAACTAAAAAGCTGCTTCTCAGCAAAGTAAACACTCAATGTGAAGAGAGAGCCTACAGAATGGGAGAAAATCTTTACCACACACATCTCAGATAGAGCACTAATTTCCAGGCTATATGAAGAACTCAGAAATCTTAACATCAAAACAACAACAACAACAACAAAAAAAAAAACCCAATCAATAAATGGTTTAAGAAACTGAACAGACATTTCACATTGGAAGAAATCAGTCAACAAATATATAAAAAAAAGTTCAACATCTCTAGCAATTAGAGAAATGCAAATCAAAACTACTCTAAGATTTCATCTCATTCCAGTCAGAATGGCAGTTATCGAGAATACAAGCAATAGTAAGTGTTGACAAAGATGTGCAGAAAAAGGTACACTCATACTTTGCTGGTAGGACTGCAAATTGGTGCAATCCCTCTGGAAAGCAGTATGGAAATTCCTTAGAAAACTTAGAATAGAACCACCATTTGGCCCAGATATCTCACTACTCGATTTATACCCAAAGAACTTAAAGCCAACATACTACAATGATGCAGCCACAACAATGTTTATAGCAGCTCAATTCACAATAGCTAAACTATGGAACCAAACATCCCTTCAACACATGAATGGATAAAGAAACTGGTATATATACACAATGAAATATTACTCAGCCTTAGAGAAGAATGAAATTATGTCATTTTTCCAGTAAATGGATGGTGCTAGAGAATAAAATATCTTGCTAAGCAAAATAATCCAATCATAAGAAACCAAAGACTGAATGTTTTCTCTGATAAATGGATCCTGATCCAGAATGGGAGGCAGAGAGGGATAGGGAAGAATGGAGGAACTTTGTATTGGGCAAAGGGCAAAGGGGACTGAGGTGAGGGGAAAGGGTGTGGATGTGGGAAGGATAGTGGGATGAGATGATCATTATTACTCTCTATGTATGTATAATTATACCACCGGTGTGGCTGCATCATGTACAGCCAGAGAAATGAGAAGTTGTGCTCCATCTGTGTACAATGTGTCAAAATGCATTCTGCTGTCATGTATAACTAATTAGAACAAATAAAAAATATAATATAAAAAGAGGCCTTCTGTTTGATTAAAGGATAGTGATGAAACCAATTGCAAGGTCATAAAAAGATATAAAATACAACATTCTTCATTGAAATAATAAAACAAATATCCTTTTAAATTTAACATAAACATACTAATTCAAATATAAAAAAACTGCTAAGATTTTTAATTCAATATATTTTATCTCCAACATTGCAGAAAACTGACTTAAATTTAAAGTCCTTACAAAAAAGGAAAAAATTAAAAAGTAAGTGTTATGAGAAAATTCAATAGAACAGATATTATACATAAAGATTTCAAAAGAAGTGAAAGGAGCAAAGATAGAAAAAGCAGTTCAAAAATTAGTCAGAGATTCTTCTCTTCTGAGTGAAAAATGGAGTCTCATCAAATACCAGGAAAAATTAATGGAATGAGAACAGGAGAAAAGAGTCATCCTGAAATCATACAACTCCCTCTCTCAAAAAAAAAAAAAAAAAAAAAATGAAAGCATAAAACATACATTGATTTCATCAGGTCTGACAAATAGGAGGTTTAAGAAACACATTTAAGGTCATTCAGCCATCTTCAGAAAGCACCAGAAATAAAAGTGAGGTCTCATGATTACACTGCCTTACACACAAGAAAATTACATAATAATGATAATAAATCTCTTTTATAGAACATTTCTTCACTAAGTGCAGGCTGTCATTATAAAAATTATTTGTTCTCTTATGATCATTATTATAGGAGAAAGTCATTATTTCCACCACTATTACCAATTGAAAAGAAAGGTCAAGTGAATTGTTGAAAGATTGACAGAGGAACTGAAAATAAAAGCAAGGGATTTTAAACTGAATTTCAATCACTTAATGTACTTAAAATGAAAAATAAAAGTTTAAACAAGAAAAACTTTGGACTTCTGAAATGATTTATCAAAGAAACTGGAAATGGTCAAGTTAATAATTAAGTCTATCATGAAGGACTTTTGCTTTTTCTTTAACAAAGAAACTAAAACAATCAAATACATACATATATAATTTTTAATTTGACTTTTGCAAGAGAAAATAGGTGTGTTATAGTCATACTACTGTAATTTCTAACATATTCAGGTATTTGAGTTATTTAGTTTCCCATTATAGATCTCAATAAAATTGTTAGTAATTCTCACATGGACTGAGCTTGATCCTATTAATGTCAGCTCTCTCTATGGCAAATAAAACACCTTCACACATAGTTCCAATTACCTGCAGCTACCCAAAGTTCAATAAAATAAATAACATTTATTTTATATTTTAAATATTATTTTATTTCTAGTTATATTACAAATACTTTTATTTAAATGTTTGCAATGATGAAAATACAAAATTTTAATTAAAAAAAAGTGTTAGACTTTTCTATATTTTCAGATGTTTTTACAATTAAAAACATGGAAGTTTCAAGCATTATTGCTATGTAATTAATAACATGGTAGTTGTGTAAGAGACCACCACATATATAAGGAGGCATTTACAAAACCAAACAAAAAAACAAACTGCTTCAATCTTCAAAATCATTTATTTAATTCTGTTCTATTTATTTCAAAATGTCAAAATTTAAAAACTAAATGAATTAGAAATGTTTAATCATTGAAATTTAAAGATTTTCTCACCATAGTGCAGTAACTAAAGCATGGATATAATCTGACTTAGCAATTGGATAACTACAAAAGAGATGTAATGAGCTGTCAGATACACTGATTTATTCAGGGACAGAGAACAGGACACATTAAAATGATTAAAAGGATGCATCATGCTTAAATTCTTCTTTCAATGTACAATGCATACATACATACATATATGAATATAAAACAATCAAGATTTTGCAGAAAAATATGGGATATCCTATATGAAAAAAAACTCCATAATCTTAGTTTCATTCTATCAAAAAATGAAAACAAAACTGGAAAAATGTCTATAATTTATTTCTTTGAAATACATCATAATTTGATAATTTCACCACTACAAAAGTTGTTTACACATATATTCAAAGCAAAGTAATGCTTAGACGCTCCAAGAATTCAAATTTATAGCAATTATGTATCTCCCATGAAAGAATATTTAAAAAACAAGAAATGAATTAAAATAAAAGTATAAGAAGTAGGATATTAAATTGTGAAAGCTACAACACTGAGTATTTTAAATGTACAGGTAAGCAAGTAAGTCTCAATCTCTTGCAAATATTTTAAAGCCAAGCACAGTACACATGCCTGTAATCCTAGAAGCTCAGGAGGCTGAAGCTGGAGGATCTCAAATTCAAAGACAGCCTCAGCAACTGAGGGAGGCTGTAAGGAACTCAGTGAGACTCTATTGCTAAATAAAATACAAAAAAGGACTGAGATATGGCTCAGTAGCTAAATGTCTCTAAGTTCAATTCCCAGTACCAAAACTAAATTAAAAGCAAATGATGATTCAAATAATTTTTGAAATTGAATTTTTCAATATAATTTATTTGTAATTACAAACGTACATTATTATTTATTTCAGTATTGAAACATAGATATATTTTGGTTGAGAACCAAAGCAACCCTTAATTTTCTTATCTTTGCATGAGAATTAATAGTTTATTTTATTTTCTATAAGTTCTTTAAGCTTTCAAGTAAAAATATAAAATTGAAAAGGAAGAACTCAAAAATAGAAATGTTTATAAAAAACTATATGGGAAAATTATAAATTAAGGTTTTGATAATTTGACAAAACATCTAGGGAAAAACAAATAAGGATAATTAGTATGGGACTAAAATATATAAAACTTATTATAAAGGAGAAAATAACTTGTTCATTAAGAAATTAGGAGTAGAACAGGCAAAAATAACATAATCTAAATTTAGAACCAGAATTGTACAGCAATAGAGAAACAATACAGATACACATCAAACTGAACTCTAATGAGGAAACTGCTTTGCCACCAAAGGAGGGCCTGGGCACATACATGAAAAGCAATGAACACATTCATGTCAAGAGTGGCAAATGGATACCTCTGTTTAGATGAAATTTGGAAGAAAATTGGAGCTAACAGGACAATGAATATGTGTAAGGAGGGATAACTGTCAAAGTGCTGAAGAAAGAATAAATCATTCCAGACTTGAAATTATTTATTTAACTGAATAATCAATCATGAGACAATGGTAACAAGGAATGCTGTAGCCCAAAATCCTCAAGACACTGTTTGACAAAGTTCTGGTGCCTGCAATGGATCAGAGTGACGAGATGCACTCCTCAATATGTTTCTTGTTGGGATGCTCCTTCTTAGTTTGACAGAATTAATTGTGCTTGCTTGTGCAATTATTCTAATTCCCAGAAAGACAGGATCAGCTAATCCTGGTCCCCTAAAGTCTCTTGTAATCAAGGAGAGGCATTTGACCACCCAGGAGAATAAACAAGAAAATCCCCATCAGGATAGTACTACTGATATGATGTTTCTTAGAAGTAATTCTAGAAATTCCCCTGATGATAGTTTCACTTTAGATATGTTATCCAGAACACTTAGGCTCACAGTTTCCTCAATTACATTTGGAAGTGCTCTCAGGCCTGGCTGTAGAAGGCTGCTTTGGCAACTTCAATAAAATGAGCTATGGGAAATTGTGGCTCCAACTAGCCCCATGCCAAGCCTTCTCTCAGGCCCTGACAAAAACGGATTCCCCCTATAGTAAAATCCAGTGATATTTGACATAAGTAAAGGCAGAAGATGGCAGGTGTCCAGGTAACTTAGGACTGGATCCTCCCCACCATACTCAGGAGCCTACATTTATGGAGAAAGAATGGTTTGGATTAATAGAAAACATGTTAATTGTGCTTCCTTGTTTACATGGGAGAGTCATAAGAAACAAAGGCCTCGATGCCTGCCCAGAGAAACTGAACTCAAATTATGTAAACAATGGTTGCTAGAGGATAGGGCTCCGGGAAAGTTCAGAGAATGATATTTTGATGATGTATGTAATAATTAACTTAACCTGCAGCTTTGCGCAATTCTGGACATGAGCAGAAGCCATTGAGCACATGTGCGTCAACGGCTATGCTTTTAAGTGTAGTTACCCCAGTGACCTATTAGTCTTATGCTACTCTCATAGTTAAAAACACCTTTGTTAGCCTCATCTTGTTTTTTGAGAACACAATAGGAAGCTTAGTGATCTCTAGTTTGATATTAATCTTAAGAACAGGACATGAGGACCCTTATAGTTACAGTCTCTAGTTAAGATTTAAAAATCCTTTGATGCTGATGTAGTTATCTGGGACAATTATAGATGACCACTCTGTGTTTATGAATAACTCATGATGATTTGTATCCCCCTTTTCTTTTCTTTTAATCAATGACTGTAAATCACTATAAATAAAGTGCTGGTCTGAACTTAGACGGACACAGCTGCACCAAACCTGTTCTCTGTGTCTCATTGGTGCTATTTTCGCCGACACCACTCATCCCACCTCAGGATGGGATACCCTGCAGAGCTGGACCCCTGTATTTGGCGCCACAAATAAGAGGACTCAGAAAATTGAGCTCCCCGAGACTTTCATGAAGAGAATTGTTCAAGGATAAACTTCATTCAAGTCTGCCTCACTGCTGTTATAGTGAGAGGCATGAAGTAAGGGAAAATAAAGATGACTACATCTTAGGTATTTAATACACATTTCTAAAAACTGTGTTCAGTGTGTTTGCAATTTTGCATATTTTTAATGTATTTATGGGAGTCTCTACATAAACAATTAAAAGTTTTTATTTGATTATATGTTCTGTTTTAAAATTCTAACATCCTATTTTATAAACAGATACTTGAAAATTAAATATAAAAGTTTAAATAGTATCAGATGTGTAAATAAAGATAGCTTGAAATAGATGTTCTAATTTTTAAAAGTAAGATGTGAAACAGTAAAAACAAAGCAATGGTCTCAATAAACAAACAGTGTCATCACGTCTAAAGGAAAGTTATTTTGTTATTCAACATTAAGCTTAAACATTTAAGTACATGGGAAATTTAAATACAGAGAAAAATCATGTATGTAAGAAAAAGAATATACATATACCCATAAATAATAACATATTATTTAAATGAACAAATATAAATTAACAAATTTAATTTTTAACAAAATTATATTTCATTTGTACTTCTAAATCCCAAAATGTGACACATACAAATTATTTATGAGTAAAATGGGTATCCATTAAAGTATCACCCAAACCAGAAATATTACATGGAACTTTCAATGTATTTATTTTTGCTATTTATGTAGTTTAAAATCATAACCTATAAAACCACTTTTCATAATTCCTTCTTTTATTTCTTTTCTCATTTTTAAAAATTTTCAATTTTGTAATATTTTGTAATATTTTTAAATGTTTCTTTTGCAGGTACCCTAGAATTGTTTTCCTCTATCTGTAATCTGACAATCTACATCTTCCAATAGGGAAATTCAACATACATATGCTTACCATAAAAATCAAACTCAAATTTAGCCTGTATACATTATTAGAGTTTTTGTCTTTTACTTCTCTAGATATCTCATAAATTACAGAATATATTTTCATTTTGCTAAGTATTTTACAGGTGTTATCCTTATAGCTTTACGTCACTGAACAAAATTTCATTCACTCCAAAATGGTATTTTAGCTAACTATAGAATTAGAACTTCAAAAATAATTTTCCTTTAAAATTTTGTTCTGTTACCTTCTTGAACCCAATTTTGCCAATATGTTATCTAATATAAATCTATTTGTCTGCTAATAATTACCTTTCCACCTTTATAATTCCTCTCTTTATGTTTGGCATTATGAAATTTACCACAGTACATCAAGAGGATAGCCCTTGTGCTTTACTGATTTTCATTAGAGGTTTGTACCATTTGCTCCATGTTTTAATCTGATTTTGCATCACTGGGACTATTATGGTTTGTGTGTGTGTGAGGTATCCCCCAAAAGCTCATGTGTGAGACAATGCAAGAGGCTTCAGAGGAGAAATGATTGGTTATGGGAGCCTTAACCTAATCAGTGAATTGATACCTGAGGATGTGTATGTATGTATGTGTGTGTGTGTGTGTGTGTGTGTGTGTGTATATGTATGTGTATGTATATATAGGTATATATACACCTTCTTCCAACTTTGTTCACTTTGCTAAAGAATAATTATCAAAGCTTTGAATTTCTGCATAGTTTAATGAGAAAAAGTTAACTTTGAACTAAGAGAATATTACAATCATGAACCCACTCTAAAGTAAATACCAGATTTCAAAACATATAATGATATTATAACAAATGGAAGCCTACATGTCATATCCCTAACACCCTTCAAAAAAATAATTGAAAATGGATCACAGATTCAGATGTAAACAACAAAAATATAAAAAATCCTGGAATATAGGAGAAAATCTATATTTGGTGAGATTTTTAGATACAATATCAAAAGAGGATATAGGAAATAATGAGCTAGTCTTCTTTAAAATTAATATTTATTGTCTATGAAAACCATGGTTAACAGTATGAGAAGATAGGCCACAGACTGAGAGAATTTACTGCAAGAGATTTATCTGATAAAGTGATATTATTCAAAACATAGAATTATTTTTAAAATAATAACAACAATTTCATTAACAACTGTGCAAGTGTGATGGCACATGCTTGTGATCCCAGTAACTCAGGAGCCTATGGCAGGAGGATAGCAAGTTGAAGGCCACCCTCAGAAATTTAGTGAGACTCTGTCTCAAAATAAAGAGTTAAAATGTTTGGGAATACAGCTCAGTGATAAACCATCCCTGGATTCAATTCCCAGTACCAAAAAGAAAAAAAAAAAAATGTGTGAAAGATGTGAACAGACATCTCATCAAGGAAGATATACACAAAGAAAATAAATATAAGAAAAGATGGTCTACATCATAAGCTATTAGAAAATTGCAAATTAAAACAATAATATATACTACAAATCTATTAGAATGACCACAATCCAAAACATTGACAATACCAAGTGCCTACACGTATGAGGAGAAAGAAATCTCTTTCACTGCTGGTGGGAATGAAAAATGGTACAGCTACTTTAGAAGACAGTTTGGCAGTTTCTTCCAAAACTAAACATATTTTTACCATATGGTCCAACGATTGTCCTCTTTGGAATGTACCCAAATGAATTTAAAACTTATGTCCACACAAAAACCTGCACACTTCTGTTTATAGCAGCTTTATTCATAATTGCCATAATTTGGAAGCAGCCAAGATGTCTTTCAGTAGGTGAATGGGAAAATAAACTGGTATATCAAGACTATGGAATACTTTTCAGCAGTAAAAGGAAATGTCCTATCAAGCCATGAAAGCATACACATATTTAAATACATATTATTAAGTAAAAGCCTATCTGAAAAAGATGCATTATGTATAATTGCAATTATATGACATTCTGGAAAGTGCAAAACTATGGAGACAGTATAAAGATATGTGGTTGCCAGGCAAAATGGGGGAGGAGTGATTAGATGAGAGAAATAGGATCGTCATGACAGTGAAATTATTTTGTATAATACTAAAATGGCAGGTACATGTCACTCCAAACACATAAAAAATGTACACCTAGAATGAAGCATAATGTAAATTATCATACTGGGTGAAAGTCCTATCACTGATTTTATAACTGCATCACTTGTTACAGAATGTATAAAGTAGGACAGAGGATGTATACATGGCAAATCTCTTTACCTTCTCGATTTGTGGTAAACTTGAAACAGTTCTGAAATATAAAGCCTATTTAGAATACACACTGAATAAAGACTGGGTAAAGACACGTAAAAATAAAGACTGATAAAAAATGGCTGGAAATTGAAAATTGCACAATGAGAATGAGAGATTCAATAACAACTACAGCTAAAACAAATCCCCCTTAAAACTTTAGATAAGTTAAAAACAATGAAATATTTGGAAATATTATTCAATTTATAACATTTGTCTAACAATCTGTGCTCTTTGTGGAATAAACATTGTTTCTAAACACAAAGGAACAATGGCAAAAAAATTAACCATGTAGTAAGTCACAAAGGAAATCTCCACAAACTCCAAAACGCAGAAATCACATCCCTTATAAAACTCAATCAGTTAAATTTTAGTAAGCAAAAATGGCTAATATGTGGCTAACTGAAATGCATGAACATCCTTTAAAAAGATAAATTGAATATGTCTATTATGACCCAACTCTCTAATATGCTTCTTTTCTTCCCTTAGCCTATTCATTTCTACCTTTCTACTACAGAGGGATGCTGAGGTTTTAAAAGTTATTTCCCCTAATGTCCTTTATACTTTCTTCAATACATGAGGCGTCAATAAAACTATGTTGCTTATTTTGGTTGTTTTTCATATTCGTGAATATTATCATTTAGTGCCTTTTGTTCAGTATATTTTTGTTAAAGAATCTTTTGGTTTTGGAATGCTTGATTTTGTTGTGTAAGCTTAAATTTTGTAAAAGTACCTAACTTAAATCATATTCCATGTGTGTTCTCCAAACAGTGACATTTGTGGAATTTACAATTCTGACAAATTCATTCTAAAATTAATTTTTTCAATTCTCACTGCCAGCATTAGAAGATTCTTTTGTTTCTTTCTAGCTTTCAATAATTTAAATGTTCAGACTAAACATTTTGCCATATCAATGGATATAAAAGTCTTTGTTTAAATTGCAGTAACTTGATATAGTTGTTGGATAAATTTTCATTAAGGATAGTCATTTTACATATTTATTCATCATTCGTAAATTGTATCTGAACTGCTTTACTTTGTTATTTGCATACAATTTTATTGTTTTTTATTTGTAGAAGATTATAAATATATGAACGTAGGTACATGTTAATGTTTTAAATAATAATACTTTGATAATTATATGTATCAGGTATACATTTCCAGTGGAAATAACTTTGGTGTTTCCTGATTCTATCCTTGAATTAGTTTAAAAATTTTATTATAGGGGCTAGGGATATAGCTCTGTAGGTAGAGTGTTTGCCTTGCATGCACAAGGCATGGAGTTCAATCCTCAGCACCACACAAAAAAATTATTATAAAGTACACCATTCTTTTAATTATGGTTACCCTCTTTTGTTTCTTATTTAAGAAATTATTTTGTACTATGAATTAAATAATAGATTGTTATATTTTCTTGAAAACAATGATTTTGACTTTTAAATTTTTTCTGATTAGTATCCTTTTTGTGTATGGTATGGAAGTTTACATTTTTAAAAGACAACAAATTATATTGAATAGTCAATTATTTTCTCCTTCTCAGATACTATCAATGTGATTCCTGAAGTTCCACGTTGGCATTGTGTGCCTCTTGGTTCTGTGTTGACTGCCACCAGCCAACTTGTCTATGTTCTCATTCAGTGTTCTTCAAGGGAGCTTTGACTCCTGTCTCCTATTGGCCTTTTTCTCTTACACATACATTCTGGAGTAAGTTTGTTAAGTTCCACTCAGATCACTGACAATATGATACCTCAGAAATCTTCATATAATTACGATTAGATTTTATAATCAAAATATAGATTTTCCATACACAAAAAGAACTCACATTATTCCCTTTGCTTATGCATTCTTCATATATGTAAGTATCTTTTCTCAAGTAAGTCACAAGTAACTAATTTGATGAATATCTTCTTTATTTTTGTGTGGTTAAATGTGCTATCCTTTATCGTCTAATTCTTTGTTCCTAAGCATAGAGAAACAATTCATACTTAAAAATTTGGATACTAATCTTTTCATATCTGTCGCTGTTATCTTAACAACTTTAACCATTTGGATTTTTACTTTCCAATTTCTATAACTATTACACTTGCTTTTCTTTCTTCCTAACCACTTCAGGACCTCCCCCTTATAATGATGAAAGGAGATCATCATAGTGGCCATCTTATCTTGATCTCGATGTTAATGATCATGTTTACATATTTTAGTATTTATCACTATAATGTTTACTTTTTCATTTTTTTCAGATATGCTTTGTCAGCATAAACTAATTATTTTCTATTTTAAGAAGTGTTTATTATGAATTTTTAACAAGAATACTACTGAGATTGTATCATTTGCCTTCTTTGCAAATTCTGAAATCTATCTCAGGACTAAATTCACTCCTGAGACACCAAACCCAATCTTGAGTCCTAACTCAGTCTCTCAAGAAAGAAAAAAGATATTAATCAATTCATAAGTTGGACCCAATCACCTAATTGTCTCTTAGAGGTCTATAGCCAATCAACACTATGACACTATCAACAAAATTTCAAGAAGAATTTTATTATGGATCCACCATATCCAAATCATCATAGATACTTCCCTTTAGTCTTTTGAAATGCAAATAATTGATTCTTTATGTATCTGGTCTACACAGTTGAATATTTAAATTTTCTTACAGGAGACTAAATTCTTATTTGCACTTTATAATTATATGCAACCTTCTGAAAGAAGTATATTCCTGTCAGAGATTTTAAGCTCAATAATAGTTTATACCTTAACTTAAAAACTATGTCTATGTCAAAGTGAACCAAATGATTACTTCTGAAGATTTGATATATTACTAAAATCATTGAAAAAATGTACATTTACTTTATATCAAAGGTCTATTTGACATGATACCTTATATTTGCATTTATGGGCTACTTTTCATTCCAAATCATTCTCTCAAGCCCTGTGTATTTTCAATATACTATTATATGAAAACAGTTCTGAGATTTTACCCAAGGAAGTCAACATGAGGCATATTAATATTGTCTTATGCATTTTCTGACAATACCTCAACCTATTTTTGGAAGGACAATACAGTCTGTTTTATGTTACCAAACCCTGCCTCCACTCTCACCTGGTCACAATGCTCACTATGCAAATGTCACATGGAGAAGAGATAGCTCTTGGCCCATAAAGAAGTTGCACACACTCCACCACGCTTTCTCTCAAGCCTGACTCATGAGAATTCCCCAAGCTAGCCTCCATACTTTTTTCTTGACTCTTTCTTTCTTCCATATTCTCTACCTTGTAAGGGCACTTTCATTCAAAATTCACTTATACATGCAATTTATTTAAAAAATAATACCAATGAATATTGTGGAAAGCTGTATCATTCCATTCCAGAATTCACTATAATTTTAACATGCACTAGTAGATAATTCCACCTATGAAGTAAAATGTAGCACATCATTCTTGTGTTCTCTTCTTACTTGTACTTGCTACTTAACAGTAATAGATATAAAAATGGGCAAGCTGCTATATTTTCAGTTTTATTTTTCATTTTCTCATTAATCTTACCAAACTAGACAAATTGTTCTATAACCATTGGCAACAATATATTGTAAAACTAGCTTTGGGATAAAGTGTAGGCAGTTATTACTATAGTCACAACTTTAGATGCTAATTTTTTTGATTAATAAATAAAATTCCACAAAATTATGACACAAACCACAGGCACATCACAGTCCATATAATTCAGTTATTAAGTAGTACAATTGTTTTATCTTCCCATGTGAAGCCTAAGTTTAAAAAATGCTGTAAAATATATTAATTTAGAAATCCTAATGATTTCAAGTATATAAATTCCATTCACATTTTAACAAATGTGGTTTTTCTATATACTTAATGATTAGCATCTATACCCCTTAAGTTCTAATATGCAGAAGGGGTCTGGGGGTTTGAGACCCATTCTGTTCACCTTCACTCTCTTTCAGATTGACTCATTAAGGTCAATTAGCTCATTTGTCCACCCAGTATTCTCAAATATCCATAATCATATATGATTTTAATTATTATTTTCATGTGCATTTATTTTGTTGATATGGTCTCTTATTTATTCATCCAAAAGTTCCCTAATGTCATGCTCATACACCCCCAGGAATTCTTCAGCCATTGCTGCAACATATATCATACCCATTTTCCTTGAAGTATACTAAACTGTAGTTATTATTGATATTACTGGTTCATGACATATATATTATGACACATATATTTTGTAAATATTATAATAGATATATTTCTATTGTACTGATTACATACTTTAAATATAACTTATTCGCAAATGAAGACTTTATTTTGTATTTAAACTATATTATATATATATATATCCTGCTACAAAGCAAAAGAAAATGTGATAAACACCTCATTGATTAACTGACTGAATTTTTAAAATTACAATACAGATGGGAGAATTCAACTTACCATGGCAATCACAATTGTCTTGTAAAAAAGGGAACATTAAACTAAGTATAAAAAAACACATTTAATTAACACCTAATTTTCTTAGTCAAAAATGAAAAGCCTGAAACAATTCCCCTGAGAAATGCTGTTTAAAACCAAAGTTAAATGTTAATTTGCTTTCCCTGTTTTGTCTTGCTTTGTTATTGCTGGAGTTGGGGTTTCTTCTAGGCAACAATACTAACAGAATAATTAAGCCTATATGGATTTATGAATCTTTACTAGTTTCTGATAGAGACTGTACTTTATAGTCACAATGAACTCAGAACAAAGAAATTCCAAGTAGTCTCATTATAAAATCATTCTAGCTAAAGCATGTCTGTAAAAAATCCCATGTATCTCATCTTCTTGCATATTGATAATTTTGTTCCAAACTTTCCAAAAGTTAGAGTTAAATGCATTTATTGCCCCACTAGCCTTGGCTAATATTCTGTTTCATTCCATCACATAATCAACTGATCTATGCCAGGAAACAAAGTAAAATCTACTTTTTATCACAAAATAAAATATATACACACTGACAAAGAAGCACACAGATTAGAATGGCAGAAATCTGAGTAGTTTAGAAAGGAGTAAATATAATTCATACACAAGTAGCATCTAAGCCCCATAACGTACATTAAACATGCCACAATATTATTGATGATTTTCTCTTATGTTAGAAATATCAAATACATATAATAAAATGTAATTCATGTACAAATATAATATATAAGATGTATAATAGATATGAGTATGTGCACACACACACACATATGTTCATGTTGGAACTAATTTTTCTTAGGTCAATAATAATAGGTATCTTACAAAAGATCCAACAATATAAAGAACTCTGATTTTAAGAATTAAATTTTTAAAATCACATTTCCAATAATAAACAAAATAAGCATTAAGTTATATCAAATTTTTTCTTAGGATATAAGAAGCAATAATAAAATAATGAAATGTTTATTATGTACAAAATCCAGACTAATTTATAGGCGAACTACTAAAAGTAATAGAAAATTTACCATCATTACTAAAATCAAGGTCAGTGTTTTAAAAAATCAATGTATATTTTTATATTGGCCACAATAAGATATGAAAACCAAATTAAAACAGTAACATAATTAATAAAATTAAAATAAGCTAACAAAATACATAAAAAATCTTTAGTTAAAACACCAAACAATTCTAAGACAGTTTTCAATCTAAATGAATGACATATAAAAAGGATCATTATTGCAAAACGTCTCATTTTCTGAATTAACAAGCTGATTTAAGTGAATTCCAAACAAAATCCCAAAGAAAATGAAAATTTCTACAGAAAAAGAACATTTGTTGAATCAATGGTATAATTGCAATATTGATGGCCATATCATATGTCTAAGTCAGATATGCAAGCATGGTATAGTTCACAAAATCTAAAATGTGACCTTAAAATGATAGCCTTTCTTTATTTACTGTTTTGTCTTTGTGTATGTATGTGGGGGAAGGTGGAGGTGATGGGCATTTGGAAGGATGAATCGTTGATTATAAATACAAGTGATCTAAGTTATTTTATGAATGGATGAACTAATCAGTAATATCTAACAGGAATTTCTTTTCAGAGTGTGCTTTTCATTGTGTGGAGAATCAAAAAATATTCACAAGATTACATGGAATAGCAATATATTTCTTCCTAAGAGTTATTCATTTGTGGTATTTACCATAATCTGGACAAGTAATTTAAATTCTTTTAGTAAGCTCTTTATCCATAGATAGGTATATACAATTCTGAATTTACTAAATTCTTTCTCTCTTTCTACACATATAAAAATACATGAAAATAAAACTTATTAAAAAGAAAAAATGATATTTTAAAATTAAGCATACACTGAAGTTTGATTATTTTATTTGTATTGTGATTATTAAAATGTAATTTAAGAAATAAAAACCTGACAATAGCTAAAAATGCATGGTTTTTAATCTGTTCTAGTAATGGATTTTTCCTATAACTCTATTAAATAGGTAGTATTACCCTTATACCACTTTAATATAGCACAGAAAAACTAAGTAAACCTAAACCTACCACAGCATATAGCTATAAGGATGTGCAGCATGAATTCTAATCCAGACCAGCAAATGTTAGACTTCTATAATTTTTTAAAGTTCTATGGTAATGATATAATTTATATGTACTTTAAAATGAACAATTCTTAACTATTTAATTCAATGAGTTTTTTATTTAATTTGTTTTCCTATCTGGTAAATAAAACAAAAACATACAGATTTTTAAAATATTATGTGATGTTTTGATACATATACACATTGTGAAATTACTCTAATATTTATATTAGGGTATATATTATATATAAGGTATGATTATTAAGCATAACAATTATATTAGGTTGAGCAGTTACTGGATACTTATATTGTTTCCATTTCTTGGCTTTTGTGAATAGTGCTCCAATAAACATGAAAGTGCAGATGTCTCTTCAACAGTGATTTAATTTCTTTGGATATATATCTAGTAGTGCTTGATAATATGGAAGTTCTATCTTGAGGAACCTTCAGAGTCTTCTTCATAATGGCTATTCTAACTTACATGCCCACCAGTAGCATGCAAGTATTCATATTTCTCCATATCCTTTCCAGTACCTGTTATCATTAGTGTTTTGAACATAGCCATCCTTACTGGGAAGAGATAATATATCACTGTGATTATTTATATGTCCCTGATGTCCATGGGATGTTAAGCATTTTCTCAAATACATGTTAGCCATTTCTGTCTTCTTGTAAGAAATATCTACTTGGGTCCGTTTCCCATATTTTAATCAGGTTCTTTCTTTATGCTATTGGGTATTTGGAGTTCCTCATATATTCTGACTATTAACCCTTGTCAAATGTACAGTTTGAAAATACTCCCTACCATTGTGTAGATTGTTTCTTCACTATGTATATCATTTACTCTGCCATGTAGACTCTCTTAGTTTGATAATTCCATTTGTCTATTTTTTGTTTCCTATGTTTTCAGCTTTATCTAAAAAATTTTTGCTCATTGGGATAACATGAATAATACTGATCATGGGATGTCTTTTAATTTTTTTGTATTTTCTGAAATTTCTTGTATTAATGTTTTAAAGATTTCATTGTAGACCTCTTTCATCTGGGGTTACATTTATCTCTAGATATTTTATTTTTTATAGCTATTTTAAATTGGATTCATTCTCTGATTTCTCTTTCTGATAAATGGCTATTGACTTACAACATTGCCACAAATATTTTATGTTATTTTTGTATCCTGCAACTTTTTTGAAATCACTTATTAATCATAATAACCATTTAGGGATGTCATCAGTGTTTCTAAATGTAAGGTCATGTTATGCTCAAACAGTCACAATTTAGCTTCCTCTTTTCCACTGTGAATATCCTGTATTTCTCTTTTTTGCCTGATTGTTCTAAGATTTCCAGTACTATGTTGAGTATAAGTGGTAAAAATGCATTTCCATGAGTTCTGACAGTTGTATAGATATTAACATAATCACCACTCAAACTATGTTAAAGACCACCTCTAACATCTCAGAAAGTGCCTTCATCCTTCTTTTCCACAGTCCCTTTCCCAAGGAAGGAGTCATTATTCTTGCTTAGTCCAGCTTCTCCTTTAACTTGATATAAATGGAAATAAAATATTTAATATTTTTTCCTGGCTCTTTTACTCTATATAATGTTCTTAAGCTTCATCTATATTTTTATGTATTCAACCATCCATTTTTTTTAATGGAAAACTAGTATTCCATTTTTTAACATACCAATTCTTTATCCATTTCTGTATTGTTGGACATATGAGCCTTTCCCTTTTTAGGGGCAGGGGCAGTTCTAAGTACGGGGAGGGAAAAGGAGAAGCCAACCAAGAGAGCTAGTTACAAATAAAGCTTCTCTAAACATTCTCCCACAGACTGTTTTGTGAAACCACATTTTCTTCTCTCAAAGGTAAACACTGTATAGAATTGCTAAGGCAGAAAGAAGATATTAACTATGTAAGAAACTCGCAAACAGTTCTACAAATGGCTATATCATGTTACACTTCTATTACCAATGTGTAAATCTTGATTGTTCCACATCTTCCTCAGCTTACTTTTCAGTCTTTTTAATTTTAGTTATTATTAGAGGTTTGAAAGGGATAGTTTCATTGTTGTTACACATCTAGGTCTTAACCACTAGATGTGTGTTTTTATATAAAATGATGAGAAATGTTTTGAATTCTGATAACAGTATAAACTCCAATAATTCGCAACGTGGGTATACAGATTAGAAGGCATGGTAAAACTTGAGTCAACTATTCAGAGAAAATATTAAAAGCTCACTGAAGAGGAAAAAATAAATGTTAGTTATATAGAAGGTGTGCCTAAAGTTCAAATTGAACTTTTCTTCTTCAAATCAAAATGGAAATTTCTTTCATATAATGATTAAATTCCCAAGAGGATAGCTTACCTGAATGAAGCCCAGATCATTTTAATTTGATGCCAAGAGTTAGCTTTATTTTCTTTTTTTAGGTGTTTGTCCTTAGGGCTTCTGTCAAAAATCCTGACTATGAGACTGCTAAGAGAAAAGATAGAAGCGACAGGTACCATAGGTGAAAAGAATAACTATATGAGTTAAATCCTCCAGGGCCCAATTATTAGCTGTAAAATTGAAGAAGTCAGAATCGTTTCTGACTTCAGACATTCAATTTTAAATTTATTTTGCTGTCATATCACAAATATTAGGAACAACAAATGTTTTATCTACAAATTGAATTAAAAATATTTTATTGAAGATAATACATTATACATTGTCACTCATTACATTTAAATAACTTCAGATAATTATAATTTTAATTCATTTCTGACCCTAAATTTTGTTACTAAGAATCAGAGTCAAAGCCTTACAAAATTCATGCTTTTAAATATAGCATAAGAATATATGAACCAGAGGTTATTTTCCAAAAGGAAAAAAAAAGAAAACTCTAAATAAAATTTGAAAAAGTTTTGTTCTCATCTTTAAAACTCTCTCTTGTCATTTTAAAGAAAAACTAATGAAATCAGTTTTGTGAGAATAAACATTGGAAAATTTTTTGTTAGTCCATGAGGAGACAATTTTATTCCTTTTTTAAAAGATGAAGTTAATCTGCTATTATTTTTGTCTTCTCGATTAAGACATTGTTGATTCTGACTTTGGAAAAAAAATCAAATGGACTGTTTTATTTTTCTCAAATGCAAATACTGAACAATCTCAAAGAAAAAAGATTAATTTATACACATCAAGAGAAAAAAATGTAGTATTTTATGTGTTATCAGAATTTCAGTGAATTTAAATATGGAAAGCAGAAGGCAATGAATCCTAAATGATAAATTATAAACTGAGAATAATGATTATATTAAACATTTGATATTATGAACACCTGAAATGAATGAGAAACCCTGACTAAAAATTTAACATTACTGCAGAGTTGTGTGGCACTCCCTTGTAATCCCAGCAGCTCAAGAGGCTAAGAGGATTGACAGTTCAAAGCCAGCCTCAGTAATTTAGAGAGGCCCTTAGTCACTTAGCAAGACCTGTCTCAAAATAAAAAATAAAAAAGGCTGAGGATGTGGCTCAGAAGTTAAGTGTCCATGGGTTCAATCCCCCAATACCAAAAAAAAAGAGAGAGAAAGAAAAAAATGAAATGAAAAATTAATATTAGTGAACTTAACTCTTCTACTGAATACTTTAAAAGAATTTGCTAATCATTAAACCTCATATTACCTAATTAAAGAAGATTCTATAAATCATTCTATATTTACAGAGTCTATCATTTGTTTTAAAGAAGCAGCAAGTGAAAGCCAATCAAATAAAATCAGAGCTGGGCACCGTGGCGCAAGCCTGTAATCCCAGCATTCAGGGAGGCTGAGACAGGAGGATCACAAGTTCAAAAGCCAGCCTCAACAACGACCAGGCGCTAAGCAACTCAGTGAGAGCCCGTCTCTACATAAAACAAAAAATAGGGCTGGGGATGTGGCTCAGTGGTCGAATGTCCTTGAGTTCAATCTCTAGTACCAAAAAAAAAATTAAAATAAAATAAAATAAAATAAAATCAGCTCAGATGAAAAAAATCATAATTTCTAACTCCTCAAAATTTAACTCGTAGAATTATGACAATTGAGTTTTCCATGTTCAGCAGAAACAAGACAAAATGTAATTTTAAGTCAAATTCCATATGTTATTCACCATAGGAATGTATCATTATAGAAAACATTTTTAAAATGCAAATAAAGCAGAACATAACTAAATATTGTCTCATACAAATCTAAATGGTTGTTAATAAATAGTAAATATGTATCTGTTTTTTAAAATAAAATGAACTCTGTCAATGTGATTAGAATATAAGATTTTAAAAAACCTGATCAGATGATTTGTTTATCATTTTTTATATCAAGAAAATAAAGGTCATAATTTTCCTACGTGTTTCAAAGTTTTCTTATAATATAAACATAAAAATTATCATAATTTTCAAAAGATTTATTGTGGTTTTGGTTTGAGCACTGTCCTATTTAAAATATTTTTTTCTTGTAGATGGACACAATACTTTTATTTTATTTATTTATTATTGTGTGGTGCTGAGGATCGAACCCAGCACGTCACACGTGCTAGGCAAGCGCTCTACCACTGAGCCACAACCTTAACCCCTTGAGAACCGTCTTATGGAAGAAACAAAACAAATATCAAAGTGCAAGGCTAGTGCTACACATACTAACAAGTGTAAAATACTTTTGAAATATGTTTGACAAATCACAATGATATTGGTTGCCTTTAAAATAGCCTTTCAGAAACTTACAAGAAGATATTCATGGACATATAAATATAGAAAGCAAACCAATAAATAAAATAACTCATAATAATCTCAAAAACTAACTATGACAAAGTTAAAATCTAGGCAGAATTAATAGTTTTAATGTTAAAGGAGTCAAATTAATAAATACAAAACTTTCTAAGGTTATATTACAGAAAGTGAGCTCTATTAAAGAGACAATGCCTAAAATGCACCTCTCTACCATCAGTCTGCTGACTTACAGCCTTCAGAATACCACCAGGAAACTGGGCATCTGTCCCTTTCTTCACTATATGAACTTTTTAAAAGTTGGTGAAATACTTTTCCATGTACAGTCACTTTACAAAATGAAAAAAAAAAAAAAAAACTCTAGACAAATGCCATTTTGCTTAAAAATAAATTAAGTAGAAATGTGAAGAGAATAACATCATGGAGCCACAGGGAGGAAAAATGTGAATAAGGGGAAAAGTAGAGCATCTGGAATCTGAGGAATAATCATAGTCTTTTAACTAGTAGGGACTTTATTAACATATTCAAATATATTAGAATAAATATATCTTTTTACAAAGAGATTAAAAAATATCTTGTAAGGTGAAAAATAATATGAGGAAAAAATACAACCAGTTAGTGGTTCTGAGTAAAAACAGTGAATTCACTGATATAGTATGACTCCATTAAAAGAACTAATTGATATAGTATTTATTTCTTATAAAAGGCTTCAACTCATCAAGTTTATAAATACAGAAGACGTAACAAAGATATAGTGGAGTTCACATTGATAAGTGGTTACTTCCTTAAGAGAGCTGAGAAAGCCAAATGTATTCTAGAAGAAGGTAAATTCAAGAAACCACTCAACTTATTCTCAAATGACTCAGATTTTTGGACGTTCCATGTGCTTCAAATTTAGTGTTGAGGTAGGAGGAAAAGCTAAAATAATGTGGACTGATAAGCTATTTGGAAGTAATTACATCCATAAGTCTCTCACTTCATGGTCTCAACAAATAATTCACTCTTCTTTCTTAGGCCTTTTATAGTTTATTATTCAGAGAAGTACTCATGACTACAGAACACTAGAGTTAAGGGCTTCAGCCAAGCCTTTAACTTCTTGAAAAGAAATTTAAAATGGCTTATTTGGGAAATATGAAAAACAGCTGAGAGTACATATACAAAGATGATGACATAAAACATTCCTAAACAAATGACCAGCAAAATCATTCAGGAAAGCTCAAAATTGTTATGCTCATTCATATATTCATTCATATTCTATTTTCATAAAAATTATTTTATAATTTTTGTTGTTTTTTTCATATCTGTTTTCATATATTTGTTCCAAGAGCTTTTCTTATTCTCTCAAAGTTCATTTTTTTTAAATGCTATTTTGTTCTTGATTTTGGATGCATTACATCTCATGTCTATGAGGACAGTCCAGTTTTTATGCCATTTTTTGTTTTCTTAATACTGCATACACTCTCTTCATTTTTTTGTTTTTTTCTATTTTTTTATTTGTTCTGTTTTCTTTATATATCATACTTAAAGATTATGTAAGAATAATTATTTTTACATAAATCATCATTTGAGCTTTCAAATCATAATTTAACAGTGTTGTTTAACTTTCAGCAGAATTGTTGAACACTAGATAAGTACCAAACCTGAACTTTCAGAAACGGATAGGCAACTTGTCACATCTCTAAGGGATCTCTTTGGCTAAGCTCACTTATAAATCTGACAGTTAGTTACATTACTTGTGAATCTCTGGGTCAAATAGAGCTAGGCAGTGAGGAAGTTGTATATTAAATGATTCTGAGTGAACTACCTAGGCTGCAGGTGCCATTCATCCATCAGCAAGATAACTTCTCTAGTTTTCATGATGATGTTGGAGTCCAACAGCAAAAGCCATTAGCCCATATGACACATCCATAAAAGCAAAGACACTAAAAATAGGCTTTACAAAAAATATAAAGCACCATTAGTCCAAGAGGTACTACAAATGAAACGGGAACTTCAGAACTACTAAAGGAAAAAATGGAAAGAAATAAACATTTAAAAATATTAAATAAGCCGGGCGTGGTGGCGCAAGCCTGCAATCCCAGCACTTAGGGAGGCTGAGACAGGAGAATCGCGAGTTCAAAGCCAGCCTCAGCAATGGCGAGGCACTAAGCAACTCAGTGAGACCCTGTCTCTACATAAAACACAAAATAGGGCTGAGGATATGGCTCAGTGGTCGAGTGCCCCTGAGTTCAATCTCCAGTACCAAAAAAAATAAAAAATAAAAATAAAATAAAATAAAATAAAAATATTAAATAAAGGCATTTTTTCAAGAAGAAATGACCTAAAGAAAAATCTCCCTAAATATATCCAGCAAAATGACTGATAATGTATTCACTCAAAGCACTTGTGAAATTGTATAAAAGAGATTAAAAATATTTGCATTAGGAAAAATTAGGAATTTATAATTCGTTTAAATTCTTAATTTAATGATAAATGTTCAAAACAATGAGAAACCTTTACAAATTATTTAAACCATTTGTAAACTAAATGTATGTCAGACTATAATTCTTTGTCTAACAAAACTATCAATTAAGTGTGAGTGCAGAATAAAGACATTTTCCTACATGAAATGTTTCAATAAATTTACTTCCCCTGCATATTTTTGCAGGAGAATATTGGAAATGTTGATAAAGTGAACCAACAAAGAAATAGGAAGTTCCAGAAAAGACAGAGGCAAAAAGAATCTCCAGATAGTTGTGTGCTATTCATAAAGTACAACCACTACTGATAGGAGTTATAACAAACAGTGCCTAAATTCTAAGCCAAAAAAAGAAAAAAAAAAGGCTAAAAGCTCTAAATTCTAAACAATTTTGAGCTCCATGAAAAACTAAAACTGGTGAAAACAGGGTAAACATAAAATTATGGTCTTTTATATAGCTTATTTTTGAATATTATCTGGTCATTATGTAAACCTTTAGTATTGAGTGAAAAAATATATCAGTATTGGCATATATAAAAAAGAGAAAAATGGAAAGGCAGGAAGTGAAGGAAAGGAAGAGAAAAAAAACTGATCTTCCACAATATTTAATCATAATATTAATAAACAAGAAAAATATAAATGAAACAGTGTACAAATAGAAAACACCATGTTTCCTATGAAAAAATAGAATTAAATACCTAAATAATCAGGTATAATACTTGAGGACTATGAAATTGAAGATGAGTTAGAGCTGAGTACCATATATATTTGTGTGAATGGTGCTGGAGTTTAAACCCAGGGCTTCACACATGCTAGGGAAATATTCTACCACTGAGTTACAATGCCAGCCTTTTAGATATATTTGAATGATAAACTCTGTAGAAATAAATTATTCTAAAATTTGTGAATACGTACCTTTGAAAAAAAGAAAAAAGAAAAAAGGAGAAAAAGATTTTACACAAAAAGTAGTAATAAAGAATAAAATATAACAATGTTCTGTAAAAAGAAGAAACAAGGTACTTGAAAGAAACCCAAAGCATTCCAGAAGGAAAGGAAGGAAGGGGAAAACCAAGGAACCTCTACACTGCCCCTCCCCTTTTTACATGTAGTCAAAGGATCATCAATTTGCATAGAGTACTGCAGCCCTTTGGCTAAGTGCTTGGACTTTCCAGTCTTGAAACAGATTTAAAAGCTGGGTTATGCAGCTTCCCTTTTACTATGACAACTACTGGAGATGCACAACTTCAGAGGAGGAAGAATTTACCGTGGACTTTGGTTTCAGAAATTTAAATCAGGATCTCAACCAACTGGAACCTTACTGCTTAAGTATGAAGAAAGAGTAGGTCAG
>CM053411.1:21005074-21070900 GCA_028644305.1 Xerus rutilus | reverse complement strand
AAAAAAAAAAAAAAAAGAGGAAACAAGATTGTCCCAACTATGAAAAATTATTCTAACCAAGAAAACACCATCCATATCTCCCGGAAATGTTTCTAGCTCTGGACATTTGATATAAAAGAAATGTGATTCTGCAATGTATTCGAAACAACATTAACAAAGACTGTTTTGGACTTAATACTAATTCTATGAAATCTAAAGATGTATAGGTGTGTAATGTTTCAGCACACATAACTGAAGCATATAAAGTAATGTAAAATAAAAAAAATTAAAAAAAATAAATAAATAAAACATATGTGACAGAATTTTACACTGATAATTTAGGTCTTGAAATTAATTTTATGAGACTTAATTAAGGCTTTAATTTAAGAGTTATAAGATTGTTTAGGTTATATACTTCATCTTGATTGACTTTAGTTGGTACATATATGATTTTTTTGTTTTTGTTTTGAGAAAATTGCTCCATTTCATCCGTTTTCAAATTTGTGAGTATCAAGTGTTTGTAGTATACTTTAGTAATCCTTTAATGACTTCAAGACTACAGTGTGCTTGCTGTGTCCCACACTGAGGTATGATTCAGCTGAGAAAAACTAATCAGAAATTATAGAAATAAAATCAAGACTCGTTTATTAATTGAAAGCAAGGGGCATGGTGGATGACCAGCTCTGATGGAGACTGGATCTGACAATAAAATGGAGAGTCCAAGCAGGCATTTACATGAGTAGGTACACTACCAAGATTCAGTGTGAAAAACTTCAGGAAAACAGGATGAAGATGGAAAAAACAGGTTGTTTGGGGGCTTAGCAGGTTATACCCCTTCCTCTGGCTGGGAGGAGCACATTTTGAAATCAAGGCTTTTTGAACTAGTGAGTTTCATAGCAAATACAGAATTACCCCCATCAATGAGAATCACCTTGCAAATGGGTTTTTCCTAGGCACCCTTGCACGGGGTGCGGGGTTGGGGGGCAAAAGCAGCATTTCACTGTCCAGGAGTCACATAGTTCAAAGCAATGATATGATTTGTCAACTGCCTGAAACACAGTGATTTTCCTATTAATGGTCATTTGTGTTTTCTCCATTTCTACTTTTGTAAGTCTTGCTAGAGGCTTATATTTTTATTTATTGTTTTTTCAAATAACCAGTCATACTAGCCTATTTTCTGAAGATATAAAAAAATACCAGATACTAGGTAAACTTTATAAAATATAGAAGTTATTTGAATCATGCTTCTGGATTCTTCCAAGTTTAATATTGGAAAACCACATGTGGTAAAGGATAACTTGTTGCAGCAGAAGATGAAAAAGGTCATTTGCACACAACAGAGAGAAAAACATACTGCACTTATTACATTTTGAAGAACCTACACTTGGCAATATTGGTAGTTAAGCATTCATGAAGGCCATCCTCATATCTATTATTGTATGACTTCTGTTGATTAGGGTTTTAGTTGCATACACTTTTGTGGTTTGTATGGGAGAGAATTATTTATTATTAATGGATTTCATTTTTCCTAATTTAAATACTTCTATAAATACTTTCATGCCTACTGGCAAGAAACAAGAAGTTTTCCATAGAAGATCACTTGTTAATACGTGACATTACACAAGTTGTATGCTCCCAAAATGCAATAATGGATGAGCAAAAAACCAAAAATAAAAAACAAAACAAAACAAAAAACAGATATTCCTTTTCAAAAGGGATAAATTAGAAAGAAGAAAAAGATGAAGGTTCCAAAGTAAGTCCCAAAACCTAACAAGGTAAAATTCATTGGAACTTGAGAAACATTCAGTAGATGAATGGATTAATAAAGATGTGGTTCTTCCAAACATTGCAATATTATTCAGTTGTGAAAATAAATGAACTATGAAAAGACACAAAAACACTTAAAGCATATTATTAAATGAAAGAATCCAGTCTGAAAAATATACCTACAATATGTTTGGACTAAATGTCATTCTGCAAAAAATAAAAGTACAGAGACAAGCAAAAAAAATCAGAGATTAATAGTTCAGGGAATGAAGGACATGAATATGTGAAGCCCAAGAGATATCTAAGGCAGTGAAATTATACTGCATGACACTGTAATGGTGGATACATGGCATTATACATTTTTCACAAGTTATAGATTCATAAACAGAGTGAACACTGGTTTAAACTATAGACTTAGGTAATAAGAATCTATGGATATAGAGATCTATGGATATGGAGGTATAGCTTAGTTGGTAGAATGCTTCTTGCATGCACAAGGCCCTGGTTTCAATCCCTGGCATCATACAAAAAAAAGTATCAATATAGGTTCATCAATAGAAACAAATATATAACACCAGTGAAAATTATTCATAAAACAAGAAATTGTGAGACAGAAAAAGTGCATGAGAACTCTCTTATGTTTAGCTTTTTCTCTAATTCTACAGCTTCTGTTAAGGTAAAATCTACTAATTAAAATTTTTATGATTTACTCCAATAAAATTTAAATAACCTATGCAAACAAAACAGAAACAAAAATGTAAAAACAATAGTCTGAAAGTATTGAGAACAACCAGTGCTAGGAGTCACCAGAGGGACTACCATCTTTGAAAAGTAGAAGTACACACAAAGTGAACCCTCTGTATTATTGCAGATTTCTCAGTGAGGACTCATTCCAGTTTGATGTAGAACAAGAGGAAATGAGTTCAAGCAGAAAATTGGAATCTTTCTTGGCTGTGAAATCATAGTTTCTGTTCCAAGGCTGCTAGGATAGTTAGAAATTCAGGGGCAAAACTGAAGAGGATATACAACTGAAAACAGAGAGCCTTTTAAATCCACATGCAAATGTCCCTCATTTGAGTTAGCTGATTCTTAATATGTGCATGCATCATATGACACTCCAAGTACCTAAGAAGACAGAAATTGCTAAAAAGCCAAACATGGTTTTCTGCTCTTTTTCTGATACAAGATTTATATTTTTGTTCTACCAAGTTAACAGAGTTTTGAAAAATATCTTAGTCCTATTGAGATCTGACAAGGCCTGCTTTCTAAAAGTAACTCATTGCTTAACAGTAAAACCTGGGTTTTAAGAGTAAAGGAAACAATAAAAATAAGCATGTCTAACAAAGTCTAAAATCATTTCTTGTCTGGATCAAGAGAGGGCAACTGGTAAATGTTCTGCTGAAAAAAAAAATAGTTCCCTTTATAAGAAGATAATGTTGTCCAAAGTTTCTGAAATAATTTAATCCTTAATTCTTAGTACCTATGTGAATCAGTAAGCCATGGGAAATTTTCTGAAAAAAAAAAAAAAAAAGACAGGCAAACAAAAAACAAATCAGAGGAATGATGTCAGCAAGAATGTGTAACAGGAGGACACATACTCATGTGAACCCACAATAATAATTCTGAACCCATCCACTGAAGAAAGTCTCTGTGTGGGAGCCACAGAATTCAGGTAGAAGAAAATGAAGCCCTAGTGAAGACCAATATGTAGCAGGCTCCTTTTGAGAGTGCATACCTGCACCCCCGTGGAAGATCCACTGATGGTGTTCCTAGTCCAATTGGATATAGTCTGGAAATAGTACAATTTCCCAAAGGAACTTGATTTTTGACATTGAATCTGCAACCAAAACCACTTGCTAAGCTATTCAGGAGAAACCTTGCACACAAGTGCCTTGACAGATAAGTTTATTATGCTTGGCTGTATACCTAAAGTTGTCCTGTGTCCAGGCTCCATAGTATGGTTTTGATATGAAGTATACAGCAAAAGCTCATGTGTGAGACAATGTAAGAATGGTCAGAGGCAACATGATTAGATTATGAAAGCTGTAACCTAATCATTAGATTAGTCCACTTGATAAATTAACTGGGTTGTAATTGTATGCAAACAGGGTGTGACTGAAAGATGTCACTTGGGGTGTGCCTTGGGGTTTATATTTTGTATAAATATATACAAAATATATATTTTGTATACATTTAGAACCTTCATCTCTCTCTCTCTCTCTCTCTCTCTCTCTTTCCTGACCTTGCCATGAGCTGAGCAGCTTTTCTCTGCTAGGCCCATCTGTCATGACGTGCTGCCTTACCTTGGGCCCAGTACAATGGAGTCAGTCATCTGTAGACTAAGACTTCTGAAATCATAAGTCCGAAATGAACTTTTCTTCCTCTAAGTTGTTCTTGTCAGGTCTTTTGGTCGCAGCAATGAAAAGCTAACTAAAACACTCCACTTCCCCTCAGCAATTATTGTAGGTTAGTACTTCTTGCACAAGGACCCATGGAAACTTGTCCATATCTCCCAGTCTGGGAGTTAGTTATCATCTAATCTTCCAAGAGGGGGATCACCAGCCTCCACCTCACATCAGATTCTTAGAAGTCCTAGTCCAAGTTCTTGTCCTCCTTGCTGTATTCAAATAACTATCCTGACTGTACCAGGAATCACCCAGAGATATGTGTTCATTTGGCAACTACTGGGGGCCCACTGGCCTCCATCCCACAGAGGGTCCTGAAGGGATCCTAATTTGGTTCCAACAACTTTCATTATACTTGAGGAACTGTCAATCATGCAGGGAACTATTGGGACACATGCACTAGCCTCCATCTTACAGCAAATCCTATGATGAGCTAGTCTCAGTTCCAGACCCTCTTACAAGGCACTGCCATATCTGTGTAGAGAATTGTGGAAAGTCATGCCTGTCTGTATCAGTGAAATAGGCCTCCAGATTTGAGTTCTTGGTCAGATTTTCCCACGGACTTTGGATTCACTCCTTGGATATGCCCCAAGTCCATGCACCAACCTCAGAAACTTTGAGAGACTTATAGCAGACCCAAGTTTGGGACATTCTCTTGTAGTAGAATAGCTATAGCAGGCAGTTATAGGCATAAGGAACACAAATCAGTATACTGAAATCTTCTTGATGGTTCCACTAACAAGATGGTCTTGAAAAGATGAATTGGAAGAAAATAAGATATAAGGGACTAATGTCAAAGGGATGAAGATGTGATCTATCAGAAAAAATTAAAAATAGCTATTTTGAAGAAGTTCTCAAAGTGGAACAAAACAAAACACAGAGGAATAGCTCAGGAATTTATTTGAGAAATTCAATTGAGAGATTGAAATTACTAAAAAAAAAAAAATCTGGAGCTGAAAGTAAAAAGAATCAAATGAAAAATACAATAGAAAGCATAACCAGCAGAGTTAATGAGGCATAAGAATCTGTGAACTCAAAGAATATTGGTGAAACATTCATAGTCACAGGAGAAAAGAGAAAACAAAAGGTGAAAAACAATGAAGCAAGCTTATGGTATTTATAGGATAATCATAAAACAACAAGTACATGTATTATTGGAGGTCAAGAGGGAGTAGAGAAAAATAAAGGAGTAGAAAGCATATATAAAGAAATAATGTTAGAAAAGTTTCTAGGCAAGGAGATACAAATATCCATGTAGAGAAGAGTTGGAGGCTAAATATCAGACTCAATCTGAATAAAAATGCACCTTATAAAATCAAACTATGTAAGGTTAAAAATAAAAAGAGAAGATTATGAAAGAAACAAAAAGAGCAAATTATATAAGGGGAACAGGCTTCTCAGAAACCTATGATATATCCAAAGTGCTGATAGAAAAATACCAGTTGAGAATGCTTTACCAAGCAGAGCTGTTCTTCAAAAGTGAAGAAGACATAAAGGTTTTCCCAGACAATTAAAGTTGAGGGATTTTACAATCAAGCCAGATCTACAAGAAACTCTTTTATCTAAAAGATCAACTCTTTTATCTAAAGCAAATTCTTTTTCTGAAAGAAAAGGATAGTAATGAGCAACATAAAATATCTGAAGGTATAATGCTCACTGATAACTATACATAGAGTTATATTCAGAATACACTAATTATGTAATGGTGGAGTATAAACAAATCACATATTTAATATAAAGTATAAAATACAAAACCATCAAAAATAATAATAAATACAATGCTCCATTAAGGAATATACAATATAAAAGGATATATACTGTGACATTAAGAATTCAAAATGTGGGGGGGGGGGTTGGTGCAGTTAAAATGTAAAGGCCTTCTGGTTGTTGTGATATAATCAAATTAAATTGCTATAAACTCAATGTAATATGCTGTAAGCGTAACATAGTTTTTGTAATTCTCATGATAATCACAAATTAAAAACCTATAATTGATACTCTCAAAATAAAAAAAACTAAGGAATTAAAACATACTACTACAGAAAATCACTTAACTACAAAGACAGCAAAAAAAGGGGGAGTGGAATACAATTGATAGAACTAGAAAACAAATGGAACATGATAGTCATAATTCTTATCTAGCAATTATTACCTTGAATTAATTACCTTGAATTAAAATGTGCAATTGAAAGGCATGAAGTAGACCAATGGACAAAAAATCCAAACTAATCCTGCCTTTAAGATATTCACTTCAGCTGCAAGGACATAAAATGGAGGTGGAGTAAACGGAAAAGTATTCCATACAAATGGAAACCAAAAGGGGCATAAGTAGCTATTCTTTTTGGGGGTGGGGATTGGGGTATACTGGGGATTGAACTCAGGACCACTTGACCACTGACCCACATCCTCAGCCTTATTTTATATTTTATTTAGAGACAAGGTCTCACTGAGTTGCTTAGCATCTCACTGTTGCTGAAGCTGGTTCGAACTCACAATCCTGCCTCAGCCTCCCAAACTCCTGAGATTACAGGCATGCATCCCTGCACCAGGCAAGTAGCTATTCTTATATCACACAAAAGAGACTTTAAGGTAGAAACAGTAAAAATGAAACAAATAAGATTAATATATAATGACAAAGGGGTCAACTGAGCAAAAAACTATGACACTTGTAAATGCATATGAACCCAACAACTGTTTACGTGCACACACACACACACACACACACACACACACATACACACACTGATAGTTTTAAAGATTTAAAAGACATATAGGTTACTGGAACCACAGTTTGACCAAGTTATCTCACTCATTGTTATATACCCAAAGGACTTAAAATTACCTTACTACAATGATACACCCACATCTATGTTCATAGTAGTTCAATTCATAATAGCTAAGCTATGGAACTAATCTATATGCCCTTCGACTGATGAATGGATAAAGAAAATGTAGTATATATACACAATACTCATAAAGAAGAATGAAATTATGGAATTTGCTGACAAATGGATGAAACTGGAGACTATCATGCTAAGTGAAATAAGCCAGTTTCAAAAAACCAAAAGCTGAATATTCTCTCTAATACGCAGATACAAACACACAATAAATGGGGAGGGGAGGAAAGAATAGAAGTTCCTTGGATTAGACAAAGGGAAATTAATGGAAAGGAAGGAGAATGGGAATAGGAAAGATAGTAGAATGAGTCAGACATAACTTTCCTGTGTTCATATACGAATACATGACCAGTGTTACTCTACATCATGTTCAACTGCAAGAATGGGATCCTAATTAGAGTATGTTATAGTCCACACATGTATAATATGTCAAAATAAATTCTACTGTCATGTGCAGCTAAAAAGGACAAATTAAAACTAAATTAAAAATAAGAGATATATAATAATAATAGGGGATATCAACAATCCACTTATAGCATGCAGTCAAAATCAAAATTAAAATACATTTAAAAAATCTCTTTAATAGATATTTATAGAGTGGTCAACTCAACAAATGCAGAATACACATTTTTTGCTGGGCTTTGTGTCACATAGATATCCCAGTGACTCAGGTGACTGAGGCAGGAAGATCACAAGTTCAAAGCTAGCCTTAGTGACTTAGTGAGGCCCTAAGCAACTTAGCATGACCATGTCTAAAAGAAAAAAAAATAAAAATGGCTGCTGATGTGACTCAGTGGTGAAGTGCCCCTGAGTTCAATCCCCAGAAAAAAGAAACAAAAAGAATATGCATTCTTCTCAACAGGGCACACAAGATTATACAGAATAGATCATATCTTAATTCCCTAAAATATCTTAAGAAATTTAATGAGATCAAAATCATTTCAAGTGTATTTTTGACCACAATGGCATATAACTAAAAATTAATAACAAGGAACTCAGAAAATATCAAAATTATTTCAAAATTAAACAGCATGCTCCTGAACAACCAATAAGTAAATAAATAAAAGTAATATTAAAAATTTATAAAGACAACAAAAATGGAAATATTAAAACCTGTGTGATAAAGTAAAGCATTAGAAATAAATGCCTAAATCAGAAGGATAAAAGATCAACAATGGACAACCTGACATTTTGCCTCAAGGAATTAGATAAAGAAAAATATTATCCAACAGTAGTACAAAAGAAAATAATAAAGATAAGAGAATAACTATGTGATGCCTAAACTAAAAGAAAAAAAAAAATTTTTTGTTTTTGAAAAGACAACATTAATGCCAGGTATGATGGCACAGGCCTATAATCCCAGCAGCTTGAGAGGCTGAGGTAGAAGGATCATGAGTCCAAAGCCAGCCTCAGCAAAAGAGAGGCACTACACAACTCAGTGAGATCCTGTCTCTAAATAAAATACAAAATAAGTGTGGAGATATGGCTCAGTGGATGTGTCTCCCTGAGTTCAATTCTGGTACCAAAAAAAAAAAAGAAACAAAAGAAAAAAATTACAAAATTGACAAAAATTATATAATTTAAAATAAATTGAATCAGAAAAAAAACCACAACTGATATGACAAAAGTGTAGAAAATCTTAATAGGTTATTATGAACAATTACACATCAACAAATTTTATGTCGAAGAAATGGTATATTCCTGGACATATATATATACAGTTTACCAAGACTGAGCTAAGAGGAAGCAGAACATCTTCACGAGACCAATAACAAGTTAAGTGTTTGAATCTATAATTAACAAATCACCTATAAAAGAAATCAGGGACCTGATGGCTTCATTGCTGTATTCCACCATTCCATTTAAAGAACTTATGCCAATTGCTTTCAAACTATTTCACCACCTTGAAGAGGGAATTCTTCCAAATTCATTTGAAAAGGACAGGCTTAACTTATTACCAATACCAGACATATACACAACAAAAAAATGACAACTACACACTCAATCTGATAAACATAGATACAATAATCCTCAACAAAATAATAGTACACTAAATTCAATGGTATATTAAAAAGATCATTAATCATGACCATGTGTAACTCATCCCAAGGATGCAAATAAGGTTTAATACAAGCAAATCGATAAAGGTAATAAAGGGGGGTGGGAATGGGAAACATAAGAGAAATAGAGGAACACTGGACGCGGCATGGGGGAGGTGGGGGGCAGGAAAGGGGAATGAGTATAGTAAAGATGGTTGATTGAGATCGTCATCACTACCCTTAATGCAAGTATGAAAACACAAGTGGTGTAACTTTATCTGGTTTGCAACCAGAGAAATGGAAAAACTGAGCTCTATATATGTGCTATGACTTGAAATGCAATTAAATAAACTAATAAAAAAAAAGAAAACAAAGGAAAAAAAATCACATTAACAGAGAAAAGGACAAAATCATATGATCATTTCAATAGGTACAGAAGAATTTGACAAAAATATAATATCCTTTTCTAATAAAAATGTTCAACAAATTAGTTACAACAATGTACCTGAAAACAATAAAAATCAGCCAATCGAAAATGAACGTGAAAAAAATCTGAAATCTTTCCTTTCAATATTTGAAATGAGAAAAGGGTGTCTACTTTTACAGCTTTTATTAAGCAAAGTGCTGGAAGTATAGGACAGAATAATTAAGCAAGAAAAAGAAATAAATGGTATTAAAATTTGAAAGGAATTTAAAATGTACCTGTTTCCACTGGGTGCAGTGGCGCATGCTTGTAATTCCAGCAGCTTGGGAGGCTGAGGCAGGAGGATCGGAAGTTCAAAGCCAGCTTCAGCAAAGGCAAGATGCTAAGCAACTTGGTGAGACACTGTCTCTAAATAAAGTACAAAAAAAATAAAAAATAGAGCTGAGGATGTAGCTCAGTGGTTGAGTGCCTCTGAGTTCCATCCCCAGTCCCCCCATCAAATGTATCTTTTCCTGTTTGCATAATGCATGGTCTTATATGTAGAAAGTTCTAAAGACTCTACCAAAAACTAGATCTAATAAACAAATTGAACTATGTACTGGCATATACAACCAATATCCAGCAGTCAGTAGCAAAACTATAACAAGTTTAAAACTACACTAATAGTGAACTATCTGAAAAAAAACACAAGAATATAGTCTCGTTTGCAATAGCTAAAAATTTAAACACTTAGGAATAAATTTAATGAAGGAAGTAAAAGATTCATATGGCAAAAGCTATAAAATTGATGAAAAACTGAAGAAAGTAGCTATAAATGGAAAGATGTCCTGAGTACATAGAATGGAAGAACTAATATTTTTTGAATGTTTGTATCAGGAAAAACTACAGATTCAACACAATCCCTATCAAAACAACAGTAACATTTTTTACAGAAATAAAAAGTTCTACAATTTATGTTGAATAATGAGATTCCAAATAGCCAAAACAATCATGAGAAAAAGGAACAAAGCTGGAAGCACCAGACTTTAACAATTTAACTCTGGAATAAAAGTAAGCATGTAAAAAGAAATGGGACAGAATATAAACCCCAGAAATAAAAATATGCAGTTTCAACCAACTAATTTTTGACAAAGGCACTAAGTCGTACAATGGGGAATGGACAGTCTCTTCAATACATAGCGTTAGGAATACTGAATACCCACATGAAGAAGAATGAAATTATATTCTTATCTCTTATCACAATAAAATCAACTCAAAATAGATTAAAGACTTAAATGTAAGAGTGAAACAGTACTTCTGGAAGAACAGATGATGGAAAAGCTTCATGACTTTGGTTTGGGCAAGGAATTTTGGGTGAGAGCTCAAAAGGAAATATATTAGAAGCAAAAATAAAAGTCTGGGATCTTACAAGGTTCTAAAAAGAAAGGAAAACATCAGTGAAGAGAAAACCTACCGAATGGGAGAATGTAATTATAACCTCTACAACCACTAAGTGATTAATATTCAAAATATGCAAAGAAACTAAACACATCCATGGAAAAAGAAAAATAATTTAATTTAAAAAATGGCAAAAATATGTGAACAGATGTTTCTTAAAAAAATGTATACAAATGGTGTATGAAGCATCACAGGTCATTAAGAAAATGAAAATCAGCTGTGTGCAGTGGCATACACCTGTGATCTCAGTGGTTCAGGAGGCCAAGACAGGGGGATTACAAGTTCGAGGCCATCCTCAGCAACTTAGTGAGGCCCTAAGCAACTCAGGGAGTCTCTGTCTCTAAATAAAATATAAAATGATGCTGGAGATGTTTAAGCTCCCCTGTGTTCAATCCCTGGTACTGAAAAAACAAAAAACAAAAAAAACCCGAAAACCAAAAAAAATCAAAACCACAATACCTGTTATCATGGTTATTATCAAAAAGAGAAAAGAGAACAAGTTTTATTATTTATTGTAAGTTACATATTATAAGTATTGTTATAAATGCATTGTGTTATATATTTCAAAATAGCTAGGAGGATTTTGAGTATTCTCACCACAAAAAATGATAAATGTCAAGATGATTGAAATGCTAATTGTTCTGACTTGATCATTACATAATATATACATATTAAAGCATCATGTTGTACCACATAAATATGTACAATGTTTGTTTTATCTAAAAAGTAAGCCAAAAAGAATAATTGACAAGAAATCAAAGAAGACAAAAACTAGAAAGAAAAATCTGATTTGAAAAAATCAGATGAAGACTTTAAACAGCATAAGTAAATTAAAAAAAAAAAGAGTGGAGATCTTTGCAGAATCCTGAAATCCAATTAAAAGAATTTAAAAGTCATCTCAAACTGAACAAACTGAAGACCCCAATGAAAGGACTGAATTTGTTAATTTAACATATGTATTTAATTTTATAATAGATAAAGCAAAATGGAGGATAAATTAATTAGTCATGAAATTCTGAATGCTTTGCTCTCAATTTTTGGATAAAATGATGATTTCACCTCATTACTTTAATTCCATATTTTAATGAAATCCTGCTTATGGAAGCAAGGCCATAAACAGAAAATAAAAGATAATTATTAAAGAGGAAAAAATAAAACTGCCTCTATTTTCAGATGATAAGATATTTAGAAAATCCTAAGTCATCTCCAAAATATCTATTAGAACTAATAATTATATTGAGCAAGACCCATACTATAAAATATAATTCACAAAAATGAATTGTAATTCTATGTACCAGCCATAAATAATACCAGTTCAATATCTTTTGGAAGGCATCGAAATATAGAACACTTAAGGGGAAATTTAACAAACATGTAAAATACACAGGTTTATACATTGGAGAGTTAGAGAATTGAGAAATTGTCTAAATAATTGAACAGATATGCCATATCCATGGGTTTGATGCCTTAGCATTGTTAAGATACAAATCTCTTCAAAAGTTGAAATGCAACAAAATCGAAATCTTACTTCCCACCTGGCACGTATCTGCTACTTATAAGATATTAATTATCCAAGTAATTCTTAAAACATAAGTACAAATTCAGGGGACTTACACTATCTGACTGAAGGTAAGAAGAAAGTATGTTCTCACCATATTAAATAAAAGAAGAAATGATCTATAAAATCTTCAGTTTTGAAGATTATTGCTAGATGCTCAGTGTTATCAGTGGAACAGACTAGATAACCCAAAAATAAAAGCTCAACATAACTTTCAAAACAATTCATTGGACAACAAAAACCCTTTACACAAAACTTAAAGCCACTGGAGAGCCATATGGAAGACTGACCATATAGTAACTATATGGACAAACAAAACTGAGAGAAAAAAGAACATAGAGGAACCAGAGAGCCAAGTGGCAACATAATATATATACCTTGACTACCTACATTATACCATCCACAATTTATTAACAGATTGAGCTAATCTTAAAATCTAAAAAGAAGAAATTTTGAAGAAAATAAGTACTGTATGACTTGGGATCGTTGAAGTTGATTTAGACACTTTATATCAACCTTCTGCAATCTCTTTCAAAAGATAGAAGCTGAAGTATACTTCTTAACTCATCATATAAGGCCAGCATTAATGTAATACTCAAACTAGATAAAGACATTACAAGAAAAGAAAACTGTATATCAATACATTTCCTAAATACAGATGTAAAACTCCTTTACAAAATATAAGTACAATGAATAAAAAAATATAGAAAAAGAATTATATATCATGACCAAATGAGATTTATTGTAGGTATTTGAAGCTGGTTGAACATCTTAAAATTGATTAATATAATTCTTTTTCTTTCTTTCTGTCTTGTTTTGGTACTGAGGACTGAACTCAGGGGCACTCGACCACTGAGCCACATCCTCAGCCCTATTTTGTGTTTTACATAGAGATAGGGTCTCACTGAGTTGCTTAGCACCTCGCTGTTGCTGAGACTGGCTTTGAACTCATGATTCTCCTGTCAGCCTCCCAACGTGCTGGGATTACAGGCGTGCACCACTGCTCCGGGTTAATATAATTCTTTTGAGATGAGTAAATTACTAGACATGTGATTAAATATATACAGGGTATATATATGGTAAAGAGTAAAAATGAAAAATCATTGGTAAACTGGTAAAAATTGGTAAAAAATCATTGGTAAAGAGGAATTTCTTTAACATAACAATAACACCAACAATTATTGTACAGTTAACACTGTACTCAATGGTGAGAAACTAGACGCTTTCCCACTAAGCTCATCAACAAAGCAAGTATGTCCCCTGTCACTCATTCTCAATGTGTACTGAAAGTTTCAACTAACAGTAATACAAGAAAAGAGTGAAATAAACTGTCTTTACAAGTGACATGATATTCTATGCAATTATCCTGAAAGAATGAACAAAAGTCTTCTGGAATCAATGAGGGATAATAACAAATTTTCAGGTTACCAGATTAATATACAAAAGTCAATAATTGCCTTCCTATGTATCAGTACTGAACAAATTGAATTTGAAATGATAAATATAATACCATTAGCATTAGCACCTGAAAAATGAAATACTTAGGTATAAATTTAACAAAAGATGTACCCGACCTATAAAATGAAAATCACTAATCTCTGATGAAAGAAGTCAAAGAACTAGGTAAATGGTGAGATAGTCCAAGTTTGCAGATAAAACTCAATCTCATCAGTTCTTCCCAAATGAATTTATAAATTCAATGCAAATCTAAACAAGTTATTTTGTGGATATCACCAAGTTGATTCTAATGTTTATGTGAAAAGGAAAAAAACCAGAGTATTAAAAAAAATGTTAAAGACATGGTCAGAGTTGGAAAACTAAACTTACCTGTCTTAAAGACAATATAAAACTAAGTAAACATTATAGTGTAACATTGACCCCACCCGCAAAAAGATATATGGATCAACGGAACAAAATAGAGAATCCAGAAATAGATAGATAAAAATATAGTTAACCAATCTCCCTTCCTCACACCCTCTTTCTTTGTACTGGGAATTACAACAGGGATGCTTAACCACTGAACACATTGTCAACCCTTTTTATTTTTTATTTTGAGACAAGGTTTTGCTAAGTTGCTTATAGCCTTGCTAAATTGCTCATAGCTTTGCTAAGTTGCTGAGGCTGACTTTGATCTTGTGATCCTCCTGCCTCAGCCTCCTGAGCCACTGGGATCATTGATGTATGTCACTGTGCCTGAGTAGTCAACTAATTTTTGACAAAGAACAAAATCATTACAATGGAGAAAATAATTTCTATAAATGTTTCAGGAATAACTGAATATCCCTATACCAAAAAGAAAACTGAGTCCTTACCTAGAACTTACATTCTTCACAAAAATTTATCTTAAATATAATAATAGATCTAATTGTAAAACACAGTACTATTAAATCTCAGAAGATAAAATTGAGGAAAATATAGGTGACCTTGGTATAGTGGTACCTTTTTAGATATAACACCACAAGCATGACCCTTTTAAAAATGAAATTGAGCCGGGCGTGGTGGCGCAAGCCTGTTATCCCAGCACTGTGGGAGAATTGAGAGTTCAAAGCTAGCCTCAGCAACGGCGAGGGGCTAAGCAACTCAGTGAGACCCTGTCTCTACATAAAACACAAAATAGGTCTGGGGATGTGGCTTAGTGGTCGAGTACTCCTAAGTTCAATCCCTAGTACTGAAAAAAAAAAAAAGAAATTGATAAGCTAGACTCCATTCAAATTAAAATTTCTTGTCTATAAAAGTACTGTCAAGGAACTGAGAAGAAAAGCAACAGAAAGTGAGAAAATATTTTCAAAAGACAGGTGATGAAACACTGACATTTTAAACATATATAAAAATAATCACGGAGCAACAATAAGACACTCAATAACTTGGCTTGAGTTTGTTTAAAGGACCTGAACAGATAACTTGCCAAAGAAGATATACAGCTGGTATATCACATGTAAATATGCTTTGTATCAAATGTTATCAGGAAAATGCAGATTGAAACAATGAAATACACTGAGATAATAGGCAAATAGCTTCTCTTGCATTCGTAATTTCTTGTAATTTTTTTTGTAGGTTTCCAGTTAGTTCAATGTTACCCTCATTTCTTTGTTATTCTTGGACTTGGTTTTTAACAATGAGATAACGGCCAAAATACAGAATACTGACAATTGCAAATATTGGCCAAGATGTGGCAACAGGAACTTCCATTCATTGCAAGTCCAAATGCAAAATGGTACTGGTACCTGTAATTAGTCACCTTGGGCTATCATGACCAAATAACATGATTGGGTGGCCTAAATAACCGAAATTTATGATCTCACCATTTTGGACACTGAAAGTCTGAAATTAGAGTGCCTACATTATCAGTTTCTAAGGAAATAGTACCACTCCAACCATGAGCCCAAATATCTAAACCGTCTGCTGTTGCTATAATTTACATATACTGGAGTAAGTGTTCTTTGTCCAGACATTCTTCTACAGGTATAGATCGAGGGAGTATAAAGAGCTTACACCAAGAGTCTAATAGATGGTTGCCTTCTTGAGTCCTCAAATGGTAGTAAGAGTGGAGAGAGAGAGAGAGGAGATAAAGAAGAGGAGGAGGAGGAGGAGAGACTCAATTTGGGGAGGAGGCAGAGGAGGACCAGTAGGAGAGGAAGAAGGCAAGTTTTTTTGTGTCTTTGCTTTGGATACTGAACTTATTATTGGACGCCTATTCTCATGAGCTTATCCAACTTAATTAGTTCCCATAGTTCTCATCTTTAGGTGGGGGCATTAAGATTTCAACATACAAATTTGAGGGAGAGGGCACAATTTGATCTATAACAGTCTCTTTAGAAGACAGTTTGGCATTTTTAAAAAATGTGTCTAAAGATACTGTTAGTGTTAAATTCATCAACTGTGCTCCTTAAAATGTACCTAAATGAGCTGAAAACTTGTGTCCGCACAAAAGCCACTTTATGCATAATTACCACAATTTTGAAGTCGCCAGGGAATCTTTCAGTAGATGAAGAGATAAATTGTTGCATATCCAATTAATGAGATATTTTCCAGTAGAAATGAGTTATCAAGCCAAGAAAAGACATGGAAACAACCAGCAATTATTGCTGTGTGAAAGAAGTCAATCCCAAAACTCTACATACTGCATTTTTCCAATGATATGACATTCTGAAAACCATAGCATTTTCCTCTTCTATAGTTCATGACCTTTCCTTTTTCTTCCTGGTATTTTGTCTCTACATATCTAGAGTCAGAGACCTTCTCTTGCATCAAGGGTTTCTTGAAATTCTCACCTTAGACTTTCAGAGAGTTCAATGTTACCCTCAATTCTTCCCTTATCCCTGGACTTGGTTTCAAGTAATGAGGAGAAAAAAGGCCAGAGATTAACTGGTTGGGTCTTGAAGAAATAGAAGTTTCTATGTTTGTTCAATTGTTGTGAATATTTCTCTGATGTATGGACTATTGCCAACTAGATACTATCCAGGACCAGATTCCTCTTGCTTGTTTAAAAATTTTACCTGGAACTGGATTTGTTCTCATTTCTTTTATTATTTGAAATATTTTATAACAATGAACCTCCTAGTACTAGACATAATCCTTTTGGATTTAGAGATATTTTAATCAGGGTGTTTACAACTATGTGTCCAATTTGAAGGGATTTTGGTTTATAGAAACATGGAATCAAAAAGTATTGTTTGTTAGCCCAATCAATAAATGGGCAAAGGAATGGAACAAGCACTTCACAGAAGAAATACTAATGGTCATCAAATATGAGAAAAAAATGTTCAACATCTCTAGCAATTAGAGAAATGCAAAATAAAACTACACTGAGATTTCATCTCACTTCAGTCAAAATGGCAATCAATACAAGTAACAATAAATATTGGCAGTCATGTGGGGGAAAATGTTAATTCATACCTTGCTGGTGGGACTGAAAATTGGTGTAACTACTGAGGAAAGCAGTATGGAGATTCCTTAGAAATGCTGGAATAAAATCACCATTTGACCCAGTTATACCACTGCTCGGTTTATAACCAAAGGACTTAAAACCAGCATACCACAATGATGCAACCCCATCAATGTTTATAGCAGCTTAATTTACAATAGCCAAGCTATGGAACCAAACTTGGTGCCCTTCAACTGATGAATAGATAAAAGAAAATGTTGTATATACACACAATGGAATATTACTCAGCCATAAAAAATAATGAAATTGTTATGGTTTGGATGTGAGGTGTCCCCCAAAAGCTCACATGTGAGACAACACAAGAGGTTTGGAGGAGAAATAATTAGGTTATAACCTTAAACTAATCAGTGAATTGATCCCTGATGGGATTAACTGTGTGGCAGCTGAAGTGATATGATGTGGCTGGAAAAGTTGGGAATTGGGGGAATGGCTTTGGGGTATATATTTGTATCTGGCAAGTGGAGACCTCTCTCTCTGCTTACTGATCATCCTATGAGCTGTTTCCCTATACCATGCTCTTCCGCCATGATGTCCTGCTTTACCTCAAGCCCTGAGGAATGGAGCCTGCTGCTTATGGATTGAGACTTCTGAAACTGTGAGCCCTCAAATAAATTCTTCCTCCTCTACAGTTGTTCTAGTCAGGACTTTTAGTCATAGCAGTGAAAAAGCTGACTAAAACAGAAATTATGGCATTTGGCAGTAAATGGAAGGAACTAGAGATGATCATGCTAAGTGAAATAAGCTAGTTCCCCAAAACCAAAGGCTGAATGTTCTCTCTGATATGTGGATACTAACTCACAACAAGAGAAGTTGGAGAGGAAAATAATAGAAGTCCTTTGAATTAGACAAAGGGGAATAAAGATAAGAGGAGGGGAGTAGGAATAGGAAAGACAGTAGAATGACTGGGCATAACTCTCCTCTGCCCATATATAAATATACAACCAGTGAAACTCTACATCATGTACAACAACAAGAATGGGATACTAATTAGATTAAGTTATAGTGTATGTATGTATAATATGTCAAAATATATTCTACTGTCATATATATCCATAAGAAAAATAAAAACATTGTTTGTTAACATTATACCACATGCAAAATACCCTTTTTTTTCTGTAGTAGAACACATTTTGGGGTAAAGTTGTGTTAAATATTGATGAATATACTGTGGCCTTGTATAGAAATTTATTGATCCTATGATTATATTCAGAATTATAATAAATTATTGTTGATCATCAGATATCTGCCTGATAACCAAATGCTTTCCCTATATTTTCCAAAGACTTTGTATTATCATTTACATACATAAGGTAACATCTACTTTACTGATAATTATAAAGATTAAAAAGAATGTTTGACACAAAGCATATATATAACTATGTTTAAGGGTTAAAAAATTATCTTACATTTATCAGTATTTATGATTACATTAATTTTTAAAAAACAATATTTACTTTTTGCATCATAGAAAATGCAGTTTCATAATATCCAATTTAGGATCACATACTATATCTCTTTGTATCCTATGCTTTATTTTTTTATTGAAAAGAAGATAAACCAGCTGAACAAGAAGGTTGAATTAATCCTTTTAAATATAAGTTTTCCACATTGCATGCAGTTTTCTAGAATTTGCTTTCATATTTAAAATTTCATCTTATAATAAAGATTCTTCTGCCTTTTATATGAAAAACAGTGGTATCAAATAGAGATCTAAATGGGATAAAGGCAGGTATAGAAAATGTCAAAGTGTGACAAGTGTACTCTAAAGGTCTTTTTATAACAGTATTGTTATTTAATTTTCATCATTCAGAATCAAAGTTCACCTATCTTTTTTGAAATGGGTTAATTAGGTACACCAAATCAAGCTACTGTAAGATTCCATCCAGCTGAGATATATTGCGTCTTTTAAAAAGTAACACAGAAACAATTTTGTCCTTTTAAATAAAAATCAAACAAATATTAGCAAAAGATGTAATAAACATGGAAGGTCAAATATGATCCCTGCCAACTCCACTAAAATCCTTCACACAAATGGTGCATTGATTTCACAGAGGAATGAGTGTCAAGTGGGTAAATATGATACTCACATTTATTGTACTGATGTCAGAGTTGCATGCCAAAGATAAGGTTTGCGAAAACAATTTAAAATTGCATATTTAATTCTCTCTAAATATTTATGTATTTTTCTCTAGCGTTTTCTCAGGGTCAAATATTCTCCAATCTGGTGCCCTTCCAATATTCTCAGATCTCTGCACTGTTAAAGGCCATTGCATGTGACTGGAAGCAAGGGACTACATCACTGGCCAAACAGATGGTGAGAAATAGTTAATTGACCCACTTGAGAAGATGGTAAGTTATTCAGACTATGGCTCATCAAGGGAAATGAATAATAAATCACATCTGCTTAAATGAATTAAAAAATGAAATGGTTCCTTAATTGTTTATTTCAAATAATATAATAAGGTATTTATTTAAGGTGTTAGGCAGCTTGCATATATTAATCCCTCAATTCCAATGACATTTGATGGAGTTGCAACAGTAGCATTCTCATTTTACAGATGCAGAATTTGAGGCACTGAATAATTAAGAAATTCACTCAGGATCACTCAACATTAGAAGGTAGCCAAGAAGCAAAATGAGACAGATTTTCTCCAGAGTTCTTAAATAACTATACTCAATCTTTGCTTGGGATACTAGAATGTTTCAGAATATGGTTCTACTTACAAAAGGAAATTTTGGTCACTGAACACCAACTTGGAAAATTTAAAATAATAAAAAGCAAAGACAGACACTGTAACCTTTCAATCTAAAGAAAAACATTTTAAATTACAGCTGGATTTAACAGGATTTTAATCATTTCTACACATTGTACATATTAGTGTTTTCTTTCTTTTAAAAAAATCATGGTTTTCTCTTCATGTGTCATAAGCATCAGACACCTATCTACAACTCAAAGAGGCAAAAATGTCATGGTTCTAACTCCTATATTTGTGCAAAAAAAAAAGCAGAACAACATAAATGTCAATAACATTTCCAGGGCCTATCAGAGAATTGAAGTAGCAGGGGAAACTAGTACCCTGAAATCATGAGACATTGGCATCAACATAGGATCACTTCTGGCCCTGGCTCACTTAAAAGGAAGCTATGTCAATATTTGGGGTTGGAGCATAGACTAGCATGAGAGGAAGAAATGCTTGAGGGTTTCCCAGGGGTGCCCAACATCTTTTGTGCAGTTTACCATCAGGAATCACAGTATGTTCTTATGTTAGAGCAAAGTGAGTAAATATTAACTAAATAAACTCTGTGTTTATTTAATTAAAAGGGAATGTAAAAGAGAATTTGAGATATTCCCTGAGCATTCTCTATGATACTAGTGTACCCTCAAAGGGAAGATCTTTACTATGTTATTATTAACCAGGGGAAAGGCAGTCTTTCTAACTCACCTACGTAAGAAAGAAATTGAGGGCATTTATTAGAGGCTCATAGCCCAGGCACACACGATTCCTTAACGACAGATTTAATCATAAGATTATAAGTCTTCCCTGTCCCAGACACCACTACCACATCAACAGGGCTCCAGTAAATTAAATGTGGATTATAGGTTGAAGAACTATAAGGCTCAGACTCTAGGTAAGAAGGAATTCATAGGGAAATAAAACAAAAAGGGATATAAAACTATAAACACTGGAGGAATTTGAATCTGCTGGAATCTAAAACTAGAGCAAAGATTAAATATTAACTCACAGCGAGATCAACCCAATCCTCACTGCGAAGGTCTGAATGCTTCAGTTCTTATTATCTAATATGATGTGTCTAACTTCCAATGAAAAAAATTACATGTTATTTGAAAAGGCAAGTAGTTTGAAGCAAGCATCTGAACTTTAATGAGATATAATACTAAACTACAGTTATCAGAAAGATAATTTTAAATATAACATTTATTAATATTATATAGGTAAAATTACACAACATGCAAGGTGAGATATGTAATGTAAGCAGAGAAATGGAAACTGAAACAGAAATCAAAAGGACAAGTTAGAAATACAAAACACTGATATCAACTGCAAATATCTTTGATAAACTTGTGAATGGACTGAAAGTGGCTAAATCAGTGAGCTTGAGGACACACCAATAGAAACTTGTAAACAGAAATGCAAAGAGAAAATAGAATAAAGGAAAAAATGAACAGATTATTTAAGAGCTGTGGGATAATTTCCAAAAGTATAATATATGTATAATTGAAAAAACAGAAGAAAGAATGGACAGGAAGAAATATAAGAAGTGATAAAGTTTGAGAGTTTTATCACATTAATTAGACACCAAACCACAGATCCAAAAAATTCAAAAAACACAAAACAGGATAGAATCTATACTTAGACATATCATATTTCAAATATAAGTCAAAGATGAATGAAGTAAATCTTGAAAGCAGCAAAAAGGGGACATTGAATTTTGCCTGTTGATTATCTAAATGATGTTAAAATATCTTGCACGTGCAGTATTTGTGAATTTCTGATATTTTTAGTTGTAAATATTGAGCACTGAATTGTCTAAAATTTTCTGATTTATATATTTGAAAAATATTTTCCAGACTGTGCAATTTTTATTTTAATCAGCTCTGTATGAAATTATCCACTTCTCTACATCAAATTAATCTTTCTCCTAATCTTGGTCAGTCTAACATAATGGTACACTGACCACTGTTTTGATTTTTCTTTTATGGCTTAGTAACACTATGGCTAATGTACATTGATAAATAATACTTGCTAATCAGTTCTAAGGTTTTACCACTAGGAGCTCATTTAGTTCTCATATAGCTATAAAGTAGCTACTATTGATATGTTCATTAATGGATAAAGTAATAGTCACACACAATGATTGGATCAAATAACTTATTTCTCACAGGAACAAAAAGGGTTGATATTTGAATTTGATCATTTTGCTACAGAGTTAATATTATTAACATCAATGTTTAGCTACTTTTCTGAGATTATATATATTGTTTTGTGTAGTCATTTCTTATTAAAACACTTGATTGTGAGATGAAAATGAATGAAAATGGCAGGAATGAATAAATGATCAAAACAAGGCTATTGTTATTCTATGTCTTTTATTTGAAGCTATTTATGGTAATTTATGGTGAATAAAATTTTAATTTTTACATACAGAAATTTACCTCTCATTTCTTTAATTTTCTAACTGGGATATTAAGCTTTGGAAATGTGACCCATCTCTACTATTACATAGCTGAAGCTAGATATTTTTGAACAAGTAAATACTCTTCATCTCCAAGTTTCTTCTTAGTGTTTCTTCACTTTATCTTAGAAATATATTCTGAATGTTACCAAATGTCTTCTTGGGTTGTATTATGGTTATCCAGAGAAAGAGAATCAATAAGATATTTATATTACCATCTATGAGATTATCAGTATTGGCTCTTGGAATTAGGAAGGACAACATGGCCCAGGATCTGTTCCCTGCAATCTGGAGAACTGGAAAAGCAGGTGTTATAATTCAATCCTAAACTTGAAGACCCAAGAACAGGCAGGGACACTGGTGTAAATCCGGGGGTAGGAAATCCAGAGAAATAGGATCTCTGATGTTTGAGAGCAGGAGATGTCCAAAGAGCAGAGAAAAGGAACCCTTTCTCTATTCTTTAATCTATTTAGGACCTCAATGGATTGGATCATGCCTTCCCCAATGGTGAGGGTGGATCTTCATATTTATTCTCCTGATTCAAATGCTAATCTCTTCCAGAAAGATACTCCCAGAAATCATGTTTTACCATCTATCCAAGTAGCATTTAACCCAGTCACACAGATAGATACTATCTTAGAGTCCAATTATGTCTTTTTATTGGGCATTAATTTTGAGCATTTGTTTTCTAAATAAGAATAAATTCTCTTTTCTAATATATACATATTAGAAGTAAATACTGGTGAAACTCAGAAAACTACAATTCCTAGCATATACTATTACTAATGATTTGTTTGCATGTATGAACATACCTGTTCATACCTGTGCTAATGTACTTTTTAACTCTGAATGTCTTGAAATATCATTTATATACTCATTCTACCCATATTTCTTGAGAGAGTACTAAGTGCTAAAGGAATCAGCTCTTTCTTTACAGGGAAAGATGTTTAGATTTTGTGGACCATCTACATTTTTTCTTTTATAGTGTCACTTCCTCTTCCTTGTCCTCCTTTCCTTCCTCCTTCTTCTGCTTCTCCTTCTCCTCCTGACTCTTTCTGCTGCTTTTTTTTTCCCTCATAACACTTCAATGTAGTAAAAACTATTCTTAGCACACAGGCTGTAAATTGGGTTATTTGTTGAATTCTGTTTGTATCAGTTACTGTGGTGAGTGATGAGTGACGCTAACAAAGCCTACACATTTACAGAGCTCATCCACATTACACTTGATTGAAAGGAATTCCAGAGGAATAGACGCTGCTGTGATTTTCTTAAGTTAGGAGACTCAGGGAAGACCATTCATTGTCATTGGGATGAGTCCCAAAAATACCTGTAAGTTACTGTGCTGTTCTATTAGTCTTAAATTTGCAGCCTCTTTGAAAACTTAAATCGCATGAAGACAAAGCCTATGTGAACTTTCATCACCATTGCATTTTCGGATCCCAGCTCTGTGCCTTCAGGGCATATATAAATATTTGCTGGATACCTGAAGGTCAGAGTCTGACTAAAACTATGGTAGGAGAGATATTTCTGAGCCCTTTCATATTTCTCAAATGAAGACAAGGTGGAAAGTGATTTGCTTGCTTTTTTGGTTGGTAGAGAAAGATTTCTGAGTCTGTGAATGAAGTTTGATCATTGTTATTTTGTTGTGGGCTCTGTTTCATAAGTGGAAGGAGGGAATGCAGCTAAAGGTAGAGAATGGGTAGTGATCTACCCATCAACTACCACCTTTGATTAATTGGAAATTCTTCCATTTTCTGGCAAAAAGTTGTCATTCTCATTTTTAATGGAATAAATTATGCCCATTCTTTCATCTTCATAAGTATTTTAGGAGGAGGGGTGAAATACACCATCTGAGTCTGCTAGATAAATCAGAAATGGAATCACAGATTTTAAAGGAAAAGCGAATTCTATTTTCTCAGAGTAAATCTACATACTTAAAATCTTAATGAATTATAAAACGGAAGAGTGTTGCTACTAACATGATGTATATGAGTTTGGAAAATTTGAAAAGTAGAGAATTCTAATTATGTCTTTTGTGAGGATTCCTTTGCCTTAGCTTCATTGGCCAATCATCAAGTTTCATCTCTTGGCTTCATGGATGACGAGTTTGTCTGTTTGCTTGCTTTTTATAGTCTTTTTAAATTTTTAGGTACAATTTAAACTTAGAGGTCTTTATATTTATCACTATACCATATCCAGTGGTAGATGTTTTACCTCAACAACAGATCTCAATTTCCATGGCCAGGACTTTGGTCTGTACTCTCATCCCTGCTCATTGGGAGCTTCCTAACTGTTCTAATTACATTCACTTTTATCCACTACAATTCTCTCTCACTGTTTTGTACTGGATTTTGAGCTGATTATGCCATGAATTTGCTTACCTTCAGTAACATTCCTTATCTGAAAAAACTTTCTTTAGCATAAGCTATCTACAAGTAGCTATTTGAGCTGTTGCCTACTGGACTAGATACATAATAAAACCAGAGGCCTCTTAGCTTTTCACATCAACTAGCATGGCCTTATTTCCATTACAGAAATCTTATTGCTCAACTCAACCTCCCAGCTCTCATAAATTCTGAAAGCTATACTTTCATAATCTTTCCAAAATACTGGGGAAATTTCCACGTTCAAGTCCAGATAAAATGTCCTCTTCTCCAGAGGGAAGTCACTGTGCTCCAGCATTGGTTAGATTTTTCCTTTGACCTCTCCTGGAGGCCTGTTACTCTCTTTCATACCAATTGTTTGAAATATAGAAACAAAGAGCTAGAAGTAGTTCTATATAGGGCAGAAAGAAAGAAAAAATATGGTGGAATTATGTTAATAATTACAATTAGCCATAAAATATTAAAAACAATTACCTTAGGAAATTGGAATCTAGGCTTAGGTATGAGTTTGTAACTAGTATTACTAGTATTGTTATTTGTGTATAGATTAATTTTTATACTTTTAGAAAAAATGTACATATATCTTTTCTAGTTCCTATATATTGTTTTTGAATTAATGAATAATAATTCTTTTACCTATCTCATCAATAAGAAGATATAATTAAAGAGTTCAGGGACCATTGCTTCTACTCTAAATACACAGGAAATTTTACACAAAGTATTGAACTAAGTTATCACTATATATATGGTAAATATAATAATGAAGGAAATTAGGAGAAGTCATTTAATAAATAAGTAAAATTAATAACTGTCATACTTTCACTGTAGTTAATTTGAATTTTATTTTTCCCATTTTTACTTATAAATACCTTTGTTTTTTCAGGAAAATTTATAAATTGTGTTAAATCAACTCACAGCATTTTTAAATCTGTTTATCTTCAGATAACTCCTCAGGTAGGCATCCTCTAAAGACATGGCCCTCAGAAGTGGGAACCAGAATGGTGGAAAGACAAAAGGACAACATTTTTTGTGTAAAAATAAACTTTATAACTCAGTGCACATCCTAAAGACACTATTATATTCTGTCATAGTTTGTAACAAAACTCATATTGTTGGGCTTCAAAGAGCAGAAATAATTCTGTGGATTTTAATTTTTTTTTCTTTTTTCCATACTAAGGATTGACCCCATGGCTTTTGCAAGCTAGGCAGGAGCTATATCACTGAGCTGCACCCCTAGCCAAAGGAATTCAAATTTTAAGCAGCATTTCTCAGGCTAAAAACAAACTCTTAGTAGATACTTATATACCATCCTAAGGATAATACGGAAGGTGTGAAATCCGCCATAAAAATCTGATAGGAAAATCAGAAATGGAATCACAAATTTTAGAGGAAAGACTTTTTTTTTAAATCCCAGATTTAGATTTACATATCTCAAATCTTTGGTGAATGATAAAATGGAAAAGTGTTTCCACATGGCGTGTGTGCATTTAATTATATTTTAGGAAGGGTGTGAGAATTCTTTACCTATCCAGTTAAAAAAATATAAAACTAGGAAAAGCAGTGGTATCAGGGACTTCAATAATCTATCTGAAGCACAAATGGAGCAACATCTATATTATATGCAGTCTATTAGCTTTGAATCTAAATAGCTTTTCTCTTGCTAAGTAATCACCACTGTGTATCTCCTTATAGCTTTGTGGATTGTAATGAGAAACAAGTGCCAACTTTTTAAAGAAAATTCTTAAATTCATCATGGGGGATTAATTAATCTCTTTATAATGTGGATAATTGTTTGCTGTGGTCACTGCCATTTTTACAGTAGAATATAGATATAGTTATAATATCATAAGCTGAAGAGTGCAAAATTGTAGATTTTTTGAAATGGAATTGTATAAAGTTGGGATATTAATGATAAACAGTATGATAGTCTCATTCTTTCTACCTGAGGAAGTCAAATAGTTACACAGAGTAAGGTGATTTCCAGTAAAAAAAAAAAAACCAAATGTTAATCTTTATAATTGCAATGGTGGAGAGGATAATCCAAATACTATGTGAAATCAGTTTCAGAAACAAATTTATAATCATTGTAAATGCATTGTATAAATAACTATGCTAAGGCAATGCTTTGAACAGTTCATTTAATAGAGTTGTTCTTTAGTCTTTTTCTGGCTTCAGTTATCTCAGGTATTTGACAAAATTCTCTGAACCATACACATAAATTTTTTGCTACATCCTTTTAAGTTCCCTGGATTCTCTCTTCCACATCATCCTACCCCTCGTTTTCCTATCTGGGACAAGGACCCTGGTGACTCCTGCCTTAGAGTATGAGGACCTCAGCGACATCAGGTATCAAGTGTCATATGGCACATGCGTTATATTATGAAGAGAAAAAGAAAGAAAGCTGAAGACAGACAAGCAGCAGGATTAGATTAAGGGAAGCAAAAGATCTAATATCCTGAAAACAACATCTGTACTATCTAATTAAATATGATTTGGGTGTCTTTCAGAGGTTAGGGAATGGAGGAAATGGAGAGATACAGTTCCGAGGGTGCAAACTTAAATACAAAGTCTATATTTAAGCCCTATATTTATAGTCTTTATTTACAAAATTAAAATTATAAATGAAGACATAATTATCATTTTGAAAATAATCTATCACTTTCAAAAAGAGAAGTAGATATTTGTAGAGGGAAGGACCAAAGCAGGAAAGAAAAGATGAAAAGAAGAAATTTGAAGTGAGGAAGAAAGGAAATAAAAAAGGAATAAAGAAAAGATGTGAAAGCAGAGGGTTAGCCATGTACCAACTCTTTTATTTAATGTTCCCCAAAGATATCAGTCCCTTTTGCTTGCTTTGAATTCTCCCTACTGAAATGACAATCTTCTTAATAGCATGAATATCTAAAAAGGTTTTCATGAAAAAGCAATAATTTACACAAAAGAGAACTTCCTCAAATATACTTAGCTTCCTATTAGACTCCCCATTGTACGACCAAGTAGGGATGATATTTGACAAGGGAATAACAAACTAAAAATGTCCAAGGTTGTGCTCTCTTCCACCAGCTAATTTCATAATTTCCCATATTATAGCCTTTCACTATAATATTCTAAAATCATCTTTTTACTTCTCAATCCATTAATTTTACTCCCTTGCCCCACAATTGATTCGTTTTTATCATTTAAATAGACCTTTTTACTCGCATTACCTATGATTGAGCCTTAACCTTTGTAAAACATTTGCACTGTAACAGAAAGTCTGCTCAAGCAAAGGGATTTACCTCCAGTGATGAGACAAGATGTCTCCATGTGGTACCTAAGGTATTTTTATTTTTTTCTCAGAAATATTTTCCCAATAGTCTAGTGCTCCTAAATATCACAGTTTCAGTAGTAGCCTATCCTTTCTCTGGTCTGGAAACCTTACTTTATCTTCCTTTGTTTGGGTCTGCAGTGACAGGAAGCAGAAACATTTTGGAAAGCTCTGAAGGATCTTGCCAGACTTTAAAGAGCTGGGGGCGATTAAGTACTCTCACTGCAATTTCTGGATCTTGTTGACAGATTATCTGGCATGCCAGCTGCCAGTTGAAAATGGCGATTACTTGCATCATGGGCTTGTGTAATGGAAAATCCAGGGTAAAAATACCAGAAAAACCCAGGTTTGAACTCTAGAACTACTTCTTACAGATCTGGCTAATTTTCTAACTTCTCTAAACCCTTTAAAATTTTCTTATAGGGATAATAACAACAAATAGCATCATGAGGAAGCGTTCTGGAGATTGACTACATAAAGCATAGTGAGTCATATATTCTAAGAGCTCAATACATTTACATTTCAATATCTTTTATGCAACTTTCATTAAAAGTGTGTTACTTAGGAAAAAAAGACATGCTTTAATTGTTAAACTCAAATAAATGTCTGATAACAAGCATGCATGATTAATAGCTGATAAATGAATCAAAATACAAGGCTGTACTATTTCTCTTTTTCACAATCAGTTTTCAAATATTTTTGATGTTTCCTTGAATGCCAATTGATGCTTGGCTTTTAATACCTATCTACTATTTTATTTTATTTTAAATAAAATACTAAATAAAATACTTTTAAATAAAATACTATTTTATTTCATTTTAGCAGCCATGAATAATTTCTTCCTTGGTGTATTTTTGGCATTTTTGTTTTACATACTTAACTGATAATGTTATGGTTTGGATGTGATTTGTCCCCTAAAAGCTTACATGTGAGACAACACAAGAAGGTTCAGAGATGAAGATCTGGTTGTGAGAGTTTTAATCCAATCAGTGAATTAAACCCCTGATAGGGATTAACTGAGTGATAATTGTAGTGGTGAGGTGTAGCTGGAGAAGGTGGGCATTGGGGTGTGGTTTGGAGGTATATATTTGTATCAGGCAACTGGAGTCTAGCTCTCTGCTCTCTGATCATCATGTGAGGTACTTCCCTCTGTACATTCTTCTGCCATGATGTTCTGATTCACTTCTAGCCCCAAGGAATGGAGCTGGCCTTCTATGGACTAAGACCTCTGAAACCATAAGCCCTCAAATAAATTTTCCTCCTCTATAATTGTTCTGGTTGGGTCTTTTAATCACAGAAACAGAAAGAGTTGACTAAAACAGATAATTTAAAAAATAAAGGGCAAGAATGATCAATGTATGTAAAAATTTCTCTCTAACATGACTGCATTTTTAGAGTAGAAAGTTTGAGGACAATTATACACATCTTTAAAGTTGTTATTAGTAAGTTGTAGTGAAAAATCTTCATTTAGAAATGTGCTAATTTATAATCTCATCAATATTTTTAATTTAATTCCTTTGCCAAAGAATTATCAACTATGTATAGTCTGTGTACTTAATCATTATTTTTTTCTATTGGCTTAAAAGAATAGTTTGTGATGTAAATCTGTTCACATTTAAAGCTTTTCTATTTATCTTGACATACAGTGTTTGTTTAAAAGTATAACTATATTCTACCCATATTTTATTTCATTTCAAAATTTGCAATAGTATTTATTAGAGTATTTCTTTACTTGAGATTAATAAAGTATCAATGATATTTTCTTTTAAGTTTTTATGTTTCTTTATCTTTAGAATATTTAAATTATTAGAATTATTTTTGTGATTCAACAGTGATACAATTCTTATTTTCTGCTTTGGGGAGAAAGATGGAGGTGGCATTATTTTTCAACATTTTGTGTTGAATTATCCCATTTTTTCCCCAGAAGTTATAAATTCTACAATGATCGTATTCCAAACCAAAATGCCGTTATATAAGCATTTTTTATGATTAATTGATTTTTGCTTATTCATTTTTATTATAATTTTATGGAGTTTTAAAATATCTGAAAGAATATTTTATGTTTGTACATATATATTATATATAAATTTCATTTATTATGTATTATGGTAATTTATCCTAAAAACCCCACCAGGATTATTATTAGTTTTTGTACTAGTAAATCTATATTTCTCCAAAATTTCAATCATATGGAGAAGTAGATAATTAAGTATTAGCAAAGCAATTCAATGAACTGTAGAGTTATAAGGTACATAGGTACATAGAGAAAACAGCAGGACAGTTGTTAAATTGGTAAAAATGTTTTATTCAGGACTATTATGGATAGGAGATTAGTTACCTCTGCTTACAACTGTAACTCTGTATACAAATATAACATGATCAACTGGGAATTTATAGGCAAAGAATATGGTGAGGATAGGTGTATGGAAAATTGCTAAGAGGAAATATGAAGGGTAAGGGAAATTCTGGAGTAACTCATGCTTGAGACAAATGAGGGGGATGGCCAAGAATGAACTAAATTAGATATCAAGGTTGATTGGATATGGAAACTGGGGTATTTGCTAAACTGACAGCCTGGGAGAGAGTTTAGCAGCTGAAATGTAGCTTGTGAAACAAAGAATATTCCTTAGTGCCTATTGATATATCTGTTCATATTAATGCTGTAGACATTCATGGTGAATATTTTTATTAGAAGTGTTACATTCTTTAATTTATCATTTTTGTGATATTTTATTTTCCTTACACTAACTTTTTTTCCCCTACAGCATTAGTATTATAATTCCTACTTATTTTATATGCACTTTTCTTTCTATCTTTCTGATTCATTTAGCTTTACATATGCATTTTATACCGCATATTGTAATCTTTGATTTTTCTACTGAATATCATGACTGTAGATTTACAATATTGTATAAAACTTTGACATTTATTGGCAAACTGTAATGTTTGACTTTACCTCTTTTATTTTATTTATTCTTTGTAATACTAAGTTTTATTTTTTATTTTATTTTTCTTAATTTTATTTTTTATTTTATTATTTTGTTGTGGATAAACTTACAATTCTTATTTTGATGATTTAAAATTTAAATTTTCTTTTAAATTTTCTGTTCCTGGAAGCTGTCAATAGTTAAAGGTATATATGTATATATGTAGATATTAAAATTTTCAACTTACAAACAACCAATTGTTAAAACCTCCAAATTAAATTAGTATTAATTGTTTGTTCTTGCTATTGATTCATCCCTAGTACTTAGGGTCTGTTATCATTTGGATATACAATATCCCCTAAAAGCTCATGTGTTGAAGACATGCTCTCTAATGCAGCAGGGTTCAAAGGTGGGAGGTAACAAAATCACAAGGGCCATAACCTCAACAGTGGATTAATCCATTGATCGATTCATAGCTAAATATGCTCTAGGGAGATGGTGAAATCTTTAAGACGTGGAGCCTAATTGGAGGAATTTGATAACTGAGGGTGTAACTTTAAGGATGTATTTTTTTCCCTTGGTGCTATGTTCTTCCTCTCTCTCTCTGCACTTTCCTATTCCCAGCTGCAATGAAGCAAGCAGCTTTGCTCTGTCATTTTCTCTCTGCCGTGATTTGCTTCACCATAGTCCCAGGAACAATGGACCCTAGCAGGAAACCTCTGAAACTGTGAGCCAAAAATAAATCTTTCATTAAGTTGTTTTTCTCAGATATTATGTCACAGTGATGAACAGAGATAACTAATGTAGGATCTTACATACTTATTGGATATCACAGAATGCATTTTTTCCTCCTTTTTAAATTCTCCAGCTTGGCCTCTCTTTCATCCTTTATTTTCTTTTTTCATTTCTTTTTAACAAAAAACTTAGCTTTGCCAATGAAAAATCTGTGATCTTTGAGATTACATAACTTCCTCAAATCAAACAAATCTGAAGGAATAAAAGTACCAGGACACCAATTATAGTTTGACACCAGAGTACTTAGTTTTTATCACTGGGTTTATGAATTTTCAAACATCTACTTATTTCTTACCAGTAAAGTGCCAGTGGTAAGTGAGAATTTCAAAAATTGATTTCCTTTTAGGCACAGGCAAGTTTCAAAGACAGAAAATATTGAACTTTAAATGTCCATCACCACTCATCATGTTAGACTTTTGCAAGATTTCCACAGTCAACTATTGATTATCGTTTACAAGGTGAAGTTTTACAGTAACTTTCCATATTGATAAAAGAGTAATGAATTTCTTTACTATAGGGACTAATTATAGGTCCTGATTTATGCATTATTTTTTTTCACAGCATCTTTATTTCAGGTTCAAATGATGTGGATCATCAATTTCTTTCTCTGATTCAATAATTTTTAATAAGATATTCTGGAGATTTTCCTTACAAGAAAAATTGTCTAACATATATATCTAACATATCTCTTTCCTCTATCACAATATATATATATATATATATATAATTATTATTTTAGTTCACAAAAAAATAAGACAAATAGCTATATCTAATGATCATATTCTTTATTTAGTTGGTCCAAGATCTAGATAAAGACTATTTTTGGCTTCATCTCCCAGTGATATGAATGATCACTTTTCAAGAAGCATTAGTGTTGTTTACATTGGTTTATAAGCATAAAACTCTTTAGAAGTTGTTTTCAGAAAAAAACTTAACCTAGAAATTATTATAATAAAGAAAAGAATAAAGCACACTCAGATTCTTTAAAAATAAAACCTCATCTGACAGTATCACCAAACCACAACACAACAAATAATTCCCTTCTTCCTTTCTTCCTCTTTCTCACTTTCTTTTCTTTTTTTTTTTTTTTGGTACCAGGGATTGAACTCAAGGGCACTTGACCACTGATCCACATTCCCAGCCCTATTTTGTGTTTTATGTAGAGTCAGGGTCTCACTAAGTTGCTTAGCGCCTTGTTGTTCCTGAAGCTGGCTTTGAACTCGCAATTCTCCTGTCTCAGCCTCCCAAAGTGCTGGGTTTACAGGTGTGCGCCACCGCACCTCGCTTCTTTCTTTTTCTCTTCCCTTCATTATCATTATTTGACATATATCTGGAAAATATCATTTTAAATTAATCGATTAATCAATCAATTGAAAATATCATTTTCAACGAATATGTGTAGCTATGCAAAATGAAAATTACTCATCCTTGTCTGATCACAGATATTTTACCAGAATCATACAGAAACATATTTTGTATGATAAGTATCTCTTGCAGCTAACCTAAGACTTAATTGTGAAGGTGGACTTTACTCTTTACCTGTGACTTTTCTCATCTTATGCAGTGAGTGTGTGTTTTATTGTCAGATTTTTCTCAGGAGCAGATCCAAGTACGTAAATACAAGAGATTTAGTAAAAATAGTTTTCAGAGAAATTAGTAATGGAGTGGAGGAAGCAGGCCAGGTAAAAAGTAGCCAAAGGAGAGTGTGATGAGAGGCAATTTCTCAGGCTCTGCCTAGTCTCTTAGGGAACTTTCAAGTATATATTAGACTCAAGACTAAAAGTCTTTCCTTTTGTTCTCCCCACAGGTCAGTCATTGGCCATGGGTTCTCCCAAGAGCCATAAAATTCCCATAAGTATCTGGCTTTCCTTGCAAAAGGAAAGTAGCTTCAGTGGCAAGGGCAATGCCTGCTGTGCCCAACCTGAGCTGGTAGAAGTGAACCTTGAGGAATATCATGGCTAAGTGGGATGCAGGATTTTAGGGCATTTCATAGTGTTTCTACTGTGTGATTGAAATTGTTGTTTTTTAAATTTTTTTCTGTCATATTGTAGCTGTTCTGTGTTTTTAATATTTTATTGATTCTTTCCATCCTTATACAATAAGAAGGAACATCAGCAAAGTAAAATGAGAATGTCAACATTTTTTCAGGCACAACTCTGATGAAAATACCTTTCCATTTGTAAAGACAGTCAAATATATCTCTTTAACTTGACATTCCCATATCTTATTTAACTTCATAATGGTTCTTCCACTGCTCAGTAATGGACTGCTTATTTGTTTCAAACCTAGGAATAACCCCTGACCTTAAAATTGATTCACAAAAAGACTCAGAATCTGACATTAAATAAGTCTGTTGCTTACAAGTAAAAAAATGCACCTTCTTTTTCATACATAATAACTCTAGTGAGTTGGAAAAATTACTAGAAGATGTGTATTTTTCACTTTTTTGGGGTTGCGGGTACTGAGGATTGAACTCTGGGGCACTCAACTATTGAGCCATATCCCCAGCCCTATTTTGTATTTTATTTAGAGATAGGGTCTCACTGAGTTGCTTAGTGCCTCGCTTTTGCTGAGGCTAGCTTTGAACTCGTGATCCTCCTGCCTCAGCCTCCCAAGCTGCTGATATTATAGGAGTGTGCCACCGTGCACACTCATTTTTTAACCATTCCTTACAAATTGGCTGCTTTATATCTGGTATATGCTATGTAAATTCAATTTAAAATAAAAGACTAATGTCTAACACAATTTAAGTTGTAACCATGAAAACACATAAACAAAAAGGAAAAGATGTTTGAATTTGTGATCCTTGACATTTAGCAATTCTAACATTGACCCACCTGTACTGTGATTCTTGACATTTAGGAATTCTAAAACTGACCCACCTGTGTACACAAAAATGTAAGGCAATGGGCAGGAAATCCCATTTGGGGAAATTTCTTCAATGAAATCCTGCAACTAGCAATCAAATTAGTCTCTTTATTAGACTCCGGGAAGGACGCACCAAGATGATCTATAATTAAATTCCTGGAAACCAATTTACACTAGCCGCCCCTAGAATAAACATCATTAAACTAAACATTGCTCATCAAAGCAATGCATAACAGCTTTCTAGATCGCTAGAAAGACATAAGCAAAGGCTCAAATTATAGATCACATTTGGATTACTCAATGTGGTGAACAAGCAGAATACAGGACAAAAGGAAGTTATAAAATTGCTGTCTCTTGGAGAGCTTGATGTTTAATAGTTTGTTTAATGTTTTATTTATTTGGCTGCTCTGGGTATATTAAATTTCTACCTCTTCATAGCCTTTTTCTCTACCTCTTTCCCAAATATAAATATACAATATCAATGCATAATTGAGTAGTTTAGTTATAAGGTTTGTTTTAGGGTAATTTCTTTCCATATTTAAAAATAAAATTGATATATAACTTGAATTTCCATTATATTACACTAGTATAGCACAGTTCATTAAAAGTGTAAAGCCATTTTTCCCCCATGTAGAAGGAAAATGTACACACACATATATATACACATATATTCACGGTTTAAGAATACACAGACAGACAGAAGGCAAATTTATAATTGGGGGTTTTAAAGGCCATAATCAATTGTCTTATCTCACAGGAGTAAATATATTTTTTTATTGCATTTCAAGTGTTCTCAATAGGAGGTTATTTTCGAAGGGAGGCCATAATTAGAACTTCAGCAAATTGTTTGATATTTGAAAGGTTGGACAGATTATCCTCCTGGGTACTTCTGTATGAGAGTTTTTTGGGCTACAAGCCAGGTATAATAATTTTGGGGCTCACTTGGATTATTTAACCTTAAAACTTTGCCAAATATTGCTATTAATAGAACTTAATTTGACTGTCTTACTTTTAGAAAATAAACATGCAATGAAAAGCACAAACATATAACATTCTTCTCTAAAATGTACCTTTAAAATTTCAAAGTACCATTGTTTGAATTACTTTTAAAATGAAGTGATCAAAATGAAATATCATAAAGAATTGTTTTCACAGAATTTCAATGGAATATAATGATGTTTCAAAATTGTAATTATTATTAGATTCAGAATCACTTTAATTTTACAAAAATCATTTCAAATAATTCAGAAAATTTGGAAACATCAGGAATAACACACACACACACACACACACAAAATACAAAAATTACCTAGAGCAAAGGTTAGCAATATTTTTTTTTCATAAAGGGCCAAATAAAAAACATTTTAGGATTTCTAGGCATTGTGATATCTGCTTAACTATTCAACTCTGATTATAAGAAAAGCAGCCAAAGACAATATGTAAATGAACCAGCTTGGTCGTCCCAATAAAACTTATTGGCATTGAAATACTGATTTCATATAGCATTCACGTGTCCCAAAATGCCATTTTTTTGGGGGGGAATACTGGAGATTGAACTCAGGAGCACTTGACCACCGAGCCACATCCCCAGCTCTATTTTGTGTTTTATGTAGAGACAGGGTCTCACTGAGTTGCTTAGTGCCTCGCTTTTGCTGAGGCTGGCTTTGAACTCGTGATTCTCCTGTCTCAGCCACCCTGAATGCTGGGATTACAGGCTTATGCCACCATGCTGGCTCCAAAATGCCATTCTTCTTTTGCGTTTTTCCAACCATTTAAAAATTTAAAAACTATTTTTAGCTGACAGAAAAATTGACCCCAGGATAACAGGCAATGGGCTAGATTTGGTCTGTGGTTTTCCTGTGCTGACCTCTGATCTACAAGTTCTAGATTATAACCTACAAATTCTCACAGCTACATTGTAACATTTGCCTTTTTCTCTTTTATCCATTTAACAATGCATGTACATATGTATGTACTATAGTTTATATACATGTATGCTCCTCTCCTTTGTAAAAGATCATTATGATAGTATATTATTAACATACTCTCAGGTTAAGGTTTATTTTGTTTCATTTTGTTTTGCACCAGGAATTGAACCCATGGACATTTAATCACTAAGCCACATCCCTAGACATGTTTATATTTTATTTTGAGAAAGTTCTTTCGAAGTTGCTTATGGCCTCGCTAAATTGCTGAGGCTGGGTTTGAACTTGCAATCCTTCTACCTAGTCCTCCTGAGCCACTAGGATTAAAAGTGTGTATCAGCCGGGCACGGTGGCGCAAGCCTGTAATCCCAGCATTAGGGAGGCTGAGGCAGGAGAATCGTGAGTTCAAAGCCAGCCTCAGCAATGGCGAGGCACTAAGCAACTCAGTGAGACCCTGTCTCTACATAAAACACAAAATAGGGCTGGGGGTGTGGCTCAGTGGTCAAGTGACCCTGAGTTCAATCTCCAGTACCAAAAAAAAAAAAAAAAAAAAAAAAAAGTGTGTATCAATGTGCACAGCAGGTTAAGGAGTTTTATACATTGTTATAATTGGTTCTTAAAATTATCAACCTCATTACCATTAATAAAAATTTCCCATGTTTTAGAGAGGAAAACTAGGGGTTAAGGAAAATGTGGGTCTAGTGATCTAACCTTCTCCATTGAAGACAGAAAGACTGAAGCAGAAAAATAAAATTTTAAATACAATAACATACATAGATCTTGCTGATTTTATAACATTACTTTGGGAACAACTGTGCTAGGTAAACAGGGGATAAAAGTATATAGGAAAAATGAATAATAAGTAAAATTTTTAGCCGGGCATGGTGGCTCACACTTGTAATCTCAGCACTTAGGAAGGTTGAGACAGGAGAATCACAAGTTCAAAGCCAGCCTCAGCAACGACGAGGCGCTAAGCAACTCAGTAAGACTCTGTCTCTACAGAAAACACACAAAAAATAGGGCTGGGGATGTGGCTCAACACAGGTTGAGTACCCCTGAATTCAATCCCTGGTACCAAAAAAAAAAGTAAAATTTTATCCAAGAGAAGATTTATGAAACATTCTTTTTCCCAGGAATAAATAAATAAGGCTTATGACTGTGACAGCATTGATGATCGTTGATTATTGTCTAGGTTCCAATTTCATTTCATCTGGAGTGTTGAATAAATAATTCAACATTAAACTATTTGTGATTTATATTTCTTAATTTGTTAAACATCAACTTTTCCTTAGCAAATATTTTCCATTGAATTCAATGAATTCAATTTGATTTTCTTATATCACAAGTTTTCAGTTCCTAAACCCATGTCATGTTGATTGAACATGATTGGCTTTTGTCAAACTCCTGAGGTTTGCCATTATAGATAACCGACTCAACAACTTTCACTAGTAGTATACAGCATATCATATATTATTATCATACACTATTAGCACAATTAATTAGCCTGCCAGACAGTCACCTTATCTCCCATTCCTCTTTCTTATAACTCCTTCATAGATACCTTAAGTTTCCCCCAAGTGCTTTCAACTTACATGCTCATATAAACTAAATCGAATCAAACTTGACTCAGTAGTTGCTAAATGCATTTTTGTGGTTTCTTTCTTTCCTCTCTCAATGTATTATGGCAGAAATAAAAAAACCCATGTTTTCACTTACTATAAGTGCCTGCAGAAAAGTTCATTTCTTTCTTTTTCATTATGTAAAATATTTAATGCAACCAGAAATTATAGCCCAAAGCTCAATTATGGCATGTTCGAGCATATGCACATAGACAAAATCTATAATGCCTACTTTCCTAAGATAATGGTTTATTTTTAAATTCTTATATATCTTCTAATTTTATTCATATTTTCTGAGATCCTTGTTTCAAAATTATGTTTTGCAGAGAAAATGTTTACTATTTCTTAAAGCCTGCATACTAGTTACTTTTCATAGAAAGGTTTAAAACCTGAACCTAAACATGTCTTAAATGTTGCCTTGAATTTGTATTAGATTTTTCAGAAATTCTACCTTATATCAATTGTTCAGGAAAGTCATCATGGAAGATAAATGGGGATAAATCAGCAGCTTTTAAAATGTGACTACAAATTGGCATTCGTGTTAGCAATACATGAAAGTGACATTATTAAAAAATGTTGATTTGTGATTGTTTTGACATTTTACCACTAAATTGTCAAAACAGTATCATGAACACATTCAGCTCCATATTTTCAGAAGCATTAACTGACAGCCATTAAGTGCCTTTCATGGTAACAGACAGTAAATCCATGGTATGATCAATATCACAATTCACAGGCTGAATCAACTATGAAATAAGTGGATTTTGTCTTAATATTAAGGTTCATGCGAAAGCAATCAGTAAGGTCATTTATACAATTACTTGCACTCATTAATGCTATCAATTATTTCAGTTTAGTTTGGGTTTATTTTTTCCCCTCAAAATTTGATTCTCAGCCAATACTTTATTTCTCACATCCTGACTTCAGATACTGACTAATATTCTTTGAATTTAGGAGGGGTTATGTGAACTTAAGTACTATAACTTTAGCCACATAGCAAAACAAAAGTCCTGTTACATAGTTGATGCCCAGTAAATTATAATTCCACTTAAATATGTTAATCTGAACATGCCACAAAGATCTTTTGTTAATTACTGGTTTAAAAACAACTGGTATTATATTAAATAAAACAAATGATTGTCTTAAATTTTTGAAAAAGATTGTGTTAAGCATGTCTAAAGTGAATAATTTACTATGTCTTTTCCATATAATCTGATGGATCGCCAGTAAATTAATATTTGGATAATAGCGGAATAAAGAGTAAATAAAACTTTATGCCATCCTAATTCACAATATGAAAATCAGTAGGTATAATCCTCTGATTTTAAATATAAAATTAAAATACATGAAAAAAAACTGAGGGAAAGAATCAGGTGGAGTTATGGAATTAATAGAATTAAAATATTTCCAGAACTTTTTTCTCTCAGATGTTGAAGAGAGCAGGAAGGATCTGGCTCTTCCACATTCAGGCTCGTCAGCTTGAGGAAGAAATTGCAGATGGAAGACTAAATTCTTGTCTCTAGAAGCGACCTATATGTTTCCCTCTAGGGTTATGATAGGTCTCAGAGGTAGTTCTAGTGCAAGTTCAGCACAGTAAGAACCGAATCATTCAAATTTCTCTCTATAACAGCATGAGAATTGAAAGACTGGCATACTTTAAATAAGGGCTGATTCCAGAGATGAGACCCCTTCAGAAATTGATCAGCACCAAGTTCAAGAGGCTCCCTAATCAATAATAATGGATTGATTTTTCTGCCATTCTTTATTGGAAAACTTTTAACTCCTTACTAACAATAAGTGACTAAAGTTTCAACAATCCTTGTCATATATTTATATATTAATGTATCAATAATGCCACAGAGTATATGAAACAGAAATATCCAGATGTGATGAAGCACTTTCTGAAGGTCATTTTCCATTGTATAATTATTGAAAGTCATTTTATCAATATTAATTAAAACATCTCAGATTTTTATCTTAAATAATGATTTAAAGATGTACTCAGTGTTTGTGTCAAGGAAATATACACAGGTCTATAGTAAAGATGAATTGCAAGGCTGTTCATCATAGTCTTCATTAAACAGAAAAACTATGAATACTATAATTATTTAGACATTATTTGTTTAGATAAATTATAATATGATGAAATGCAATAGGAATAGTAAATTATTTACTAGCCAAATTTATTTACATGAACTTATTTTATGCTGTATTTGTAAAAGAAGCAGGATAAAAATTGTTTATATTTGAACTCAGTGTCTTTAAGAATAAAGGCACAATGTAAAGTACTAAAAGTAATGAAAATAATTTTTTAATAATTATGGATTCAGATTTAGAACATGAATATTGGTGGCATGTCTGCATTGTATAATTTACCATCATTTATTTAAATATTCCATATATTTTAAAAGATGTGCATATATCTCATCAAAATATTAGATGTCTTTTGACATGTCCAAAATTCACTGTTTTTCTTCATCATTCTTTCCTAGAATGAAATGAAATCTTAGAGTAGTTCTGATTTGCATTTCTCTAATTGCTAGAGATGTTGAACATTTTTTCATATGTTTGTTAATCAATTGTATTCTTTCTTCTGTGACGTGTCTGTTCAGTTCCTTAGCCCATTTATTGATTGGGTTATTTGTTTCTTTGGTGTTGTTTTTGAGTTCTTTATATATCCTGGAGATTAGGCTCTATCTGAGATGTGTGTGGTAAAGATTTTCTCCCATTCTGCAGGCTCTCTCTTCATGTAATTAATTGTTTCCTTTGCTGAGAAGAAGCTTTTTAGTTTGAATCCATCTCATTTATTTTTCTTGATTTTACTTCTTGCACTTTAGGAGTCTTGTTCAGGAAGTCAGATCCTAACCTGATATGATGAAGATTGGGGTCTACTTTTTTTTCTAGTAGGTCCAGGGTCTCTGCTATAGTGTATAAGTCTTTGATCCACTTTGAGTCAAATTTTTGTGGAGGGTGAGAGATAGAGGTTTAATTTTGCTACATATGGATTTCCAGTTTTCCCAGCAGCATTTGTTGAAGAGTCTATATTTTCTCTAATGTATACTTCTGGTGCCTTTGTTTAGTGTGAGATAACCATATTTATATGGGTTTGTCTCTGTGTCTTCTATTCTGTACATTGGTCTACATATCTATTTTGGTGCCAATACCATGCCATTTTTGTTACTTTGGCTTTGTTGTATAGTTTAAGTTCTGATATTGTGATGCCTCCTGCTTTACTCTTCTTGTTAAGGATTGTTTTGGCTGTTCTGAGTCTCTTATTTTTCCAAATGAATTCCATAATTTCTTTTTCTAATTCTTTGAATAATGGCATTGGGATTTTAACATGAATTGCATTAAATCTGTATAACAGTTTTGGTAGTATGGCCATTTTGACAATATTAATTCTGCCTATCCAAGAACATGGGAGTTCTTTCTATCTTCTAAAATTTTCTTTAATTGTTTTCTTTAGTGTTCTGTAGTTTTCATAGAAGTCTTTTACCTCTTTTATTAGTTTGATTCCCAAGTATTTTAATTTTTTGAGGCTATTGTGAATAGGTAGTTTTTAAAATTTCTTTTGCAGTGCATTCATCACTGGTGTACAGAAATGAATTTGATTGGACCAAAAATTTTAAAAAATATATAAATTTTTTTTTCAGTAGTTCTCCTTACATAAGAGATTAACACAAATTAAACTGTCAAAAAGTATCAAAGGGAAAGCAAATCTTTTTGATAAGTACCTAGTGAAGTGTCACTTTGGGATATTTGATATTTTGATATGATTATTGATAATTGTTGTGAAAAGCTCAGTAAATTTGTAAACCAGGTGCAAATAATGTGGCATAAAATGTTCATTATGCAAATTAGATGGTTTAAATCTTCACATGCAGCTAATGTGTTTATGTTGAAGTTGATGGCATTTGTTTTCTTCCTGCCTCACAGAATCCAACTGTACATCCTTCTAATTGTCAACACGTTGATAAAGTGATTCATATTGCTACATAAACAAACCCACCAAAAGAAACACTAAATAAATGTGATCATTAATCCAGATATTCAAGGCAGGAAAAAAAGGTTTGAAGATAGAAGAACTTACAGATAAGTGTAGAATAGGGAACAATGTAATAATCATAATGTCTAACGTTTTCAAAGAAGAAACTGAAACCTAAAGTAATCGGATTGTAAATTTACCTACACTTTAGGTTGTATGTGTAAAGAAAATGTACTTCCTTTATTTTCTGGCTGTTGATTTTATTTTCCTTAATCTCTACTTGCAACATGTGGGAAAGTGTGGGCACTATAATTGCCAGTTTCAGTAGTTGATGCCCAAATTAACTGCCCTGTGTTTGGGTGACGTATTGTCATATTCTTCAACTAAGTTTTCACAACCGCATACTCTTTTTTTTTTTTTTTTAAAGATACGTATCTTTTTTTTTTAAACTTTTATTTATTTATGTATTTTGTATGTGGTGCTGAGGATCGAACCCAGTGCCTCACGCATGCGAGGCAAGCGCTCTACCGCTGAGCCACAATCCCAGCCCCCGCATACTCTTTTCTGAAGTGTCAATGGACATATAAATAAGTGTAGTTAACATGATTCACATAGTAGAAGAGATGAAGTCCACAGACACACTGTACCTTCTGAAGATTTTTTGAGACCTGCAGTGAATTGGTGACCTCCTTCTTTTCCAGGACGATAATTAGTGAAGGCAAATGGATTTCATCAGCTTTTGTGAGTTGATGTTGTGTTGGCACTCTGTGGTAAAGTCCATGATCCTAGCTGTATGCCTATGGTGCCAAATTGTTCTATCAAAAATATTCTGCCTTGACACCATTATAATTTCCTGCTGAACTTTGCAAGCATGTTAGAACCCTTTTGTGCAATGCACTGACCTTGAGGAACTAAAGCTGGTAAGAACAGAAAAGGAAAAATAGTCATAGTATACCAGATAGCTTAAGTGTAAGTAAAACTCATAACATTGTAAGTCCTCAGGCTCCTCCAAGTATTTACCATGTCTCTTACAACAGGAAATGTCCTCTTTTTAAATTACTCTTCACACTGAAGAACATTGTCACTCATGGGACTAATTAGATGTCTCCAAAACTTGGTTTTCATTACAATTCTATGGGTAACACTTTGCATTTAGGCTATGTAGTTCAATAAGCCTGCCTTCTGATCGAGAAAAGTTAAATGCTCAGAGTTTGGAGTAGTTAGGTGTTTTCTCCCTTTGGTGGGGTTGGGGAGATCTGAGTTTGTGATTTCTTTGCCAATATTATTCAAGCAGATATTTTAAACTGTCATCTCTTGTTAGTCTATGTTTCAGGAACTCTACCTGCAATTCTTTGCTTGAAACAGCTCTCAAATGTGCTTTATTACTTTGCCTTCTCAGCACAAAGCTGCTTCCTCTCAATCGAATAGTAACTATTCTAAGAATAGCAATATTTCAGATGCAATTTATGAAAATAGTGAATGGAAGTCTTTCTCACAGGGCTATTAGAGCACTATGTCTGTGAAGAAAAATGCAGAAGGCGATTTCTCCCAGAGATTGGAATCAAAGACTAATTAAAACTTTCTGCCTCTGCCTCGAGAGGTGAACTACATAGTACCTTCTCAGAAGAATTTCTGAATTGCTGTTAAATACTGACTGCTCTGTTTCTCATTTTTCTGTTTTCAAAATGGGATAATTTATTTGAGTTACTCTGCCTCTGCTAAATCATTGTATAATGGGGATGACTGTAGAAGTAGAGTGTAGATAATTTTTCATTTTCAGTGTACATGTTACCAGAGAGAGGATATGTGGTTTGTCTAGTTTATGGATTGCCACTAAGAAAGAAAAAATAATGGAGAAAAATAAGCATTATCCAAAAATCTTATCCTTGACTTGAGAGCAGGGACTGGATGGGATTAGAATGTGTCCTTTAAACATAAGTGAATTTATTCTCAGTTCAGGAGAAACTCATATCTAGAAAAAATATCCCTTTTTCTATATAAGGAAACATTCATGGGTGCAGAAATTCAGCATGAACATCTTTGGGTGACCTTTATTCAAACTACCACACTGTGTTAATCTTTATTGTGAAAGATTTGGGGGTTATTTACTATAAACACTCTAATATTTATTAACTTGGATAATATGTAGGAAAGGAAGGTGAAGATGATGTTTATATTTCACAAGTTGATATTAAAGTATCAGAGGCACTAACAATAAAATATATCCACTAAGAATTTTAATACGTGGACCTAAAGTTTAGAATCAAGACATAAAGCAGTGTTACCCATAACTATGTGTCTTATTTAATCTGCATTTTCTCTGTTAACACATGTCAAAGTTCTTGGTAAAATGGTGATTTGGAGGGAGTCTCTCTCTAGGTAAAAATAATCAACTGTCAAATAAACAAAAAATAGCCTTTGCACTCAATTATTACTAATGTGAATGCATTCAATCACTCAGCTATATTTTTATTCTTGGCAGAAAAGATTGACACATGAAGACATTGCTCAAAAAGCAAATATGCTAAAAGTAGACGTTCGTTCCAAAGATAAAAAAAGAATTCTGAAAAAACCATCAATGAATTACAAAAGACAACCTAACACTGATTCTGAGAAATCATGTTTAGTCATTTGGAGGATAATAGGAAGAATAGAGCACTCTAGATGACAAGGGGGAAAAAGGTTTTAATAACCACTCTGAATTCAATAATATCAAATGCTTTAGTGAATTTTATTGTGATGAATTTGAACATATATTCACTGGAATCCACAGCACATGCACCTTTTGTGACAAGAACAGTTTCCATGGAGTGGCAGTCTATACTATTTATTGTAGTGCAGTAGGGAAGGTAAACTTGGAAGAAAAAATATATATGATTATTTTGAGTAGCTTTTTTATGAAAGGGTAAACAAATCTGCTCTACTTTGCTCATTATATGTAAAAATATTATAGAAAAGACAATATTGTTTATGTGAGTGAGATCTTTAAATATGTTTAAGAATTGATGGGAATAGGTGAAAACAAAGCAAAATACAGGAGAGAAATGCTATATTGATTGATTGGTGTCATCAAGAGATAACAATTTTATATGGTGTAGTTGCAAATATTTAATGATACTATGGTTCTTTAAATAAGAGGAAGATATGATGAGATAAATTCTTTGAGGAAATTTGAAAATATTTTAAATAGTGTCACTAGGTAAATAGAGAATGATCCATGGGCAGTATGCTGCCACCTGTGTGAAAAAGGAAGTGATTCTCTCCATCAATATTTAAAGACTAGGTGGAAAAGATTGAGAAACCAATATTTAGCCTTTTGCAAAATGACAATTTTACTGGCGGCATGCAATAGAAATGCAAATAAAGAAAACAATATGTGACGCTGTTGGCAAGAGAACAATCAAAATGACATATCATAGAGTTTAAAAATAACAAAGATAGAAATTACAGCAGTAGCATTTGGGGAGAAGGCTAATCAATATGGAGGTTTTATAGGTATAATAGAATTGGAGGTCTAGGTGAAATAGCAACACAGGGCAAAGTGCAGTCAGTCACATGTGAGAATGACAAGGATAGGTCTAGATGAAACAGTATAAGAATTGATTTAGAATTCAGAGTTGCAGCAATTCTAGGTAATTGTAAAAATGGACAGCAGTTAAGGTGAAGGTCCCAAAAAGTTAAGAATGGTAAGGAGTTAAGAAGTTCATATGTTGGATGTCTACTTGGTTGCTGAATGAACTTTGTAAGACCATTTAGTGGATTTGAAGTGAAGAAAAGAGCAATGAGTCAATTGATAAATGATAAAAGTGTGGCCAGCCTGACATGTTGGAGTGTTAGACCTACATTTTCTTCTAATAGGTGCAGGGTTTTTGGTCTAATACTTAGGTATTTGATCTACTTTAAGCTGAATTTTGTTAGGGTGGGAGATAAGGGTTAAATTGCATTCCGCTACGTATGGATTTCCAGTTTTCCCAGCACCATTTGTTGAAGACCCTATCTTTTCTCCAATGTGTGTTTATGGCACCTTTGTCTAGTGTGAGATGACTGTATTTATGTGGGTTTGTCTCTGTGTCTTCTATTCTGTTCCACTGGGCTTGTGTCTGTTTTGGTGCCAATAGCACGCTGTTTTTGTTACTGTAGCTCTGTAGTATAATTTAAGGTCTGGTATTGTGATACCTCTTGCTTCACTTTTCTAAGAATTGCTTTGGCTATTCTAGGCTTCTTATGTTTTCAAATCAATTTCATGACTGCTTTTTCTATTTCTATGAACGTCATTGGAATTTTAATTGGAACTGCATTGAATCTGTATAGTGCTTTTGGTAGTATGGCCATTTTGACAATATGAATTCCACCTATCCAAAAATATAGGGAGATCTTTGCAGCTTCTAAGGTCTTCTTCAATTTCTTTCTTTAGAGTTTTGCAATTTTCATTGTAGAGGTGTTTCACCTCTTTTGTTGGATTAATTCCCAAGTATTTAATTTATTTATTTATTTTGTGAGGCTATTGTGAATGGAATAGTTTTCCTAAATTCTCTTTCGGCTGATTCATCATTGGTGTATAAGAACACAAGTGATTTATGGGTGTTGATTTTAGATTTTGCTACTTTGCTGAATTTGTATGAGCTCTAGAAGTTTTCTGGTGAAGATTTTTGGGTCTTTTAAACATAGGATCGTGTCCTCAGCAAATAAGAATATTTTAAGTTCTTCTTTTCCTATTTGGAGTCCCTTAAATTTTTTCTTTTGTCAAATTGCTCTCGCTAGAGTTTCAAAGATTATGTTAAATAAAAGTAGTGAAAGAGAGCATTCTTGTCTTGTTCCATTTTTTAGAGAGAATGTTTTCAATCTTTCTTCATTTGTAATGATGTTGGCCTTGGGTTTAGCTTTTACAATGTTCAGGTATGTTCCTACCATCCTTAGTTTTTCTAGTGTTTTGAACATGAATGCATGCTATATTTTGTCAAATACTTTTCCTGCATATATTGAGATAATCATGTGATTCTTGACTTTAAGTCTATTGATGTGATGAATTACATTTATTGATTTCCATATGTTGAACAAACCTTGTATCCCTGGGATGAAACCCACTTGATCATGATGCACTATACTTTTAATATATTTTTGTATGTGATTTACCAACATTTTATTAAGAATTTTTGCATCCATGTTCATTAAGGATATTGGTCTCAAGTTTCTTTCCTTGATGTGTCTTTGTCTGGTTTAGGAAATGACTTCCTCAACATGACTCCTAAAATGCAGAAAGTAAAATCAAGAATTAATAAATAAAATGGTACCAAACTAAAAAGCTTCTTTCTTTCTTTCTTTTTTTTGGTACTGGGAATTGAACTCAGGGACACTCGACCACTGAGCCACATCCTCAGCCCTATTTTGTGTTTTATGTAGAGACAAGGTCTCATTGAGTTACTTAGTGCCTCGCCATTGCTGAGGCTGGCTTTGAACTCACGATTCTCCTGTCTCAGCCTCCCTAAGTGCTGGGATTACAGGCTTGAGCCACCGTGCCTGGCTGTTCATTCTTTTCTTTTCTTTTCTTTCTTTCTTTCTTTCTTCCTTCCTTCCTTTCTTTCTTTCTTTCTTTCTTTCTTTCTTTCTTTCTTTCTTTCTTTCTTTCCTTCCTTCCTTCCTTCCTTCCTTCCTTCCTTCCTTCCTTCCTTCCTTCCTTCCTTCCTTCTTTTTATTTGTTCTAACTAGGTATATATGACAGCAGAATGCATTTCAATTCATTGTACACAAATGGAGCATAATTTTTCATTTATCTGGTTGTACACAATGTAGAGTCACACCATATGTGCAGTTATACATGTACTTAGGGCAATGATGTCCACCATCTTTCCTGCCCCATGCCCCCTCTCCTCTCCCTCCTCTTTGTCCAGTCAAACTTTCTTCATTCTTCCCATGCCCCTATTATGCTAAATTGTTTCTTCACAGCAAAGGAAACAATCAAGAGCTTGAAGAGAGAGCCCACAGAATGGGAGAAAATCTTTGCCACCTGCACCTCAGATAGAGCATTAATGTCCAGGATATATAAAGAACTCAAAAAACTTAACAAAAAATAATCCAATCAGTAAACGGGCAAAGGAACTGAACAGATACTTCTCAGAAGAAGAAATATGAATGGTCAAAAAAATGTTCTGAATCTCTAGCAATTAGAGAAATATAAATTAAAACTATACTGAGATTTCATCTCAGTCTAGTCAAAATGACAATTATCAAAAATACAAGCAACAATGAATGTTGGCAAGGATGTGGGGAAAACAGTACATTCATAAATTGCTGGTGGGACTGCAAACTTGTGCACCTACTCTGGAAAGCAGTATGGAGATTTGTCAAAAAACTGGGAATGAAACCACCATTTAACTCCCTTAGATATATACCTAGGAGTGGTAAAAGAGGGCATTCCTGTCTTCTTCCATTTTTTAAAGGGAATGATATATACCTAGTAGTGGTATACATCCAAGGGAGTTAAAATCAGCATATTACAGTGATACAACCACATTAATGTTTGTAGCAGCTCGATTCACAATAGCTAATCTAGGTGCCCTTCAACAGATGGATGGATAAAGAAAATGTGGTATATATGCACAATGGAATATTACTCAGACATAAAAAAGAATAAATTTATGGCATTTGCCAGTAAATGTTTGGATCTGGAGACTATCATGTTAAGTAAAATATGCCAATCCCCCAAAAAATCAAAGGTCAAATGTTATCTCTGATATGTGAATACTAACACAAAACAAGAAGAGGGGAAGAATACAAATTTATTGGAATAGATAAATGGGAAGGGAGAGAGGATGGGCATAATACAGACAGTGGAATAAATCTAACATGGCTTTCCTATGTACGTATATGAATACACCTCAGTGAATCTCCACATCATGTGTATCCACAAGATTGGGGTCTTAGTTAGAATAAGAAATAATTCATGTCCATATATATACTTCAAAATAGGCTCTCCTGTCATGTATAACTACAAAAAAAAATAAAGTGTAGCCAAGAAATTAATGATAAAGTGGGGCCACCTATAGGCCAACAAACCTACAGGTGGAGGCAATTAGAAGGAATGGTAAATACCGTAAATATAAGATACAAGTGAGAAGGATATAACCAGCATGAAACAAATAGACATATTTCCTGTAAATAAAAACTTCAAATAAAAACCCAGATAATTTGTAAGGGTTGTGTCAATTAAGTGGCATAACAGTGCTTTCAGATTATATAGGTCTTCAATAACTTTCAGAGTTTGATTATAAAATGACCAATCAACAAACTTGAAAAATCAATACCTAAAGAATATGATTTATTATTTGCAGAAATCATGCATCCAAACAATTTCTGCAAATAGATGGCTGATATATATTCAATCTAATCAAATATGACCGCTAAGTAATTTTAAACTTGGGATAAAAATTAAAGGAAATTTAATGTAAGTAACTTTATGAACAATAGAATCGGTTAAGTCAAAGGCAATTTTTTATATTATTTGTCAGTGTTGTTTTGAGCTCTCTGGAGATAGTGTGCTCTGAAAAAGGTGAGTGTTTTGAGTTAGATCGCAAATATATCTTTATAGCAGTGATGGGATCATGGGCCCTAGATCTTGTTCCCATCAAGAGTCTTCAGATTACTTTCTTTACTCTGATTCTGTATAGAAACAACAAATTCTACTTTACACAAGAATTTTGAAAATTTGGGGAAAATAAGCATGAGAAAAAATCACATATTTGACAATAAGTCATATATGTTTCATAAAGAACTGGAAAAGAGGAGATTGAAGCATGAAACAAATAGACATACTTCAAGTAAATAAAAACTTCAAATAAAAACTCAGATAATTTGTAAGGATTGTGTCAATTAAGTGGCATAACAGTGCTTTCAAAATAGAAAAGAAATGATTTAAGAAATATTTAAGGAGATGGAAATACTAATCACCCTGATTTAATCATTTCACATTGTATATATTTATCAAATTGTCACACTATATTCCATGAATATCTATCTACAAGTATTATATGTCAATAAAAAGAGTGTGTGTGTGCGTGTGAGATGAGGGGTAGAGGGAACTAAGGATCAGATTCTAACTATCAAATTTCAATTTTTTTTAAATCTCTCTTAGCAAGCAGCTTCCTTCATTCTTTACAATTTCTAACCTGTCACCTTCAAAATTTATGCAAAAACAAATTTCAAAGTATGATGAACAAAATAGACATATATGAAATATGCTATGCCTATTATTCCCGCAGTATTTGGAGGCATGGACAAGGTCAGATCCCTAACTTATTAAGAAAACATCACATATTAATGCTAAGCTGAGTGACAAATCTCAGAGCAGAGATTTACCTAGTGGCACGCTCAAAGTGTAACGATTGTGATGAGCCTGGAGTGGCTTTCTATCTTCTTCCCTAATTTCCGTACCAGTGTGGTGCTGTTGTCCAGGAGCTGAGATCCACAAATGCTTTCAAAGCTTTCCTTTCTGTCTTGCACATATGCTATGCAAGCATAATGGGTCCCAAGACATGCCCCCTGTGTGCAGGCCCAGCTGTCTCTTTTGTTTTCCTTCCTCCCATCTGACAGGCAGAATGGAGAATAACCAGCAGTAGTCCAGCATGCAGAGCCAGACCATCACCAGGCACATGAGACTGAGAAGGCACATGAGATTAGTGCTAAGTCCTGAGCTCTTTTGTAGCCTTCATCTCATTGAATGTACTCCCCTATAATTGTTAAGTGTTTTGTTTTGGTGGGAAGTTATTTCATCCAAATTACTTTATCAAAACCACATTGTTGCATATGACTTAGTTCAGCTTCCCCAAACTGAGGGTTTGCACAAACCCTCAACATAGTTTTTTATTTTAAACAGTGTTCCTCTGCTTTTCAGGTTTCTTTGCCCTTCATGTCTGAGTGATCTTCAGATTCCTTGACTGAAGTTCCCTGAGTTTAGATGATCATGGTTTAGGGGAGCTGCTATGTTTAAAATCTTTAAGGCTTCATGAGACATCCATCTAATACAATAGATGCTCCCTACAGCTGAATTAGACTCATAGAGCAGCCAGCTCTGCCAGTAATTATTTAATTCCTGAATAAAAGAGATTTTTCTAAGATCATCTGGGTATGAGTGGTGGCAACTTTCAGGTGGATCTGTTGAAGTAGAATTTTACCCACCAATCATTAACCATTAGTATAGCTAGAGTATAACTAATAAACCTGATTTAGGGTAGTTTTTTAATTGGCATTAGAGTCAATAGCTATGGAACTATTTTAAAAATATTAATAATCCATAGCTAACAACATTCTAAATACTGGGCTGAAAAAAGTAGGAAATAATATTTTGACTCAAGATCTATTTATTTGATTGATTGATTAAGTTAAGGAAATTAGTAGTGAATGCACTTAAGTAAACAGCTACACACTAGTCAGTTGTTAACAATTTTTCTATGTGTCACTTTGTTCTTTGTACAATTTAATTACCTGCACTGCATGGTCTTTGTTACCTTTGAAGCAGAGAGCATCTTTCACATTTTCATTTAGGTGTGCCTTCTGAACTAAAACATTTATTAAGGAAACTGTAGGGTCCCCATTTCTGCACATAGAAAAGTCTCTCATAACATGCTGCAGCTGTGAACTCTCATATCACTCCACTCTTCCTTCAGTATGTGGACATGTAAGGAATCCTCTGCACATTGACAATATCCAGGAATTTGAAGCAATTTGAATAAATTTAATTCTCAGTGCCTGACTCCCTACCACAAAACACAATAGTACATGGGTCCATAGATTATCCACATATAATACTACACATGTCTACCCTCCTCTCTCTCTTACATACACACAGACACATACACAGACAAGCACACACACAGAAGCCAAAATTTTAGAATAGTTTTGATTGGAGTGTAGTGTAGTCTGCAGTTCTGGAACACACTGGAATCCCTATATTTGTATAATTCTAACCAAAATGAATGAGATCAATTGACTAATTATCTCAGTCTATTCTTTGTTTTTTATCTGGAGGGCTCTAATACTGAGAAAGTAAAATATGATGAATAAAAGAAAGAAAAGCTCTCTGCAGCTGGCATTTATATTTAAAACGCACCTTTCATTGCACACTATCTAATTACTTTGAGGTCCCTAGATTTGTGATTTTCATTATTTTCTGTTTGGTTAAATTCTTTATAAATACATGTTCTCCTCCTCTCCACATAATGAATCAAACCACCTCATGTTTTCTTTATGCAAAACTGCTTCCACAGTGGATGCACTTCCTTCCACACCACAGAGAATTGAAAATGTAAGGTCATGCTAATAGCAATGGGTACTTCATTTGAAAATTAAATGTCTCTGAATTTCTGTAGCCCTTCCAAATGAAATCATGGCTGCCAAACTCTTGAAGCTTTGTTTTACATGTTCCTGGTCTAATTCTCTACAGGAAAGGGACCATAAAATGAACTTTTTCGCAACAGTAAATGGAGTAGGAAAAGGTCTAGATTTGGTCATAATACATACAGAATGCCTTGGTTTTGGTCCTTTCTGGGTGTTCGTGTACCAAAATGATTCTCCTTAAGTGTTTATTTTATTTTCTTTAACTAAAATCTCAAGACCATATGGCTTTTAATTTAACCAGTTGACTCTGTGAGCAAAGATAAGAAAATGAAGAGAGTGTTAGAAAGATGACTTAGATGATCCTGAACAGGCTGGAATACTGAAATTTCTTACATAGCAAAGACTAATTACAATAGTCATGACCTTGCTATACCCACTGGGTCAATGCATATTGAATGAACCGGTGGCTTTTCTGTTAAACTCAGTGATTATATCTGAGGTTGTATTCTTGATCTCTGATTCCTTGGTTCCTTTCTCTCTACATGAATTGTTTACTCCAATTCTGTCACCTAATTAGGAATAGCAAGTATTAATGAGGAAAGTCATACTTGTGCTCCAAACACCTATTTCATGGGTTAAGGACACAGTTCTTTTTAATTTTTCTTCATTTCAACTTTTGCTATCAATATCTAATTGTATACTTTTTGAGAATCCTGTACTTGCTATGTGATAATTTCTTTACTGCAGTTAGTTCCACCTCAGCTTCAATCATGCCCTTACTGGCTATAATTTTATTTGTGATTTTTAAACTATATTTTACAGTCATATGGCTAGCTTAACACTTGTGATCTCCAGTGAGCAGCACCAAATGTATCCTAGGTCTGGAATGGGGCTCTAGAACCTGCATAATCATACAACCTCCAAGCAATTCTTATCCAAGTAATTTTCCCAGTCACATTTTGGGGAAAATACCAAACTACATCTTCTTATACCCAAGGATTTTCCCATAGTTATTTTTATTTTAATTTTCTTGTGGATGTAGACGATGGTAAGATTCACTGTGGTATGTTTCTATACATATACATATACATATACATAGGAAAGTTAGGTAAGAATCATTCCTCTGTTCTTTCCTTATGCTCTCACTTAATCCCCTTCATCTAGACCATCAATCTCTACTCTATTTTGATGGAATGCCCTCACCCTTTTCCTTTTTCTTTCTCCCCCTGCTTATTTTGGACTAGCTTCCACATATCAGAGAAAATCTTTGACTTTCTGAGTCTAGCTTATTTCACTTAACATGATAGTATCCAGTTTCATCCATTTACCAGTTAATGCCATAATTTCATTATTCATTATGGCTGAGTAATAATCTATCGTGTATATGTACCACATCTTCTTTATCCATTCATATGATGAAGGGTACTTAGGTTGGCTCCATAGCTTGGCAAATGTGAATTGTGCTATTAAACATTGATGTGGCTGTGTATCCCTGCGATATGATGGTTTCAGATATTTTGGATGTATATCTAAGAGTGGGATAACTTGATCATATGATGATCCCATTTCTACAGTTGTGAGGAATCTTCATAGTGTTTTTCGGAGTGCTTGCCTGAATTTGCAGTCCCACCAATAATGTATGTGTGTACTTTTTTCTCTGTCTTCTCCAATACTAGTTATTGTTTGCATTCTTGATAATTGCCATTCTAACTGGAGTGAGATGAAATCTTAGTGTAGTTTTAATTTGCATTTTGCATTTCCTTAATTGCTAGAAATGCTGAACATATTTTTCATGTATTTGTTGGCTATTTGTATTTCTTCTTTTGAGAAGTATCTTTTTAGCTCTGTTGTCCTAATTGAGTTACTTGTATTTTGGTGTTTTTTGAGTTCTTTATATAGTCTGGATACTAATGTCTCATGAGGACAATAGTATCCAGATTATATAAAGACTATATATTGACTATATATTGACAGATTTTTCCATTCTGTATCCTCTCTCTTCACTCTTTATTGTTTCTGTTGCTGTACAAAAGGAAGTCTTGTTAGGCATCTTGGTATAGGAAGTTGGTTCCTATGAAATGTGGAAGTGTTGGACCTACATTTTCTTCTAGCGTTTGCAAAATTTCTCATAATTTTTAGGTCCTTGATCCACTTTGATTGAGTTTGGTGCAGTGTGAAAGATAGGGGTCAAGTGTGATTCTTCTACATCTGAATTTTGATGGAGATTGCATTGAATCTGTATAGCAAACACATTTGTTAGTATGACCATTATGAATGTATTATGTATTAACTATATATTATTTAAGAACATGGGAGATTTTCCATCTTCTAAGGTCTTCAAACTTTTTCTTTAGTCTTCTACAGTTTTCAGTGTAGAGGTTCTTCATCTCCTTTATTAAATTATTTCCCAAGTATTATTTTTTTTGTTATTGTGAATGAAATTGTTTTCCTTATTCTTTTTTAGTGTATTTATTACCAGAATATAGGAAAGTGATTGATTTATGTATGTTATTATTGTATCCTGCTATTTTAGATAATTTATCAGCTCTAGAAGTCTTCTGGTCAAGTTTTTTGGGTCTCCTAAATATAGGATCATGTCATCAGCAAACAAGAGATAACTTGAATTCTTCTTTTTCCTATTTGTATTCCTTTTATTTCCTTCTCTTGCTTGTTTGCTCTGACTATAGTTTCAAGAACTATTTGAATAATCTTGAGAGTGGACATCCCTGTCTAGTTTCTATTTTTAGAAAAAATACTTTCAATGTTTTTCTGTTCAATAAGATGTTATCATATATAGCTTTTATCATGTTGAGATACATTCTTACTATCCATAGTTTCTCTAGTATTTTAAACATAAATGGGTGTTGGACTTTGTTAAATGCTTTTTCTACATCTATTGAGATAATCATGTGATTCTTATTCTTAAGTCTATTTAATGTGGTGAATTACATTTATTGATTTGCATATATTGAGCCGACATTGCATCCCTGGAGTGAAAACACTTGATTGTGGTGTACTATCTTTTTAAATGTTTTTTTTGTACGCTATTTGCCAATATTTTATTAAGAATTTTTACATCTATGTTCATCAAGGTTATTGGCTTGAAATTTTCTTTCCTTGATGTGTCTTTGTCTGGTTTTGGTATCAGGGTGATACTGCCTTTGTAGAATGTATTTGGCCATGTTCCCTTCTTTTCTTGAATAATTTGAGGAAGACTGTTATTACTTCTTTAAGGGTCTGGTATAGAACTCAGCTGTGAATCCATCTGTCTTGGGCTTTTATTTGTTGGAAGTCTTTTAGGGCTGCTTTAGTTTCACTACTTGATATTGATTTGTTTAGGTTTTCTATGTTCTCCTTGTTCGATTTGGGTAGGGCATATTGAAGTATTATGGCCTGTTTGGGGTGGGATTTTTTTCCCTTACCTTTTCATATTGCTTGGATTTCTGCCCATTCACTGGGATAATTATTGCTTCTTCTTTAAATAAGGGATTACTTCATGAGCCTATTTCTCTTAAGAGCCTTGGTTGGGTGAATATTCAGGTATTAATATTTTAACTCAATGTGTGTCCTCTACTCAGTGTAAATACACTGAACCGTATTTACTACAATCACTTCAGAGCAAAGTCACATGCTATTCAACCTTATGAAAAGCAAAAGACTTGTTGATATTGTTCTCCACTGTTCCTCTATTCTAGGTATAAACTTGTGGTAAAGTTCTTCATTTCTAAGGTTTCTTCACTGCCTCCTTTCTGTGTGTATATGTGGTGGTGGTGGGAATTGGGATCCACTGCCTAGCACTGTTCTACTGTTCTCTCTCCCTCATAATGTTCTATCTCATTTTTTTCCTCACTTCTATTCATGAATTCCAAACTTTATATAATTATTCTACCCTTTTCTATTTCTCAGAATATTGATATACTTAACATTCCATTCCATCTGCATTATTGGATTTACAATTATATATTCTCTCACCACCATGCTAATTTCAATTCATGTCTTACTGTAGCTATAAAGATACAAAAAAAGGAGGAAAAAAAAGAAACGTGGATCAATGTTGGATCACTGTTATAATCCTAAATATGCATTACTGAGTAAAACCAGAAGAAGAATTAATTTAAGTGTATGGAACTAGATGGTAAACAATGTAATTCATAGTTTTAAAATGAGAGCTTGTCCTCAATACTATTTTTTATCTATTTATTTAATTGTCCTCATTGACCTATTTCTAAAATGTTATTCCAAAATAAATGACTAATACTAGAAACTTCAATTTCACTTTTGATGGAAATCTTTGCTGCTTCCTTCTTTTGTAAGAAAATTTGGGTTTTGTGCATTATTTTATGCAAATTTTTGTCCTTTATACAAACTTAGGAATGTCCCCAGAAATACAGACTTCATTTATCTAGTCTCATTTATTGAAATAATTAGTCCTTGTCCTAAACTGAGGGACTATTTCTCTCTCTGACCATATGCTTTAAAAACTTCCTCATTAAGAGGAAGAAAGAGCAGAGTGTGGTGACACATGGCTGTAACCCCAGCACTTAGGAAGCCTGGGACAGGAGAATCACTAGTTCAAAACCATCCTCAGCAGTGGCGAGGCGCTAAACAACTCAGTGAGACCTTGTCTCTACATAAAACACAAAATAGGGCTGGGAATGTGGCTCAGTGGTTGAGTGCCCCTGAGTTCAATCTCCAGTACCAAAAAAACAAGAGGAAGAAAGTCAGAAAATGACGTAAGTATCTACAATAGGAGAATGAGTATTGCCCCAAAGTTTAGGCATGTACTGGCAGGTAAACAAAATAGATTAGTATGGAGAATTGCTTATTAATGATAACTAGAAGTCCATGAAATAAAGCTGAATTCATAATATAAACAATAAAAGTTCGGAAGGTGGTATGAACAAACACTTTTTCTGGCATGCTGTTTTTCTATTCTAGTGTGTTGTCATGAAATAAAAATGTCCTCAAAAGTAGGTTCATAAGATAGGTGCTAACACACTGATATTCCCTCAACTTTGACAGGGAAACTGTGTTGTTACATAATTTTCTGTGGGTTACAGATATCTGTGGAATAGTAATGCCTTAACAGGTTGATTCAAAGTAAGCCGGTGTGTTTGTTTCGGTGGAGAGTACATAATGTACACACAGAGGAAGTGAAGTTTATTTAATGATTATATGAAATATAGTTGTCATAACAAGGATATGGTTTGGGAAATGTATTGATGATGTACAGGTTTAAAATAAACTTTGTCATGGGCCATGAGATTTTGCTCATTGGTATACTCTAGATAATCAAGTTTCAATGGAGCAATTATGAGTTATAATAGCAACACACAGGACTGCCTTATCTTACAGATGGGCACTAGAACATGGTGACTTTACATTTGTTATTTACCTCCAAACATTTGGAGTTTGATAGTCTCACAGTCCTAAATGATTAAATGAGTGATTTGGAATTACCATTTCTTGTGTAAGTGTGTTTGCTGGTGTGTATGTGTGTGTGTTACACTCATACATTTATTCTATATGCACCCTACATGTGTATTTGTGTATTTAACATATTTAAAGTATATGAAACATCCATAACAATGTTTATCACTGTATCAAATGCAATGATAAAAAAGAAATGTGCTTTCCTACATGGAATTTAAAGTTCAAAACTGAGACTAAAACAATGGTCATTGTATGTGCTAAAATAAAATAAGTGAAATAAAAATTAAATAATACAAAAAGTGGACACAAAATAGTAAATATTTAATTTTAGGGTTTTTTTTTCCATAGGAGTGATAAATAATAGAGAAAGAACACAGGCACTAATAAACTCATTATTGAGTGATTTCTATTTTCTTTGTGATTTTGCATTTTTATAAATTCATATTTGCCACTATGAAGTTAATTCAGATTCTTCTGGATATCATCTAAATGTTTAAAATTAGACAAGAAAATATTTGTAAATTTACGAAGAAATTATGCCACTTCTGACATTGTTTATATGATATCCATAGAGAAATAGATAAAATGATGTTTCAAGAATATATGTAGTAAGAGAATCATATGCTCTAAGTGAAGCCCAAGGGTGGTATCTGTTAGATACTCTAGAAATTACAGAGAGTAACAGAATTCTGTTGAAATGTTGTTTATATTAATAAAAAGTTAACTTGAATAAAATGATTAATAAAAGGAATAATGAAGCTTAGTGAACTTTGATACAGAAATGTTCATCAGAATCACATGATAGACAAAATATTAAACCTTCAATATATTTCTAAAGCATGTGAAAACCATGAAGAAAGGAAAATATCTCAGGGACAAAAGGTAGTCACAAGAAAAAAAAGCAGTAAACTTTTTTAAAAATTGAGAAGAAAACTCATATAATTTAAATATCTGCATGGTTAATGCATGGTAAAGATAAAAAATCATAAAATATGGGTGAAAATTGCCATGTTTAGATGCAATTTATGAATATGTAAATAGTTAAAAATTTTACATAGAACATTTACTGAATGTGTATATACTAAAAAAATACAAGTGTATGCACTATGTAAGCATATGTGTATATACACTTGATATAGCAATTTTTTACTTATATTTTATTATACAGGAACAGCAAAATCTGTGTTCCTATTTTTACCCATAAAAATGTTGATTCACATGCATATTTTAATTAGTAACAAAACCAAAATCTCTCCTGATCTCAACAATAAAAATAAAGTTAATAGTATAATAACAGATAAATATGCAATAAATGTATCTTTGGAATACATTATTATTGGAAAAAGTATAAAATTATATACAATATGAGCCCATTTGTTTAAATATAAATAAAATATTGTAATATTATAGTCTAATGTTTACAATTGCCACATCTTAATTGATGTGATTAACATATGAGTTTTAGGTGTTTTTTTTCTTGTTAAAGTTGTCTAAATTTTCCACAATAAATATGCATTGTTGTGAAATAGGAAAATAATTTGCATTTATAATAGATTATAGTTTGTTTCTACTCATGTTTCAGTTGTTATTTTATGTGGTAGCAATCAAACAAAACCCTTGGAGATGCCAATGTAATACAGCAGAATGATTTTGCAACTTATTGTCACAGTGTTAAAGTCTCTCTGGATTTTCTGTTTTATTGCTTTAATAGTTTAATGTCAACTGTTTTTCATAAGAAAAATCTGTCATGGGTATTTCAATCATGATACTATAAGGAAGAAGCATATTTTTGAAAAGGGTAGAAAATGAATACTTGGCTCTGTATGAAATCATAAACTTGTTATCTTTTACTTTTCTGTGTGCAGAAGTGACAGAATTTGCTATAAGAAAACTCAAGTAATAAATTAAATTGCAACTGGTTTATAACAATATAAATTGTGAAACATTACTTAAAGCAGAATGATATAGTAAGAACTACCAAAACAAGAAAAAATTTTATTTAAGTCTATTCTTTCTACTTGATATTTGTGTGACCTTAAAGTGATTAGTTAACATATTGATGTCTCAGAAGAGCCTCTGTAAAATATAGGTATCTGTCTTCTTCATAAAGTGAGAATAAAATTTAAATGAATAATACTTAAGGACTGATATATTATAAAATGCAATTGTTATTATCTATCATTAGATTATTTTGTTGTTTAACCAAAAAATGGATCATTTAAAATAGTAATATATTCTATTAAAAAATAAACAAAACAATTAAACAGATCATGATTTGACTGTATGAAACAAAAGTACCCCAGATTGAGGAGCTAGAATGTATGATAAATTGGCCTTGGAGAAGAACTTTAAATCTCTATTGCTCTGTAAAATATTGACACAATCTTAAAAGCTTAAAGCAATCCTTTTTTTCATGTTTCTTTTTAGGTGAGGCATATGGGCATGGTTTACATGGGTCCTTTGTTCAGGTATCATCATCAAGCACTTTTTCTAAGCTCATTTAAGTTGTGAGCAGTGTCTTAGGTATTGTAATGGCTTGAAACTGAACTTTCCCCCAAAAAAACTCATGTGTTAGCTTGGTCACCAGTATTGCAAGGTTCAGAGGTAGGGCTTTTAGGGAATGATTGCTTCATAAGGGCTCTGACCTTATTCAGTGGATTAATCCATATGGATTGATAGCTGAATCAACTCCTGAGAAGTAAGGCCTAGTTGGAGGGAGGAGGTCATTGGAGGCATATCTGGGAGGATTTATCCTTTCCCTAGATCCCTTCTCTTTCTCTGTTTCCTGACTTCCATGAGCTGAGTAGCTTTCCTCTGCCATGCCCTTCTGCCATGATGTTCTGCCTCACCTTAGGTCCAGAGTAATAGAGGTGACAGATCACGGACTGAATCCTCTAAAATCATAAGCCAAAATAAATCTTTCCTCCTTTAAGTTGTATTTGTCAGGTACTTTCATTTATCATAACATGAAATGCTAACTAAACCAGGTGTAACACTGAGGTCTCCACTTCCCTCCTAGGCATCTGCTAAGGGTCTCTCTCAGCTCCTGTAGTGCACCCTTAGGTTCTAGTTCCTAGTAATGTGGTCCTTTCACAACATGGCAGCTTGTAAATCATCCTGAGAATATCTTTGCAATCTGTTCAAAGTGAAATTTATATGATATATCACCACCACTGAAATGACAATTACATCATATTCATACATCCTGCCCACAAAGAGGAAATTATACAAGGCTTGTCCACCAGCGGGGCAGGAATCTTAGGAACATTTTAAAACTGCTTACTGTAAAGAATTTCTATAAGGATACATCAAGCAAATCAACAGGAACCAGTTTTGAAAGCCATTTGGTAGAGAAATTAGACAGATCCAAGTTAGAGTGATAGCATAGCTGCAAGAGTGAACACCATTTGTGCACATACAGTGACCTAATTTCATTCCTGTTGATGGCTACTTCTTCATTCCCTGAATCTGAAAGATGCAGAATTACTGTTTTAGATTCTATGGTGTGGCATTCTTACAATTTGTGACAATTATTTTAGTGATCTTAAGATCCAACAATTCCTCTGGTTTTCCATTTAAGAACACTGACCATCGTATTGGAAATCCACTATAAATTTCTTAAAATATAAAAAAATAATAAGAAAGTACACAGAGATAACAAAGACAGATGCATAGATACAGATGTAAATCTTAAAAAGATCTCATTGTGGTGCAAACTGAACTTAGGAACTGACTCTCAAATTACTAAATCATAGTTGCAATTGAAAGATGATTTAAAAAGTGTGATGAAAACATGAAGAACATAGGGAACATCCTAATTCATAAAAATTGATGAAAACTGGGCAGGCACTTGTTTCCCCAAGGCATTGAGAATTATCTAGAACCTACACCTTATCCTAGACAAGATCAAAGAACACTGAATGTGGAAAGTCAGTGTTGTAAAGAAATTCAACAATTAGAAGTTAGGATGAGGAAGAGGATCAGCTTTGAGAGTTGAGAAAACTGACTTAGAATCACTTTGGTTTATCGGTTTAACTCTTTTCATATTTAGAATAGTTGTGGTCATACCAAATGACGAACATCCACATTGTGAAAGCTAATATTAGTAAAAGCCAACATGTAACTAATGTTTTCTGTGTACAAAATTATTCATAAAATTATTTTAATAGGATGTTAGCTGAAGTTTACAAGAATGATATAGACACCACATACATATGGACAAAATCAAATAGAAAATCTTTTTCTACTGCTTCATTGGTATTACATTTGAAATGAAAAAGCAAAATCCTTTGATAACAGTGGCCTATAACAGCTCTCTTCTCATACCCTCTTAACTGTGACTAAGTGAAGATAAAATGCATGTAGTGTTGGACAGAAGTTTAAGATATATAAGGTGGTCTATTAATGTGTGGACCAACACTGAAGACAATCGATTTCTATTATGCATTTATACATAAGAAAATATTTTCTAGGCCTGGTATTTCCTAAAATTTAATATTTATTTCTCTTTATTGTCTATTAAGTAATTGTAGAATTTCCTTCTCAAAGTTAAGTTGTGGGCTAATGTAGGAGCATCTCCATACCTTCCCACCCCTCCCTTCCATCCTTCCCCATTCTATGCTAATAGACTGTGCTCTTGCCAAAAAGCACCCCTTTGTTTGTGACCTTTGGATCTGATTGGTCCAAGAGTGCATTTAAGCTTCTATAGTTTCTAGAATAAACTGGTGTTTTTTGCTCCTCGCCCCGGTGTGTGTCTTGTCCCAGGTATCTCTGCGTCTCACTGAGGCGAAGCAAATTTTTACCTATTCCCCGGGACCTGGGGAGATTGGCTCCGCGGATCGCCACTGTCCAGAGAGACCCCTTTTCGTCTAGTCTGGAGACCCCTTCTCTGTCTCTCTTGGACTCCAACTCGTGGAGAAGCCACGTGGCCCTCCCCCCCCCCTTATCAAAGTGACAGGCTAAGTTAATGAGCACAGATCTTGGCCTAATTTTACAGTTTTCAGGTTTTCCAATGCAAGGCTGCTGTACCAAACTGTGACTTCCTCTAACTCCAAGGCCTGATTCCAGATTCTACTAGTGTAAACATGAAAGTTAAAGCTTCTAGCATAAGTTAGAATGCAGATTCTTCCTTAGGTTGCCCCTGTTTAAGAGTTTTTATCCTGAACAGCTACCTTAGAACAATGTGTCATATTAAACTCCCTCTTTCTACTCTCTCCTTTTTCTATATTTTTGGTCTCTGGAAGTTGCTGTATCTGAATAGCTTACAACATCTAAGAGTAGGGAATGGATGTCATTCCTCAAAGAAACACCCAGTGTAGTACATGATAGCTGTCCTGTTACTCAGCTGAGGTCCATGAAGTGGAGGGAATGATTTTCCTTCTAGAAAGGACCAATTTAGTGACAAGAAGTATAAGCTGGCCAAGAAGTTCTGAATCTAATCTCATATAATGTAGCTCCATAAGCCTCATTATCTACTACCCCAACTCACCATTACCATATACATACATACATATTCGGCAGGCTGACTCTAAGTGTGAACTTCTTGGTGGAGTTATGCTTTCATTATATTGTGATTTTCAGTGTTTTAGAGGACATTTTACAATAACTACATATGGGTGAGTTGGTCATTCTACAAGTGAAGCTGGCATCCTTTAGGGATTTATAATATACTTGACTGAAAGTACTAATTTGTCCAAACTACAAAGAGACAAACGCATTGCCCACTATAAATATCACACTTGGGTCAATTCCTTCCCTTAGGAGGGCTGGAGCATTTGATTGTGCTAGTGAAAGAACTCAGCATTTCTCCAGGGAGTAGATAATTCAGATGTTCCCGTGGGTTTACCACAGGTGAAGTCAAAGAAAGAAAGAAAATGAATTCTATCCTCCATGTGTTTTAAAAATGCAAAGAGTATGCCAAAATTCTTGTTATGAAAGTTATCCAGACTGTCAATTTTGTGACTTTAATGTATTCAATATTCCAAGAAAATGCTTCTTGGGGTCTGGTACCTGCAAACACTGATTTCTTGAATTTATGTTTTGATGCTGTGTTCCAGAAATCATAATTACAACAATTTCAAGCAAATAGTTGTACTGACTGATATGTTCACTACCCTTTAAATTTACAAAGAAAGTATTTCTAAGTAAATAAATATTACTGTCCAATTCTACTGACAGTTTGAATGTAATGATGAATTTGATGTGGCTTATGAAAATGTAACTGCATTTTAGAAGTTCTTTCCTAGCCTGTGAATAACTTACTTTCAGAAACTTCTCTACCTTAACTGCTAAGCCCATGGCATAATATGTTAAAAATAAAAATTAGAGAAATACTGGAATTTTAAAATTATTATTCATAGACACTAAAAATACTGTAATATCCTCCTATGTATTACTTTCATACTGGCCAAACTTCACTTATTCTGCTTCTTTTATTTATAGCTCTTAACCATATAAATTTTTCTTCATATTGATTGTCATACTACAGATTGTTAAGAGTGTATATTTGTTCCATGCTCATAAGTGGAAACTTTTTGTTTTGTTTTGTTTTTCATTTCAAATTTGATCTCAGCAATTGGATATATATTGATTTCTTTTCACGTTTGCACTTTGGGGTCAAATAATGGACTCTAATTTGGATTTTATACACATCACTGACATCTCGGCTTAGTCACAAAAAGGTCTATGATTAAGTACTTATTTTATAAAGGCAATTAAAATTTTTAATATAGATCTTAATCAAATTTCCATGTTAGGGTTAGCAAAAATCCTTAAATCTGGAAATACTACAAAGAGACAAACATGGACACTCTTTGAAGTGAAATATTTACTTTAAAGTTTATATCGATTGCTAGATTACATTTTACAGATATAGCTATACTGTTTGAATGGGCACATTTGCGTACTTTTCTTTTTAGATGATATCTAATACCTATCCATAATTCAAAACATTTTGAGTAGATTTGCACATGCATATTTGTAATTTTATTTTACTATATGTTTCCTTAGTACAATAACATCACATTTATATAAGTAAAACTTTAAAATTAACAGACATTTCTCAGCTTGGTAGGAGAGCAATCCAGTAAGTAATCAAGATGATCATCGGATTAAAAGTCTATGACTCACATTTTCTAATTTTTCAATATTAAAACATACAACAAACAACATTGGGGAGTCAAAAAAATAAGAATTAAATATATGAGGTTGGACAATCTTGAGTTTGAGTTCTAAATAGCATTTGTGTGACTTCAAGTATGCAAATTTTTAACATTCATATTTATATTCTTTAAAATACAAAAGCATATATCGAAGGGCATCTAGGTTGGTTCCACAGTTTAGCTATTGTGAATTCAGCTGCTATAAACATTGAAGTGGCTGCAGCACTGTGGTTTGCTGTTTTTAAGTCTTCTGGGTATAGACCGAGGAGTGGGATAGCAGGCTTAAATGGCGGTTCCATTCCAAGTTTTCTAAGGAATCTCCCATACTGCTTTCCAGATTGGTTGTACCAATTTGCAGTTCCACCAGCAATGTATGAGCGTGCCTTTTTCCCCACAACCTTGCCAACACTTATTGTTGTTTGTATTCTTGATAATTGCCATTCTGACTGG
>CM053411.1:20886066-21004574 GCA_028644305.1 Xerus rutilus | reverse complement strand
AAAAAAATACAAAAGCATATCTATCAAATGGAATATTGTAATGAACAAATCATATATTAAAATGTTTTTCACCAGTCCCTAACATGTACAACACACTCCATAAATAATTATTTATTTGATTATTTTTTATTAATTTTACAACATCAAATCAGAAAGATTAAAAGGCAAATGAAGAATCTGGGAGAAAACATCTACTTAAACACTATAATTGAAATCACATTTCTAATTGGAACCTGGCATTGTTAAATTCTTTCCTACATGTGAATAAGAAAATTAGGCTGAATAGTGATAAAAAAAACTTCCTCTTCCTATTCCTATATTGTGTTCCACTGAACCCAGTCTTATGGTTTGTAGAACCCAAATCTTCTTTGTATACTTAGATATAGCATGCCAATCAAATAAGCCATGGAGTCAGGAGAACATTAAGCTTCAGTTTGGCAGTGCTGGATAGATATATAAAGTCAGTGTCAGTCGTACTAGACACCCAAGTACAACCGTTAACATTCGAGTGATTTCAGGTAAATTAATTTGTTTTATAGTTGTACTAGACAGCTAAGTATAACTGTCCTTTGGCATTAGGATAGAGAAATGTGTGTGTGTGTGTGTGTGTGTGTGTGTGTGTATAGGCAGATATAAAAACATATCTCCCCAATTCATAGGCAGAGTATTGCTCTCCAAAACATATCCAGACATTATCCCCCAGAATATATTATTATGTTTTATCACATGGAAAAAAGAACTTTAACTATATAATTGTGTTTGCACACACTGAGATTAGAAAATTCTGGATTATCTGGGTTGGCCAAACCTAAGAACAGAAACCCTTAAAAACAGAACTTCCACTGTCTGGAGGTAGAAAGATACAGCAAAAGGAAATATTATAAAGTTATGAAGCTTGAGAAAGGCGTTACTCATCACTGCTGGTTTGAAGGAGGAAGGGGCTATACAACATGGAGCCTGAAGGAGCAGAAAGAGATTTCTCGTTGATAGCCAGCAAGAAAATGAAGACCTTAGTTCTATAACCACAAGAAACTAAATGGTGCTGAATTGATAAACTCTGAAGTGGCTATTCCTCCACAGCTTTAATACATGAACATACACAACTTAATACCTTGATTTTTACATGGAGACTATCTTGACTTCTGAAGCACAGTGACATTAAATTATACTCTTTTAATCCACTGAATTGGTGGCAAAGTTTTAAGATAATAATAGAAAATTAAGATCCATATAGCTACCAGAAGTGAGCAGTTTTGTAACAAGTACCTAAAGAAGTGGAACTAGTTTTGGAACTGGGCAGTAGGCAGAGACTAGAAGGATTTTGATGAACATGACAGAAAATCCTAGATTTCCTTGAGCAAACCTTTAGAACTAAATATTGATGTTAACAATTCTGCTATTACAAAATCAAAGGAAAGTAAGTAGTGTAACATAGAAAGCCTCAAATTATCTTAGAGAATAACATATTGTTACTAGAAGACTAATAACAGAAATGTGGACATGAAACTGCTATTGGTATGACTTCAGAAGGTGATGACAAGTGTTATCCATGAAAATTGGAAGAAAGTTAGTGGTATGTTATGCAATTGAGTGGAAAGTAGAATTTATTAATAATGAATTTAAATCTTTAGAGCAAAACTTTGCAAGCAAAGATTTGAAGATGTGGACTAGTTTTATGGTTTAGATACGAGATGTCCCCCAAAGCTCATGTATAAGACAATGCAAGACAGTTTAGAAGTAAAATGATTGGGTTATGAGAGCTTTAAACTGATCAGTGCAGTAATCCACTGATATGGATTAAGTGGGAAGTAATTATAGGCAGATGGGGAGTGGCTGGGTGAGGTGGGTCACCATGGGCGTGCCTTTGAGGTTTATATTGTGTCCTTGATGACTGGAATATCTCTTGTTTCCTGGTGGCCCTGATGTGAGCTGTTTTCCTTCTCCCCAACTTTCCACCATGATGTTCTGCCTTACCTACGACCAAAAGAAATAAAATCAGCCATTTATGGACTCAGACCTCTGAAACTATGAGTGCCAAATAAACTTTTCCTTCTCTAAAATTGACCAAAAGACCTGACAAGAATACTTGGTATTTTTCCTTGATGCTTATAATAAAAATGAAAATGCATGAGGGAGCAACTATAAAAGAAAAAATAACCAGAAATTGATGACTTGGCTGATTCTCAGTCTTTCGAGGTGGAAAGACATAAATTTACAATCATTGTCAAGAAAACATGCCTTTAGGATAAAAGACAAGGGCTGGGGATGTAGCTCAGTGGCAGAGTGCTTGCTTAACATTCACCAGATCCTGGATTTAATCCCCTGCTTCCCCAAAACAAAAGGGTTAAAGGCAAGCATTTTACTTTACATCCTTTCTATTAATGCTATGGAAGATCAAAGTTTGTTAGTATTCAGTCACAAGAGATTAAAGGTGTGATACACAAATGCTTTCAAACTAAAGGGTTTCTCAATGCCCCCCACCCAATTCACTGTCTCTGAGCCATAATGGTAGAGGCCAAAATAGATATAGAATTATTTCAGAAAGATATGTGAATGATCCTCCTATCTAATGTACTAAGTCCATATGAAAGGTAAGGAAGACCTATGAAATTCTTGATATTTGCTTATCGTCAGAAGCATAGTCAATTTGAACTGAAAGGTAATGAGAGAGTAGAAAATGAGAGAAGGCTACTGGATCCTCACAATTCTACTGGCCAATAAGAAGGCTCATCTGCAAGCATGTGCTATTTTTCCTTGAAACCATAACTAATGTTTGTGTGGTTGAATATGCATGTTTATGTTCTAGGTAAAACATAAATCGTGAAATTTAACATTTCTGTTGAAGGGTCTAGCTCCTGGCCAAAATTTATGCCTATTTTTTTTAGCCCTGACCATAATTAAGCACAAAGGATGTAGTTATTCTGTCTCATGGGGGAAAGACTGCCTTGTCCACATACATCTTGGTGCACAGCCAAAGCATTATAGTTTCCCAGGGTGTTTGCAGTTATGGGTTCAGGCTTCTCTAACTCACCACGATCTTATGTACACTTGCATTTCTGGCCCAGACACCTCCATTTAGAGGCTTCCCCATTGCCAGCCTTTGGCAGAGAGCTTTCTCAGGTGCCTCTGGCAAGAACTCAGTATCTGGTGGTGATAAGGAAACTTGAGGATAAATTTTATCTATTCTTATACTTTTTCACTCCAAGTCCTTCCCATTCTGTTTCCTCCTGGTCCCAGGTTCATAAAAACACACAAACTTTTTTTTCAGGACCACTCCCTCCCTCAATAAGAAGACTATTAAATCTGGCCTAATCAATCTGACCTTCACCAGTACTGTACTATAAAGAGAAATAGTGCAGTGTGGGAGTCAGTGCTTTGTTTGCTTTAGCTTCATGCTTATAATATTGCAGTAAATCACTAAAGCCTTGACTATTACCTATATTTTGGCTTGTCTTTTTTGGCTAATCTGACACCTTTCAACTCAGCTCCTAGCTCAGCTCAATTCTTAAAGCTTGGATTCCCTATAAAATAGACCTATAAAGGCACAAATATCTTAATACCTCTAACTTACATGTAAAATAGATTTTTTGGTATACATATATATGTTTGTGTGTGTGTGTGTGTGCGTGTGTGTGTGTATATATATATATATATATATTTATATTTATATATCTACATATATAAACTTTGTTTCTGAGTATTTTGGGGCAATGACCATACTTTTGGACATCTCGATTTCTATAATGTGGAATAATCTCATTGACCTCAGTCTATAAAGGATAAGAAGTGAACATCACTAGAAATGATTAATAAATTCAGATTTTGAAAATGAATTACTCACTACAAAACAAATTGCTTATAATTTATTAAATACAGCAGTTTGGCTTAAATATATAAGAAAGGTAACAAAAGTATAGATTGCAATGTGACCCAATTTTGCTAATCAAATTTACCTTGAAGTTATTTAAATATTTTTAAATGATCTATCTCAGCAACTTAGAAGGCTGAGGAAGGAGGATCCCAAGTTCAAAAACAGCAACTTAGCAAGACCTTGTCTCAAAGTAAAAAGGCAACAGGATTGGGGATGTGGCTCAGGGGTTGAGAGCCTCTGGGTTCAGTCCCCGGTACCAAAATAATTATATATTTAAATGATTTAAGTATGCAGTTGTAAGTCCATATATGTGTATGTGACATGTTGTTGATATCATGTGCATATTGTACATATGAACATAATGAATGATACAGCAGAGAAGGTATGAGACTACCAAATGCTGTTATGTATTTATTGTGTGTAGTTTGCAAGTTTGTATATAATGTTATAAAGGTTATTTGTACAAACTAGAAATGAAACTCAATAGCATTATTGTTATTAACATATGCTACACCAAAAACAGTCCTTTTCTACTTCCTTTTAATTTTACAGCAGAGTAATGTTACAACCAAAAAAAGTGAATTCTTCGAAATAGCACATCTTTACTATTCATGGAAAAAGAAGAATAATTATTAATTGTAATTACTTATTAATTACATAGTAAGGTTCAAATAAATGATGCAAGATGTAATAAATATCAAACAGTCAGAATTTCACTCACATTTAAGCAGAGCTATGATGAATGCAAAAAGCAGCAAGGACTAAGACAAGGTTTTGAGAGGGAGGGAGAAAAAATATCTAGATTTACAGATTTTTCCCCAATAACAAAAGGGTTCTTTTTGCCAAGGTTAGCTGACACAAGCAAAAACCAAAGTGCAATAGCCATAAATCTGCCTTAGACAAGATCTATCGTCCCTTATTTGTTATACTGTATTTTAGCAGACATTTTCAGAACTGAATTTTGCAGTTTACCTGAACATACATGTTAAGTTTACATATATTTCTCCTGATTGTTCACATATATGAAAAGATTTTAATATATTAGAACACGAGAACAATTTTCCTAAAACCCTAAGTGAGCTTCACTTATTATTTTGCAAACAATAAAATTTTCTGCACCATCATTACCTTGTTTTTCAAAAACAAATAAAGTGAATGAGGCTAGTACAAAATGTTTATCATTTTTACAAAATTATGCCAATTTATTTAGTCATTATGTCCTTTGCATATGTGATGTCATGGTCTCAATATTAAATTCTAAAAAATTGAGTGCCATTTCTAAAAATCACTGCCTTTTGGGAAACATGTTTTTTAAATGGATAAGCCTCAATCTGCAGAAGTAGGTCTTTATAAATAGTTTGTTGTTTGGAAAATATTAGTTTCTATTTTTTTGACAAATTTTGCATGCAGATATGATGTTACAGTTTAGATATGAGGTGTCCCCTAAAAGCTCAAGTGTGAGATGATACAAGAGAGTTTAGAAGTGCAATGATCCGGGTAATGAGAGAGTCTTGGCCTAATCAGTGCATTAATCTCCTGAGAGGAATTACCTGGGTGGTGACTGTAGGCAAGTAGGTTGTGGCTAGAGAAGCTGGGTCAACGAGGGCATGACTTGGTGTTCATGTTCTGTCTCTCTCTCTCTCTTTCTGCTTCTTAGTTTCCTTTCCTGAGCTAAGTTTCTCCCATACACACTCTTCCGCCATAGTGTTCTGCCTCAACTTGGGCACAAAGCTAAGGAATCTGCCATCTGTGAACCGAGATCTCCAAAACTGTGAGACCCAAATTAACTTTTCCTCCTCTAAAGTTATTCTTGTCAAGTCTTTTGGTCACAGCAATGAAAAAGATGACTAAACTACATGGAATATGAAAAAAAATATGGTGATTTCAATAGTAATTTTCTTATAGTCTAATTAAACCAATGATGTTGGATAAGAAAATAAGTTCTCTTCAGAAGGTCAAAAAAAAAAACTTGAAGGAGTTTATACACAACTTACATGTACACTAACTCTGTCAAAAGTACGAAAAACTTATCCCAATATTTTGATCAACTTGACAAAAGAGCTCATAGAAAGTAGACAGGGAAACTGGATATTTGGCTGGAACTGAGTTTGTTTTACTACTTAGCTTTGAGTTAAAGTGGTGTGAACAGTTTTCTGATCATAGAATGGCCAAATATTTGGATTTTATATAGAGAAGACAGTCCATTTCAAGTAAAGTTGATAAATGTCTTTTCCATTCCTATGACAGGCAAAGTGAAAGGTGCTCAGTATTTATATCTAGTCAGTCTTTTAAAAAGGAGCTCACAATTTGGTGCTTAGCTAAGGACAATCTGTAATGTAGCTAATAATTTAATAAGTGCTTATGAATTAGATGCTATGGGATCACAGAGGCAATAGCAATTAATTCTACTTGAAGTGCAGAGGAATATATTACAAATAAGGTAATAAGTCATTTGGGACCTAATGAACAGATCTTGTCAGGTAGGCTAGTAGAAACAGTCTCAACAAGAAATGAAAAAATAAAGTATCTTCTCCAATCATCACAACACCTCCGTTAAGTATTTATCATCCCCATTTTGCAGACCAATTTATTGATGCTCAAATTCTTTGTATGAATTCTGTTTTTTTTTTTTTTTTAGTTAGAGTTACAAATGATATTGTAATGCAATGTTTTTGATGTCATTTGTAATCTTTTTTGGCATTTCCTTCCATTGTTTCAGCAATATTCACAAACTGACAAATGAAAATTCCCAAGATAGATTCAATATAAGTTTATTTCCAAGGAGGTGCAATAGCTAAATAATCGATGTCATACTTAGTAAACTTTGATGTGGGTAAAGCAAATAAAAGTTTCTGAGTCCTAGGGATGAATGTGTTTTTGATGAAAATGTGGAAGTGGTGAATATCATGCACTCAGTACTGCATTTATATATTTAGTCAACACGATATAATTTTAACCTCTGCTAACATGTGCTTTGCAATTGGTTCTACAAATTAATTCTATAAATACATTAAGTTCAAATACTGTTAGCCAGTGTTGTAATAAATACAAAAAATAATTTTTCTTTGACAGTTTTGAAATTAAACAAAAACTCAATTCATCATGTATTTAGCAATTTAATGCAGTAGTCTCTTATAGGAGTCAGAGGAAATTTGTTTTATTTTTATCTTTAAAGCATTAAGTATAGTATCACCAATTAATTTATTCATTCCATAAATATTAAAGAGTCTACTATGTACTAAGCAGTATTTTCAGCATTTAATATATGACAGTGAAGCAAAGAGATAATCTTTGTTGTTCAAGACTTTATAGTCTAATGGGAATAATATATAATAAGGAACAAGTGAATGAAATCCTGTACTATGTCCAAGTGAAAGTGGTATGACATAAATTCAAGTTATAATGATATGTAAGGATTGCTGGAATTTAGTAGATTAATTTCACTTTCAATGAATAAGGTGATTAGTTAAATCATTTATGAAAAACGAGATCTTAAGAAAGAACCTAAAAGAGATGAGGCATGTATATACTTAGGGAAGACTATTAGTACAGGATAAGTCAAAGTCTTTGAGGAAAGAACATGCCCTTCCAGGTATAGAGCAGCACAGTTCTTAGTAAAAATGGAAAAATTTAAATGAGATTAGCAAGGGAAGATTTAAGACAAGTATGTAAACTATGGTGAAGGCTTTGGCTTGTACTCTGAAAGAGAGGAAGCCAAAGGTTTGTGAGGCAGAAGGTTTGTGCAGATTCTCATCTGCACAGACCTACAGCTTAATAGGATTATTTTGTGTTATTATAGAACCTAGGGAGGCTAGTGCAAAAGCAAAGGCATCAGTCACAAGGCTATTCCAAATAACTGGTGGTCATGTTGTGGCATGTAGTGAGGTAAAGACATATTCAGATACTTGAACTATTTGGAAGACAATAGGTGGCAGTACCTGTCAATGTCTTAGTTATGGGAAGTGAGAAGAGGAAAGGTATTAAGATAGTCTCCAGGATACCATGGTATTTTCCTTGAGTTCCTGGAAGGATAGTGTATGCATTTACATTTTTGGGTAAAACTGTGGAAGGGGAAAGGTTGGAAATAAAATCAGTGAATTTAAAATGTTAAACAGTTGTGTGGAAGTGAATATTAAAATGAGAGGTCAGGGTAAAGGTCAGCAATGGAGGTAAAAATGATATTAAAAACCCTACTAGTACATAATAATAGAGGAGATTAAGAAGAGAGAGAGAGAGAGAGAGAGAGAGAATATAAACAAAGTTACTGCAGCTCTCAGAGATAGAGAAAATGACCTGAAATTAATTGTGAGTTGTGAATTGTACCCACCTATGGAAACAGGGAATTTGTTTTGGGTGGGGGGCAAATGAGGAAAGTTCTTCCATGAGAAGATAGAGGATAAAAAAATCTTTGCTGCATATATTTAACTATGGCTTTCAAGAAATAATAACACCTTTTTTTCTTTAAAGTTACAATGAAATTTTATATCTGCTAGAAAATATAATTCAAATAAGAAATTTTCAGAAATATATTTACATGGTGTCAATGTGAATAGTTATATTTATTGTCACAAATAGAATACTATAAAATATGCATAGTATATCAATTATTTAGTATTTAAAATATTTTATATGCCATAGGAATTTGAAAAATAAGATACTTTTATATTAAACAGAAACCAGAAGTGCTATAGAAATAGACTGTTCTCAAGAGCTGTACATGTGTTGCATTTTTTCTTAATTGTGTAAATTATCTAAATAAAGTTTCTTAAGAACTTTTGAAATAAATGTATATACATACACAAACACATATGTATTATCTTATAGGTTACAGAAAAATATAACAAAACTGACAGAACGACTTATTGAATGGTACCCAATAGTCCTAAGAAGTAAAAATAACAATATATCTTAAGTTCTTGAAATTATTCCTGACAGAAAATTTTGTAAATATAAACATCTATTGTTATGATATAGATCCCATGATAAAAATAACATGTCATTATCCATTGAACATAAAGATTAAAAAATACTCTTATAAAGAATTTTTATCATGATTTTTTTATTAATTAATAGCCTTGATTTTTTTATCTTTATTTATTTATTTTTATGTGGTGCTGAGGATCGAACCCAGTGCCTCATGCATGCGAGGCAAGCACTTTACCACTGAGCTAGAATCCCAGCCCTTATCATGATATTGCTGGTTGGTAGATTTTACCTGAGATAAGTCAGTATCAAAAAAATTAATTTTCAGGTGGAACAAACACATTAAAGAGTGTGTATATATTCTCATATCATCTACACATAGTTGTTTTCCAAATTTGCATTTCAAACTAGAGTGTTTCACACAAAGTTCATAAATAGAGCCTACCTGAAAAACCCAATTAGGGAATCTCAAGTTAAAAACTTATGGTCAATTCCTTAAATCTTAGAAGGAATATAGTGTCTATACAATTTTACCTTCAGGGCTAAGGTTATGGCTCAGTGGTAGCGTAATCACCTAGCACGCGTGAGGCACTGGGTTCGATCCTCAGCACCACATAAAAAAAATAAAATAAAGATATTCTGTCCACCTACAACTAAAAAATAAATATTAAAAAAATTTTACCTTCATACTTAATATGTGTGAAAAAGCACAATTTAAATAGATGATGATGACAAAATAAATATTTGTAAGTTTAACACATATAGTTAGCATCTTGATCATAATTCTTTGTGGTATACTCATAAATTAGAATTTCACCAAACATGGTGGTAACAAATTCACTTTTTCACCTTAGTATTCTATGCTAAAAAACAGGTTAATGACACAAATATTTCACTGTATTCAATACTAATTGATTCAACTTATTTAACAAAGAGTATAGCAGGGTCCACGATATTTGCTAATGGGAAAGACATTTATTAGCCATAAGCAATCAAGATTCTTGTTCTGCTAAGCAACAGAACATTGAAAGAATTATACTATAAATACTTATTAATAAATTACAGTCACCTTCATTTTACTTATTTATTATTGTAAAGGATGTAGAATAATATTTCAGAGCATTGGTTCATCATGAATTAGACATGGATATTGGCTATGTTTTGGCCATCTGATATAACTTAAATATGCTACATGATGTTTATTTTGTTATTGCTTTTATTGATTTTATTTAATAATGGAACTGAAGCAGATGTTGCAGAGATATTATAAGAAATGAAATAGTTTTATATGCTAGCCTGATGCTAATATCATCCTTAACTATGAGAAAATTAATGAGATTTTTTCCTTACATCAGGGACGTATAAAGAATGACTTTTGAACATCTTATAGGATGCCTTAGAACAATAACATAAGAAAATGAAATGCAATTACAGAAGTAAGGAACTTTCTCTTGTCTCAGATAAGGTGATCATCTATATAGAAAATCTCAAAGAATCAATTAATAAAATTCTGGAATCTATAAAAATTGTATGATGTAAGGTCAATTTACAAATTGGTTATTTTCATATGTATCCTCATTGTACAATTATACTTTGAATTTTAATGGTATCTAGAGCCAAGTCTTCTTTTTCTATATTTTTGAAACATATTTAATCATTGGAGTAACATATTTTTAAAAATAATTAATAAAGGTTTACTGTGGAAATACAGAAGCTGAGTTGTTAGAAGAAAAAAAAATATTGTTCTTCAATAGATTTTCCCTACAGTAATTATTTATTTGTATTCTACACACAGTTATTTTATTGCATGTATCTTTTTTACTTTTGCATAATGGCTTAATTTTCCTAATTTATTTTTCTTATTGAGTTGAATTTCGTGTAACAGGATTAAAATTTTCTAAATGTACAATGCAGTGGTATTTACTAAATTTACTATGATGTAAAATGTATGCCTCTATGGATTTACAAACCATTTTGTTACTGCCAAAGAGACTTCATATCCATTACATCTTCAATTCTTATTTTTTTCTGAGCCAAGTCTATACCATACACTAATTTGTAGTCTCTGAAAATTTGCTCATTCTAGGTATTTAATGTAAATGCAAGCATACAGTTTAAATCATGTAATTCAGATAGTCTGCAATAGTTTCTTATAATTTGGATATGAAATATCTCCCTGTGTTAAATATTTGGTCTTCGGCTTGGTGCTATTGACAGGTGGTGGAAACTTTAAGAGGTGAGGTCTAATGGGAGATCTTTGAGCCACTGGAAACATGTTTTGGAAGCAAATTTTAGAACCTTGGTCTCCTCTTATTTCTCTCCTTCACTTTCTGGTCATGAGATAAGTAATTTTTGTTCTAACAAGCAATTCTGCCATGATACGCTGCCACAGGCGCAAAGCAATAGGGCTAACCAATCATAGACTGATTTAAAACAGTGAGCTAAAATCAACTTTCTCTCTTTATAACTTGATTATCTCAGGTATTTATGATAGTAACAGAAAGGAAACACAATGACCTTTAGATTTTGTTTTCTTTCACTTAGCATAATTCTTTTGAGGTTCATCCAGTTCTACTATGTTTTAGTATCCATTACTTTCTCTTTTTAACATTAAATTTATTTAACTGATACATAAAAGCATAAAAATTGTACATTTCAATGGAATACCACATGATACTTCAATTACACAGCTATACATAGTATAAGGTTTAAATCAGATTAAACATACCTGTTTCCTCATTTATCATTTATATTTATAATGAAATCTCAAATTCCTTTCTAGCTTTTTGAAATATACTGCACATTATCATTATCTGTAATCATCTTACCATGCAGTAGCACACCAGAACTTCTGGTTCCTAACTCTTAATACCCAGTGATCAAACTCTTATTTTTCCTTCCTTCCTGCAATGTAAGAACCACTTTTAAAATCCAGTGGGAGGTAATCTCAGTTACCCAGCAAATTGAGGAAGGAGGACCAAAAGTTTTAGCCCAGTCTCAGCAATTTAGCTAGTGAGACCCTATCTCAAATGAAAAATAAAAAGGACTGAGGTTGTTGCTCAGTGGTTAAGTGCCTCTGAGCTGAATTTCCAGTAATGGGGGATTGGGGGACATGTGTAGTGCTTGCCTTACACATATAGTATAACTGCATTTACTTTGAAATTTAAATAAAAAAAGACTAACATATTAGAAAAAGTTATTAAGGAAACTCCAGATCTGTTCTCATTTGCTTCAGAAACAAGACAAGAATGCCCATTCTTATTATACTTATTTCTTACAGATCTGAGGTTTCCAACAAACATTTAGATAAAAAGAAAATGGGATATAGCTCTAGGGAAACTACAGTATGTGCCCACCATATATATATAAGACCCTGGGTTTCTATTCCCATCACCACTGGGGGGAAAAATGTCAATGGAAAACAAAAGGAAAGTGAAATGTAATTATGGGAAGTTCATCATAACACAATTCATGTATAGAAAGGTGTGGGGATTATATTTTATGTGTAAATATTATTCTATTTTATTTAAATACTAAAAAATTTCATTACTTTGAACATTTGTGTAGAAGTATATGTTTACATTTTTTTCAATATTTTAAAGTATAAACATAGAAATAGAACGTGTTGGGGCATGCCTACAGCACTTTGGGTGCCTGAGAATGGAGAATCGTGAATTCAAAGCCAGCCTCAGCAATGGCAAGGCACTAAGCAAATCAGTGAGACCCTGTCTATACATAAAACACAAAATAGGGCTGGGGATTTGGCTCAGTTCAATCCCTAGTACCAAAAAAAAAAAAAAATTGAATTGCTGTCATGTGGCAATTTTATTTGAAGAACCTCTAAAATGTCTCCATTGGTTTATCTTGGCACCCTAGTTAAAAATTAATTGGTCAAAGATGTATAAGTTTATTTCTGAGAATTAGATAAAAGTACATTATTTCAGTTATGGTTGTTTTGCAGTATAATTTAAAATTGGGAAGTGTGACTCCTGCAGCTTATTTTTGTTTAAGGTTATTTTGGCTATTTGTAGTACATCTCATTCCATATGAATTAAAAAATTGGCTTTTCTATTTCTGAAAAAAAAAAGACTTGGGATTTTGATTGTGACATTTTTTGAATATATAGATGGTATTAGGAAATATTAACCTATTAATTAAAGTAAGCTTTTCATAAATGGATATATATGCCGCCTTCAATTTCTTTCAGATATGTTTTATAGTTTCTTTACATTTTATTGTCAATGGAATTATTTTCTTAGCTTCTGTTTGGATTATTCATTGCTAAAATATAGAGACACTTTTTTATGACTTGAAATTGAATTTATCCAACATTGTTGAATTTGTTTGTTGCTGCTAATAGTTGTGTGGGTGGGGAAAATTGTTAGAATTATACTCTATATGTGATCATTTAATTTGAAAGTAGATATATTTCATTTTTTAAAAAATTATTTATTCTATTTAGGTATACATGATAGCAGAATGCATTTTGATTCATTGTACACAGATGGAGCACAACTTTTCACTTCTCTGGTTGTATGTGATGTAGAATCACATCATATATACAGTAATACATGAAGCTAGGGCTATGATGTCCATCAAATTCCATCATCTTTACTGCCCCCATGCCACCTCCCCTCTCCCTCCTCTTTGACCAAAATTTCTCCATTCTTTCCATGTCCTCTCCTTCATTATGGATCAGCATCCACTTATCAGAGAGAACATTGGAATTTAGTTCTTGGGGATTGGCTTACTTTGCTTAGCATGATACTCTCTAACTCCATCCATTTAGCTGCAAGTGCCATAATTTTATTCTCTTTTATTGTTGAGTAATATTTTGTTGTGTATATATACCACAGTTTCTTTATCCATTCATCTGTTGAAGGGCATCTAGGTTGGTTCCACAGTTTAGCTATTGTAAATTGAGCTGCTATAAACATTGAAGTGGCTGTGTCACTGTAGTATGCTGTTTTTAAGTCCTTTGGGTATAGACCAAGGAGTGGGATAGCTGGGTCAAATGGTGATTCCATTCCAAGTTTTCTAAGGAATCTCCACACTGCTTTCCAGATAGGTTGCACCAATTTGCAATTCCACCAGCAATGTATGAATGTGCCTTTTCCCTCACAGCCCTGCCAACACTTATTGTTGTTGGTATTCTTCATAATTGCCATTCTGACTGGTGTGAGATGAAATCTTAGAGTGGTTTTGAAATATTTTATTTTTTTCTTTCCAATTTTGATGACATTCATTTCACTTTATTTCCTAATAGCTCAGACCACCATTTCTAGTGTGTTGATCAGTAATTTAATATTTAAATCAGTATTTAATCAGTAAGTAATCAGTATTTAAATATTTCACCATTGAGTATGAAGTTAGCTGTGCGTGTTTTACAAATGTCCTTTATTTAACTGAGGAGGTTTCTCATATTCTAGTTTGCTGAGTATTTTATTATAAAAACACATTGAATTCAGGAAAACCTGAGGACACAAAAAAGGAAACTACATACAAGCATCCCTAATGAACACAGATGCAATAAATACCCAACAAAATATCAGCAAATAAAAACTGACAGCACAGCAAAAACATCATACACCAGATGAATTTATTTCATTCCAGGGATACAGGGATGCTTTAACATATGCAAATCAATAAATGTACCACATAAATAGAATAAAGGAGGAAATAAGGTTTTCAGCTCAATAGATGCAGACATAGCATTTGACAAAATTCAAGATTCCTCCATGATAAAAGCCCTGAAGAAATTAGGCTTAGTAGAATTATACCTCAACATAACAAACCCTTAGTCAAAACCATAGTGAATCAGGAAAAACTGAAAACATTTTTTCCAAGATCAGGAACAGGACAAGGGTATTCACTCTCACTGCTCTTGTTCAATATAATATTAGAAATTTGAGCCCAAGCAATTTGGCAAGAGAAAGCAATAAAATGTTTACAAATACAAAGGGATGAATTCAAATTATTTCTTTTTGCCGTCAATATGATTCTGTAAGTAGGAATCCCTAAAGACTCCAGTAAAAATCTATTAAAGTTGAAAAACAAATTCATTAATGTAGTAGGATTCAACATTGATATACAAAAATCAGTTGCTTTTCCAGTCAGGAAATTCATTTGGAATAATAAAGGCCCAGAATAACCAAAGCAATCCATACCCTGAAAAGTGAAGGAAGCATCATAATATCAGACTTTAAATTATACTACAGAGTTATAGAAACAAAAACAGCATGGTATCAGCACCAAAACAGACATTAAGACCAATGACACATAATGAAAGACACAGAGACAAACTCACATAAATATAATTATCTCATACCATAAACATACATTGGAGACAAAATACCCTCTTCAACAAATGGTACTGGAAAAACTAAAGATCTATATGTAATAAAACAAAATTATACCACTCTTTCTCACTCCGCACACAACCCAACTCAAAATGGATTAAAAATCTAGGCATTAGACCAGAGACCCTCCCCCTACTAGAATAAAAAATAAGCCTGAATCTCCATCATGTTGGCTTAGGAACTGACTTCCTCAACAAGATTCCTAAAGTGCAAGAAGTAAAATCAAGAATCAATAAATGGGATTGCATCTAACTAAAAAGCTTCTTCACAGCAGAGGAAACAACCAAGAACATGAAAAGAAAGAGAGCTTATGGAATAGGAGAAAATCTTTGCCACCTGCCCCTCAGATAGAGTATCAATTTCCAGGACATATAAAGAACTTAAAAACTTAACATGATAAAACAAATAACCCAACCGATAAATGGGCAAAGAAACTGAACAAGCACTTCACAGTAGAAGAAATAAGATTGATGAACAAATATAGGAAAAAAAATGTTCATCATCTCTAGCAATTAGAGAAATGTAAATCAAAACTACACTGAGATTTTATGTCACTCCAGTCAGAATGGCAATTATAAAAAATATTAGTAACAATGAATGTTGGCAAGGATGTGGGGAAAAGATACACTCATACATTGCTGGTGGCACTGCAAATTCATGCAGCCACTCTGGAAATCAGTATGGAGATTCCCTAGAAAACTTGGAATGGAACCACCATTTGATCCAGTTATCCCAATTCTTGACATATACCCAAAGGTCTATAAATCAGCATACTATAGTGACACAGCCACATCAATGTTCCTAGCAGCTCAGTTCACAATTTCTAAGTTATGGAACCAACCTAGGTGCCCTTCTTCAACAGATGAATGGATTAAGAAGCTGTGGTACATATACATTATGGAATATTACTCAGCCATAAAGAAGAATAAAATTATGGCATTTTCCAATAAATAGATGGAACTGGAGGCAATCAAGCTAATGTGAAATAAGCCAATCCCCGCAAAACCAAAGACCAAATGTTCTCTCTGATATGTGGATGCTGACTCACAATAGTTACAGGGCAGCGGAGTGGGGCAGTGTAGGTGAATGGGGGTAAAAGCTGGGAATGGAATAGAAAAGATAGTAGAATTAATTGAACATAACTTTCTTATCGTTCATGTAAGAATACAAGTCCAGTGTAACTCCATATCATCTCAACCACAAGAATGGGAAGTTATACCACATGTATGTACGATATGTCAAAATACATTCTACTGTCATGTATAATTAAAAATAACAAATAAAAAAATCAATTGCTTTTCTCTATGCCAATAATAAATTTTCTTAGAATGAAATAAAAAAAGCAGTGTCATTCACAATAGCCCCCAAAATAATATACATAGGAATAAACCTAACTAAGGAAGTGAAAGACCTCTACAGTGAAAATTACAAAACACTGAAGAAATCAAAGAAGACAATAAAAGGTGGAAACAACTCTCTCGTATTCCTGGACTTGGGAAAAAATTAATATTGTTTAAATGTTCATGCTTCACAAAGTTATCTACAGTTTTCATAAAATCCCCATCAAAATACCAATGTCATAGAACCACAAAAATCATTTCTAAAATTCATATGGAAGCACAAAAGACCTTGAATGGCGAAAGCAATGGAGCAAAAAGAGCCAATCTGAGGCATAATAATACCTGATTTCAAGACATGCTACAGAGCCACAATAACAAAACCAGCATGGAGTTGGAATAAATGCAAATAAGCTATGGCATGGGGTAAAAAAACTCAGAAATGAATCCATACATCTGCAGCCAACTGTTTCTTGAAAAAAACTGCTCACACACACAATGGGGAAACAATGTCTCTTTAACAAATGTGCTGGGAAACATGGATATCCACATGTGGAAGTTTAAGATTTGACCCCTATCTCTCACACTACATAAAAATTTACTCAAAATGGATCAAAGATCTTAATGTAAGACCTGAACTTTAAAACTACTACAGGAAAATGTTGAAGTAAGGCTTTGAAAGGTATTTGATTTTATGGATAGAGCTCCAACAATACAGAAAACAAAAGCAAATATTGATAAATGGGATTACATTAAACTAAAAAGTTTCTTTAAGGGTAGAAGAAAGGTGTAAGGACATAGTAAGTTCATGACATATGCATGTATGGAAATATCACAATTAATCCTATTGAATTGTACAATTAATATGTGTTAATAATTCCAAAAGTTTAGAACTCATAATCTCAAATTATTTTTCTTTTTTCTTTCTTTCTTTTTTTTTTGTGTGTATTTGTGTACTGGAGATTGAAAACGGGGGCATTTTACCACTGAGCCACAACCCCAGCCCTTTGTGTTGTTTTTTGTTTTGAGACAAGGGCTCACTAAGTTGCTTAGGGTCTCCCTAAGTTGCTGAGGCTGCTTGAACTTACCATCTTCCTGTCTCGGCCTCCTGATTACAGGTGTGCACCGCTGAGTCCAGCCCAAGTTCTTTTCAGTAGATATGCATTCTAACAGAGACTAAAAATTGTGTGCTTTTTCTTTTAACATTTTATTATCTGATCATATAATATTCTGTATATTGAACCATCTTGTTTATTTGATGAGTTGACTATCTGGCATTTAAGATACAAAATTGGATCCCAGCCCTTAGGGAGGCTGAGACAGGAGAATCGCCATTTCAAAGCCAGCCTCAGCAATGGCGAGGCGCTAAGCAACTCAGGGAGACCCTGTCTCTACATAAAACACAAAATAGGGCTGGGGATGTGGCTCAGTGCTCGAGTACCCCTGAGTTCAATCCCCAGTAGCCCCCCCCCAAAAAATACAAAATTGGAGAAATTTATAGTGACTTAACATTTGGATTTGTAAATTAAATAATTCTGGTTTTAAATTGTCATTTAATATCTGTGTGATTTTATAAATGTTACTTACATTTATTTATTTATTTTTTGGTGGTGTTGATGATTAAACCCTGGGCCTTGAGCATTCCAGGCAAAAGCTCTACCATGAATTATGCCTCCAGGTGTACTTGATTTCTTTAAATATCACTTTACTAATATCTTTAAATATTACTTTACTAATCTGTAATTGGAGAAAGTGATGATACTCTTGTTTAAGAATTAGCAACTGATAAAATGCATGTAACACATTCAAGAAGGAATAAACATTCAGGAAATATTCTCTTTTATAAGTTTATACAAGGAATAATAGGTATGGTAAATAAGTGTTTTTTAAACTTCTTGCTATATACAAAATATTTGAGTAAAATCATGTTAAAATTCTAGTTAAAGACAAATATAGTTATTGACATAAATAGTTACTGTTCATTTGATCCACAAAGAAGCTCTGTGAGGAATTTCATGTATATATAAAATAGAATACAAGGCCAGAGAAGTGGTCAAAGACACACAAGACCATCTCATTGTCAACCCCCAATTTTTCTTCTCCTATCCAGGAAACTTTCTGCTTTATCATGGGGCTCACAAAAAATAATCATGGCTAGGATCCTGTTGTTTAGGGAAGTGGGAACTCTTTGTGTAGCTGAAGATATTTTTTTAATGGGACATATATTTATAAATGTTAATCATTTTCATCAACTTTTCAGCCTTTTGGTATTTTTCAGTGAAATAGAAAAATAATACAAAAATGTTTACAAAGAATACAAAAATGGTTACCTCCTACTTTAAAGATTGCATTGTACAATTAGGCACACATAAATATGTCCTGGGCAGACTGACCATGCTTTCCTGTAATGAAATTTAAATCACTTAATGACCAGAGTTTAGGGCAAGTAATAATATTCTCTCTTTGAAGCACCAGATTTTCTGAAAATCTGAAGGAAGAAGAAGAGAAGAGGGGAAGTAAGAAGGAATGGGTGGAAAGGTAGAGGAAGAATAATTTCAAACATAATTAGCAGTAGTATAATATTGAACCAAAATGAGAAATACTTGAGGTGTTACTTTCTGTCACCCAAAAAATTAAAACTCATATAAATATTTCTCTTGAATATATTATAGAAATAGCATCTTACTTCTGTCTAAAATGCAATTTAGTTCTGGAAAGTCTATAGCATATATTAAAATGAAGGGTGAAATCTATTGGTACCTACACCTTTGCTGATCTCTTTTCACCCAACATTGACTATGAGGGTCAAAATTGTGTTATTTCTTCAAATTACACATGACTTTTATATATCTTTTTATTCTACATTATACTTCCTCTACTTTATTTATTTTCACTCTTGGCATTATGCCTTCCCTAGACATTCATTATGTCACTAAGAAAAATGAACATAATTGACACATGAAGTTAGAGTCTGCAGCTGCCTCCTTCCCATTTATCAACCGTGTTCTTTGCTTGTGTACATGGTTACAGAGCTAAATTTGCCATGATTCCCAAGATCTCTAGCAACTACAAGATACTCACAATATGTACTGTCCAGAAAAATATATTTATTACATATTTACATTTTAAATAACAGGTAGAATTATAAAGTTTATGTCAACATATACTCATGACAACAGGGAAAATAGAAAAAATATACCTGAACAAAGCACTCTGCAAGTTAATCTCTTCAAATCCTTTTTTGTAATCTTGTTGCATCCCTCTATCTCTTAGTATCTATTTTTTGAATTAGTTAAGTGCCAAGTTGCTGAGTGACAATAAGTATTATAAACAAATTAATTGTGTAATTTTTTTAAAAATGGAATTTGTCACGTTTGCTGTAGTTAGTGTTGCCAGGTAAAATACAAGGTGCCCTAAAATTTCTGAATTTTAGATAAACAAAGAATAATAAAGTAAGACACTCTCAAATATTGAATGGGTCATTAATGTGAAAATATTTGCTATTTATCTAATATTTGGATTTAATTGAATATTCAATATTTTTATTTTGAAAATATTTACTACAGGTTAGCTTAGTGTATTTCCTGTTTGAAAAGATGAAATTAGTGCTCTCTCACTTTACAGCTGTTGCTTCTGCACCACTTTCCCTTTCTCTAAAACTGAATAAATGAAAGAGAGAGAGAAGGAAGGAAAGAGAGAGGAAAGGAGGGAAGGAGAGAGAGAGAGGTAGAGGTAAAGGTATCAAGATATCAAGAACATGAAAAAAATGCCCTTTAGGCACTGCTATTTTTCTACCCTTCTGGTCACATGTAAACTTCTGACATCACCATTCCAAAACAATTGTTTAAAATTCAAAGTCTCATTCTTTCACCATATTTTATTCTTTGATTTGGTTGCTTACCTGCAACTTTAGTTCTTTGATGACTTCAAGAAAATACATTAATTTGCAGGGTAGTTTAGAGTTATATCATTTTAACCCTCCACATATTCATGCTGCATATGTGGGGGGCGGGGTTGAGTTATTTTTAACTAATACAGGGAATTTATGCAAGTGCCAGTATTCCCAAGGGATTGTCAAGAGAATATGATGTCAGACTTTTGGATATTGCCCATCTGATAGGCGAAATATGCCTCACATATTTTTTTATCAGATTTACATTAAATTTATAAATGAACAATGGGATACATTAAATATTTTGATTTTTAGTCTTCTCTTCTGATATGAAGGTTGCCTACTTACTACATCAACAGACAATGTACCCATTATAAACTGCATAGTCTCTCTCCTGGTCATTACTTTGTCTTGGCTATATAGATAAAATATATTAATATTCACCACCATTATTTTACTATCTTTCCATTTATTGTTTGATACATTTTATCTAGAAAGTTTCACTTTTATGTTATCTGAGTTATTTTATGTTATTAACAGAATTTTCCAACCTTTTTATATTTGAAATCAAGTTTTGCAAAAGAAAAAAATTGGGGATCAAATTATATTTCCTTGAAAAAAAAATATATAAATGAATATATGCATTTCTGTTGTTCTGTTCTTTTGGCTTATTTTTAATTAAATACATTTTTTACAAATACAAATCTTTACTATATAAATAGTATTGCTAGTATTTACATCATTGATAATAGGTCCATCATGTCTTGATTTGCTCTATAATAATGTACAGAAAACTTATATGAGATTTGATTTCACTCCTTTTTAGTTGCATACCCTCCTACCCTCTGGTGTGAATTCAGTGATTTATTGTTTTACTATTTCTCCCAGATAGGCACCCCATGCTTTCTAAGCATGCTTTTGGTAAGTACCTACTAAAGATTTGCGGTATTACGATTTTCATAAGACTGCTGTGTTCTTTCCCCATCTTATATATTGTTTGCTTATAGTAAGCAGGATGAGCAATTTTTTTGTATTCACTCCATGTTTGTGTTTTATGTTTAGTAGAAATATCTTTATTTACATTTTGAAATGGTAGCTAATCAAACTAACAAATCTAATACCTCGTGTCAGTTATTTCATTCATTTATTTATCGATTTATTTATTGTGGTGAAGACAGTTAAGTTCTAAACTTGTAGTAAATTTCAAGTATATGATACATATTTTTAACAAAGTCAACATGTTATAAGTAGATCTCCAGAACTTATTTTTCTCATCTCATTGAAACCTTGTGCCCTTTAACATCTTCCTAAGGCCTTCTTGCCTCCAGGTTGCAGGAATTTCCAGTGTATTCTCTGCTTCAGTGCATGCGACTATTTTAGATTTCACATATAAGTGAGATCATATAATTTTTTTTTTCATTGTCTGGCTTGTTTACCTTAGGATAGAGTCCTCTAGGTTTGTCTATATTGCCACACAGAATAGGAGTTGTTTCTTTATTAAGGCAGAATAATATTCCATGTGTTTTATCTTTTGTACTAGAATTACAGCAATTTATGTACCATCATTATAGTATTCTGAAATTGAAAATATTCTCCCTCTATATTAAGTTTTACACTTTCATAATTATTCATATTTTAGTGTCCTTTCATTTAAAGTTATACTTTATTTTTCTGTGGTAAAACTCTTTTTATCAGATTTTTGGAGGCAAACTTTCACAGATTTTGTTTGTCTTGGAAATACTTTATCTGATTTTACTTTTGAAAGATAGTTCAATGGATATTGCTTCCTTATTTGAAAGTTTATTGTTTTTCTTCCACCATTTTGATTCCCACTCTCTTCTGTACTGCATGGTTTCTGGTAAGAAATCCATTTATAGCCTTTTCAGGGTTCCATACTAATATGGTATACTAATAATAATGTATACACATTTGAACAAATAGATACATTATCTAATTTTTGCACAAAGACTTTTGGAGTAAAAGACATTAGCTAATCATTTTTCTAGAGATTCTGGGTAAGTCTGCTGGTGGGGTCTGTAGGCCAGCTTGCTGCTGGTCTTTGGGCTGGCTAGCCTGATGTTTAGATCTATAATGGGAAGCCTATCATAGAGGTCCACTGGTATGGAACTATTGACTGAGTCTTCAAATATGATGCCTACGGCCTGTGTCTATGGGTGTCATTCTGAAGCGTGGATCCAAAGGGACTGATAGGGTACTTGCATGGCCTAGTGCCTGGTGATTTAGGGGCAGATATGGAACCTGCAGTTGTGGAGCAAGCCTGTCACGTCACCTGTATGTTTAAGGTTGGGCCTGATGCTGGGTCAATGTTGAAGTTAGGTGTTCACTTTACTCTCCTTCCCCCCATGTGAAGGGTATCTCTCTCCATGTTCTGACTTAGGGGAGAGGTGATGTGGATAACGTGAGACTATCTTTCCTATCTTTCAACTTTTCTGATTTCTTTGTTTTACATCTAATCCTCATTCCCTAGATCTTGTCACTTTCTTGAATGGAGAATTGCTCAAATTGTTTCTATAAGAAGATGATCACTGCAAAGTCCTGTTTCAGCTTCTTGCTGATGTGAATTTTGTTGTAGACATTGCTGGGAGCGATGAACTGAATTATGGATCTTGAATTGTCCTGTGGCAGAGGCGATGCCTCTCTTGAGAACTCTCAGTGTGAAGACATTGATTTGAGACTGCCCAGTTGCTATGGTGACACGCTGTGCAATAGGAGATTCTGTGCCATCCATGGAACTATTCAGTTCTTGACCTTGAGGCTCAGACACCAACTGCTGGAGGGAGGGATAGAAAGTTATGGATGCAAGCTGATAATCACAATTGGGCTGCTCATACTCATGCCCTTCGTTTTACTTACTTTGAAGAAACATTCTCACAATAAATCTTTTGAATGTTTATACCTAAATAATAAGTGTGCTGAGCTTGTATTGTGCTGAGCTGTTCTTTCACATGATTTCCAGAATTAAATTGCAAATAAGGAAATTCACAAAATGCAAGAATGACAGTGTATTGTTAAGAGATATAATAGTCAATAGAAGGAGACACTCAGACAAAGACAAGTTCTATCAGAATAGAAACAAAACATGATAAGCCAGGTTTGGTGGCACACACATATAATCCCCAGTGGCTTGGTAGATTGAGGCATGAGTATCATGATTCAAAGCCTATCAAGGTTGTAGTCAACCACTGTGACCCAGCTTTTTCTCTATTTGTGTGTCTGTCATTTCTCCATCTCCTCACCATCTGGTTCGGGAACCTGAATTAACAGCCATGCAGGTTGTGTCAAGATGTTGTCTATTAGTTTTAGTATTTTATTATGAGCATTCAATTAATTATTCTGATTATTAAAGTTGAAATTATTAAAGTTGAAAATACAATTAATATCCACAGTGTTAGCATTTTTAAATTTTATATTTTTATAAATCCCTATTTCCATAAAGTATCATAAATTTGTTTGGTTAATTGCCTTTAATAAACCTTATAGTATAGGTTTTTATTAGTAAATACTCAATTTGTTATTTTGAAAACAATCTTTAATTTTTTTGTTTATTTCTAAAAGTTATTTCACTGGGAATAGAATTCTGTTTACAGTTCTTTTTTTAACTTCTTGTACTTTACAGATATTACAACATAATCTTTTAACTTGCATAGTTTCTGAAGAAAAATCTTCTATAATTCTAGTTTAAGTTAGCCTTTATGCCTATTTTTCTTTAGCTGACTAAAAGGTTTCCTTTTTATTTATAATCTTCAGAAAAATTAGACTATGATCCAGAAATCATACTTTGATACTTTATTTTTTTTGTTCTTTCCTGTCTTCTCTTTTCCTGATGTCACTCATATATATACATATACATATACATATATATATATAACAAACCATTTTATATTTTTACATAGATCTAGTTAATCTGTTCTTTTTTGTTTATGTTTCTAGAGTATATTGATCTATCATCAGGTTCACTTAGATTTTTTTCTTTTTCTTTATAGTTTCTGATAATAATCTCATCAAAAGAGTTCATCTTTGATAGCATATGTCTCATGTCTAGCATTTGAAATTTACTGTTTTTATAGTTTTGAAATTCTCTAGCTTTTCCCCAATATGTTGTCTTCTTATTCCTTGCAGATCTTTTAACATATTTGTCATAGGTTTTTTTTTTTTTTTTTTTTTTTTTTTGGTACCAAAGATTGAACCCAGGGATGCTACTCACTGAGCCACATCCCCAGTCCTTTTTATATTTTTTCATTTTAGACATAGGGTATCACTTAGTTGCTTAGAGCCTGGCTAAAATGCTGAGGCGGCTTTGAATCATGAAACTAATGCCTCAGTCTACCAAGCCACTGGGGATTATAGGTGTGTGCCACCACATCTGGCTTATCATAAGTTTTGTTTCTATTCTGATAGAACTTATCTTTGTCTGTGTGTCTCTTTCTATTGACTATTATATCTCTTAACAATACACTGTTTTTCTTGCATTTTGTGAATTTCCTTATTTGCAATTTAATTCTGGAAATCATGTGAAAGAACAGCAGAGTCTATTAAATAATTTATGTTCATATTTTTGATCAAGTTTTTCTTCTGCAGAAATATAAATTTTGGTTAATATATATAATATAATAAAATATATTATATATAATATAATAAAATAAAATATAAAATATAATAAATAAATAAAATATAATATATATAATATAATAAAATATAAATTTTAGTTAATCTTTAGTTGATCTATATTTTGATTGTGTTATACAAAAAAATTCTTATTATTCATGGTATTATATTTTAAATAAAGTTTCCAGAAACATTGAATTCATGAATACTAAACCACAGCTTCCAGGGAAAATAAAATATTCATTTCCTGAGAGCTTTGGGTCACAGCATCACATAACCAATCAATACTTAACTTGGTTTATGTATTTTCCTTTTGAAATAAAACAGATTTCATATATATTACTGTTTCATTAACATTGAACTCATGGCAAATAGCTCTATTACTCACACTTGAACAAAGCTAATCTAACACCGTCATTTTCTGCAGAAGGCCCATAAAAGCCTTCTACTTTAGAAAAATAAACAAGGCTTCAGCACACTTGGAAGATATTTTAAACTGAAAAATATCATGAAAAGGATTAAATTTTAAAAGTGATAGCATTAAATATTCCTTGTAAAAAACACTTGTTACAGTATGAGATCTAAAACAAGAAGGTAGAATGTTGCCCTGTTCAACCATGTTGTGGAATGTGTTCATCAAATAACTCAAATTTTTTGCAGCTCTGTTTACATCTATGAATGGTTGTGAGAATGCTGCAACTATTGATTTTTTGGAGTAACAAATATATTTTAGCAAGTAGTTGAATTAGATAATAAATAATCCACAAGTAATGTGGATTATTTATTATTATTCTCTATACATATGTGGGAAGCTTCAAGTAACATTGTAACCAACTACAAAGAGTTGGCATCTCAAATAACTGTGGTTTTATTGCTTCCGTGTACTTAGTATAAGACTTGGAAGGCTCCGTAGTCTGTCTTTATATTCCTGTTTCATTATCAGAGTCAGCAGACCATTTCAGTACTTATTACCAAACAAGAAATCTCTCTTCCCAGTTAATGGATGGTAAGAGCATAGGTGTATATAGGTTCTCTCTCTCTCTCTCCCTCTCTCTCTCTCTCGCTTTTTTTTTTCTTTTTTTTTTTTTTTGAGTCTAATCTTAGATATGCACATTGTACCTTCCATTCAAGAATAACAGTTGCTCCACCCTCTCCTTTCCCCAATGGCAGGCATGTGCTTAGTATGAGGGAGAGCATGAGAATGCTGAAAGCACATGAAAATTTCTTGCAGGTAGATGTTTCTGGAATACCTAGACATTCTCAATGCCCATGCTAGAATTTTCTCAAACTTTAAAAAATATTTGAAAACTTCTGCAATTTTCTTTGCACCCACTTCTATGGCTTCCACTTTTTTTCTCTCATGATCTTCTTTTCCTTGGAGTTACTTATTATCTCTTGTTTGCAAGATTTCATTAAGAACTCAGCTTTCTGGTGGGCATAATCTGTTATACCGTTTAAAATTATTCACATTTTTTCCTAATTGTTAGTTAGTTTAACATTCCTCTTTTACTGTATATCCAAAGTCTAATAACTTTTAAATACATACACACATAATGTAATATTCTTTATATATATTTGGATTTATATTCTCACTTATGTATTTTCTTTCTCTATTTTGAGACTGAACTGAATTACCCTGGAAGCTTATTCCCTCTTAAGTATTGTTAATAGTAAAATCAACACCTCCTTCAAGTAACTTCGATTCTTACATATTCACACAGATGTTGTTGGGCTCCATGTTGAGCATTTTGGAGATATGGTATCTGGAAATCTATTTGTATCAAAGTTGATTAAGCACTTTCCAGAATAATCACATGTCTTTCATTTCACAAAAGATTAAAGAGATTGTGGTCACTATTCTAATTCTATGCTTCTAAGAACTTTTACAATCAGCCTTATTTTATATCTGTATTTCATATGATAATTGAATATATCCAAGAAACTTCACCATGACATTACTTTTTAAAAAAGAAATCTGTCATTTTGTGTTTTTTCAAATAACTTTTCTGTGGTTTTATTATTTCTGTTTTTTCTTTCAGAGATTCAATTGTGCTCACTTTTTACACTTTTTATCATTTTTATTCTGTTATAATTTTTTTAAGTATTATTATTTTAACACTTACTTTTACTCCCCATATTTCCTTCTGTACCGATTTTCATTGTCTTCTTGGCCCACCCTAGATTAAAAGTAGTTAATCTGATAGATGACTGTGTTAACAAGTTGGCATGTGTGAATAAATGTTATAGGGTTATAAGTTTACTGAAATTCATTCTGGAGCAAATCTTTAGTTTATCAGTGATATAAGAAAGACATAAATTAAGTTAGACTAATAAAGGAGTGTAACATGAGCAATGACCAAGAAAATTTTACAACTAAGTTTATTTATCATTTGTTACTTCTCAAACTGTCTGATTTTTTTTTCTTCTTTCAGATGGCTCAGAATTCAACTAGGGATAATTCAACTTGGCCAAAAGAATATGGAAGAAGTGGTAGTATATCCATGCCAAGGCTAGGACATGGAGGGCTTGCATTTTGCTAAATAATCATTCCCTTCACAGATGCTGCTCTTTCAGCTTGAGCCCAATCATGAACACGTGTAGAGAATGGCCTTCTCTAGCTAATGCCAGGAAAACCCAAGTACAAAGTAGAGCTTCCCAGCTGAACTCATCTTAGACCAACTGATTCATTGATCCACAAGAATAAATTATTACTGTTTTCAGCCATGCTGTAGAGTGAAACAAGTTTGTAACAATATCTAGTTGATACAAGAAATATGATTTAATAGCCCCCTTAAACTTCGATATACAAAGCATGGGCCAGAAGTCATGGTATAAAAACAAAGGCTGTTATTAAGCTTTAAATGTTGAAATTGAGTATTATACCATTGGCTTTAGCAGTACATTTAAAATTTTTCTTAATTTTTTTGTATGTAGAAAATGCACAAACCACAAGTATATAGTTTAGAGAATTATCCACATATAAACAGTTCTTCCATCATGAAGTTCAAAATCACTAGCATTACAAAACTCAACTCCTTCCCAGAACCTGCATGAAGGAAAGGACCTGGAAATTTCTTAGCTTTGGATTTAGATTCAAATGCCCAAAGATTACAACCTGAAGTCAATAGTAAGCTAAAACACAAAGAACTCTCTTTGTGAATCACATATAAAAAATGCATCCATCTCAATGTTTTTAATTCATTGTTGTAAAATAGGAAAAGAGAATATCAACTGAAGATTATTTGCTAGGTTAACTATTATGTACCAACAGGTTCCAGATAATTTTTCTATGTATAAAAAGCAAAGCTTATGATATTCCATATATTTTAATGGTATTGATGCAAGTACAGAATCCATTTAGATTAACAAATATACCATGCAATGGGGAAAACAAAACCTGAAATTTTGTTTCAAGGAATCAAGCTGCATATGCTGATAAATTAAATTTCAAGTTATGTGACTTTTTTCAAAATCAGGAAAAAAAGCTTTTATGCTTTATTTTTTTATGTCAGTACAGTTCTTGTTTTCAGTTAAATATTTATTCAAATTAAATTATATTTTATTTTTTATAAATAGTAGTTATTTAATGAGTTCTTACTGGAATTCAGAGTAAAATAAATTTGGGAAGTGACAATAAATGTGTATGTAAGAATCTTGAAAAAAATCAATAAAATTCTTTGTGACAATAATTTTACCACATTAAATTTATAGCAGGTGGTTAAATAATACACATCTTCTATACACTTTTAAGTTTTACTCTTTGGATAAGAGTAAAGTTTTACTCTTTCATAGACTATATTATTTCATGGTAAAATTGTAAATAAGCAGTTAAAATACATTTTCTGCCTATTCAATGTACCTTCAAGAAGTGTTCGATTTTGAACATTTCTCCAAATAATAGTGTACTTAAATATCTCAGAAAGAATTGGGATTTTTGTTTTTGTTTTCCCCTAGGGCACATGTAGGTTTTCACCATAGGTAATTCTAAAATAGAATGTTTTTCCCAAAAAGGGAGATTCCCACGGGGAATGTTAACCTTTTAAAGATATAATCAAGATAAAACTTTTTATAAGAGATTCACTGAGCTTTGACATCTATTTAAACCATTTCTTTTCTTCATCCTACTTTCTCAATTTTTTTTTTCCCTCTTGGAGCTAGTTTACCTTATAGGTCATTGGATTTTTTTTTCATATTTCAAAATATTGAATTTTATACTCTTAATTCAACAGCCAAGTAACATTCTAGCAGACAGCCTAATAAAGCCTGTCACTGTGCATAAGATAGCAATGCTGCCAAGGCCTCATTCATTATACTCTCCATGTCCAAGAAGAAAAAAAGGAAAAATAGTCTCAATTTTCACCTTTTGAGACCTGTGCTTTCTCTGCCCTTCTGGTTTTGTAATCCTGTTATTGACTGTTAGTACTTTGATGTGTAAAGAAGGATCAAATTCATGTTCATCTCCAGCAAATGTCTAACAGGATTAAGTATTTCTGTTTTTTAATATCACAATTTATAATTACTTGTATTAATGTTTATTTTTGGTATTTATCTCTACCTAAGCTAATTTTATGCATTTTTTGTATATATTAAAGTAACATATAACTTTTTCTAATGTAAATGTTGCCTGGATAGCACTTAAAGAACAACAACAATAAAATAATTTATAACATTATCATTTGATAACAAGATCATAGCGAATACCTTAGTTAAATTGTATGTGTATGTAAACCTAGTTCCAGTCCTTTGATATATGTATAATTTTACATTATATTATACATATTGAATACATATTCTGTATTCTATGAATTCACTTTAACTGTCTATAGGTGTATTACATATATTCAACATATATATGTACAGAAAACATGCTTTGGTAAGGAACAAAATATTACATTAATTTAAAATCATTTTCTACCTTCTATTTTAAAATGCATATTTAAAATTAATAAATTTTTCATAGCAATATTATGTATTACTTAATCTTATGGAAGGAAATTAATTTACATAAAATTCACATAAATTGATTGCTTTGATAGAACTTTTACAGCAAGCTTTTCTGTGTATAAATCATTGAATACATATTTATTACCTTCTAGATTTGAAATTAGTGGGTTAAAATTTTTGCAAAATTATGAAGTATATGATACCCCTGGAGAATGAAGAGAGGTGAACATAGAAACAAGATCCTTATTGTGAAGATCCTTATTGTCAAAAATGACACTAGATTTCTGACTTAAACAACTAAATTATTATTTTTTTTAGCTATATGTCATATAAGAAAAAATCCATTTTGATATAATTATACAAGCATGGAATATGTATAATTTTAAAGTTCCATTTTTATGAATGTACATACTGGTGGGATTTACTATACTGTTTTCATATTTGCCCATGGGAAAACTATGTCGTATTCATTAAGACGATTTTTGGTGAATTCTAGTCAATAATACTCTCATCTGTATTGTTATAAAATTCCACTATTATTATTTAGTTTGGCAAGAAATATAAATTTAATTATATGGAAAATATTGTTTCTTCAAAATAAACTGCAAATTTATGAAGCAGAACATATTTTTAATATTGACTCAGTTAATACACAAAAAATACATATTAACAAATAAAAAGATGTATAAATAAACTCACTAGTTTTTTAAAGAACTAATTTAGAAATTATTAGAGTGTTTTCATCTATTTAAAGGGCAAAAGTAGCATCCTTGTTAAACTGAGAGAACACAAGTTTGGGTCAACTAGTAATTTCAGACCCCATGCTAATGGGAGTGGTGATTGACTCTTTGGAGGTTGTTAGACATTCCCAGTGCACATTCTCATTGACAAAGTAATTAAAACTCCAGGGACAGATCCTACCTATGGATCATGTATAACTAAGTTACGACCTGTATGTTAAGTGTATTTTAAAAAAAAATATTCCTGTTTTCTGTACCAAGATGTCATTATTTTGATGTCCTAAAGCCAGCTGTTTTACTGCCTAACATAGAAAAGGTGAAAAATTGTGAAAACACCTAGGAGTGCCATACTTTTGTGATATATAAAAGGAAATGATAAGAGTTCATTGAATGATACAGGAGGCTAATATTTAGGATAAATTTGGAAAGAATTTGATATTTCAGTATACTTGTATATTCTATACTCTCTCCATATAGGAGGGAAGGAAAGACCATCTTTCTCTAGTCAAAAGAATGAAGCCTTTAATAAACTCCAAAGATCATTTAATAGGTTTGTCCAATTTTCAAAACACATAGTATCCAATATCTGACTCACATGTGAAGAGGGATTTTTTTCCATCTCAGCTGCTCCTGACTGTGGTAGAACACTGAGATGAGGACATACTTGAACTGCAGTTCCAGAAGTGTTGGAGTTTCCCATTGGACCAATATTAACTCCATAATAATTTCTCCTGGGATTCTGAGGTGACATACCCTGAAGTGAGGGATTTTTAAATAGCCAATTGGAAATAACATTGTCCATGCAAATATAATGCAGATGAAAAATCCTTGATGATATGAGGGGAGGGATCATTTAAAGAACCCAGAACATGATGGGAGTGAAGGAATCAACATTGGATTCTCTGCCACATCCAAAGGCCAGCAGATTTAGAATAAAATTTTACTAGTAAAAAATATATTTTTCATTTGTTTCCAAATACTAAATAAAATATTTGTGATGATTTATGTTATTCCTTTACTCAATACTCCAAACTTCAAAGAGCCTCAAACTGCAGTTTTTGAATGGAAAGGCAAGAGAAAGACAGACAAGGCTATCTTGCTATCCACTTCAGTGTAGTTTTCCTGGTTGAGACAGGCCCAAGCTGGGGAGAATAGAAAATGAAAATTCACTATTTGCACATGACATCTATTAGGATGTCTTACCGTAAATGATCAGAACACTGTTTTATTACCTGAGCCTGACTGAGAAACTGTAGGACCTGCTCAATTGTTTATGTAGCATGGAGAAGTTATGAACTCACAGAGCAAACCTGAAAGGGCAGTCATTAAAAAGAATGAAGGTAAGTTTATCCAGTCAGCTGCATCCAGGATTTCCAAAGATTTTCAGTGAAACATTGTTAATATTACTAAAACTTTTCTAAATATTTTTATTGTTCTCCAGTAGAAAATTGGTTAAAGTGCAGAACATCTCAAAAATGGAACCCTACAAATAAATCAGAAAATATGGTCTATTTTACTTGAAAGAATATATATGACTAAAAATACAAGTTAAATGCAAGAATCTGCAGACATAATTTATGAGCGTAAGTATATGTTCTTCATTCCTTAAATAGTTTTGTTTTTCAAAATAGGTATTTCTGAAACTGCCCATACAGATTACTTTCTTTATGTGTTAGTGTATTCTTCATCTGGCCAATGTGCCAAAACAATTCATATGGACAATCCTGATGTCTCTCCCACAAAGAAATGCTGTATTCTTACTAAAAAGGTAGGTAAATAATTGGGTAAATTGACAATGGTTTTGCCATTTCAAAAGTCTAAGAATATAGCTTTTTTTTAATTGAATGCCATTAAATGATGTTTAACATTTTGGAAGTTTATTTTCTTAAATACAACAAAACATGATTTTTAAGTTGAAAATATTTTCTAGCATTATAGAACTGAAAGAATTTTTTTTGCCAGTTGAATATAGTTTTAATTTTATAGCTTAACAACAAAGGGTCATACACTGGAATCCACACATATATACACCTAGCATTTCAGTCTAAGTTTGTCCACATACACAGCTGAAATTAATTATAAGGTATGGCCTAACAGATGCTAGGAGAACATTTTTTAAAGTAGTTTTTACAGGTATTAAATAACTTCTTGCACACTGAAGCCATCATATATATAGGGCAAAGTCAGAGCTTTTATATTCACATTTATTCTTCATTTAACTTTTAAAACACTACTATAATTGAATATTAAAACACAAACAATAGTAAGTTGAGAGCATATTATGATTATAGTCCTTCACTCATTCACTACTGCATAGAAAATGCCTGCAGTGACTGTTACTCACTGGCCCCATTAAGAGGTTTGACACTGAACCCCACATCTAGGATGATGTTCATTATCATCATATACTTCTCCAGTATAATGGTGCCTGTTTTTCCTCATTTGGATCAAAGTCTACCAGTTCTACCTGATACATTTCATCAGTCTCTTCTACTTCCTTCCTTTCAGGTAGGAGTTTTTCCAGCAAAGAGAGCTTGTCAGGAGAGAGAAAGCCATTTTCAGGAAAATTTACCTTAAACTCAATGATTAGATGACCCTTTTAATATAGTCTACAATAAATTGGCATACCTTTAATTAGCACACACTTTATATCTCCATGCTTGACAATCTGACCTGGATGAAAGGTGATGACTATGGTTCAATTATCAAGGGTGGATATTGGCTTCTGGAAGCCACATAATGCTCCCAACAGCTGTATGTCCAGACATATGGAAAGGTCTTCTCCTTAAGTAAAAACAACTTGGTCCTTCTGATCAAATACAAGGATCATATCTCCTGTTTCCAGTCCTGGCTCTTGGTCTCCTTCAAAATGAAATGTTATTTTCTGTCCATCTTTTATGCCTTTGTCAATATGAACTTCTGGAATCTTCTTCTCTTGAACTATCTCTCTTCCATTGTAGCTTTTACATCTGTCTTTAGGACAGATCCATTCCCCTTGGCCCTGGCACTCCATGCACACAGACTGAATTTGCTCACCCATCCCAGCACCTATATGATGAATTATTTGCATTTCAGTACCTTGGCAGTTGGGACAGCACTGTACTGCTCCTTTCTTACCACCTTGGCCTTTATATTTTTCACAAATCACATTCTTTTGCAGAGCCAGTTTTCTTGTTGCATCATTATATAAATCTTCTAACATTACTGAGAGCTGATGCACAACATTTTTACTTTTCTTTTCTCTCTGCATCCTTCCTCCTCCTCCTCCAAAACACATATCAACGATGTCTATGGGGGAGCCAAAATCACCTGCTCCACTGTCCTTAATTGCCTATTCCCCTCCTTTGTCATATAATTCCCTTTTCTTGGCATCAGAAAGAACTTCATAAACTTGAGAAATCTGTTTAAACTTTTCTCCTTCATTTGGATTCTTGTTAGGGTCATACTTCAAGGCCAGTTTCCTGTACGCCTTTTTCAATTCTGCCTGGATGGCATTGGTTTTGACCCCCAAACATCATAGCAAGTGGTTTATTTCACAATTTTCTACAGTTGGTGAGTGGGTTTGGGCCAATGTAGGGGAGTGGGAAGGAGCACACAACCTGTGCAGCTCTGGCAGCCACTGCTCCTCCCTAGATTTGAAATAATTTAACAGTGAAAATTTATATATGCAACACTGAGATTTTACTATCAAAATTTAACTTTAAAATTTTATTTTTAAAGTCTAAAAATCATGCCATCATATATAGTAAGTTAGCAGGGAAGGTATGATTGTATTTATTTGACAAAATAAGAAGACAGATTCAAAGCCATTTCAATATTTTTTTTAAAAAAATACAATTAATGCAACTCTTTCAGCCTCTCACTAGGTCACATTTTTTGACTTTGACTATACAAGATTTTTGTCTGGGAGAATTTACATATACTTATCACTAACTTCCCCTCCAATATTTTTAAAACACACAAACACACACACACAAACACACATACACACACATATATATATAGACTATTTTAGTTTCCATATATTGATACCTCCTGTTACCAGTGACAAGTTCTACTTGTTCACATAATGAAGTATAACATTAGAGAAGCACACTGACAAAGCACACAAAGCAGGGTTTATTTAAAAAGGGGTAACATAGACTTCTTCTGGGAGGGAGAAGGAGACCATAGCTGGTACCCTGGTATCCCAAAAAGTACAGGTGTTTTGTCTTTTTCTATGTTCTAGTCTTTCTTTGTTCTCTTGCTCTCTTCCCCTTATCCCTTTCCTTCCTGCATATGTTACTAGGCCCAGGAGATGCTCAGTGGGATGGCCAAAAGGTGAAAAGCAGATGGACAAGGTGGAGTGATCTGGGAAGAGAGGAACAACCCCTGGGACAAGTTACCTTAGCAATAGATTGGAGCAGGGGCAGGTTATTTTGATAAAGATAGAGAAAAGTTTCTTAAAGGCATTAGCATTTCAATCTCTCCCCAACTTCCTGAACTCACTCAAATTGGACTTCTTGATCTGACCTGATTCAATTTATCTATTTATACTGACTGCTTGTCTAATTCTGGCTTCAATACAAGATCATGCAATATTTGTCTTTCCATACTGGCTAATTTCCCTTGGTAAAATGTCCTTCAGGTCTATCCATGTGACTGAAAAAGGTAGATATTTTTAAAGAATGAATAATATTCCATTGTATGTATGTGTACATATGTATATGTTTGTGCATGTATGTTTGTATATATTATACACACACACATATATATGTACATACACATATATATATATATACATATTCTTCTGTTGATAAATATCTAAGTTTTTCCATGTCTTGGCTACCATCAATAATGCTACAGTGAACATGAGAATGGAGATACTTCTTTCATACTATTTTCATTTCCGTTAGATGTGTACCCAGAATTGAGATTGCTGGATCATTTTAGATCATGATTGTTCTAAAACAGACCAGAGATCTCTATCCAGAAGACCCTAGCCATAACTGAGCTTCTCCAGAGACCTTCAAAAATTGTGGTTAACATAATTGTTCTTAGACTATCAGCAAGAATTTCTACAAAGGTTTCCAGATGGAGGGTGTTTTTATAGAGACAGAGTGTGTGATAAGGGACTCAAGGCCTCCAGTCTGGGTCTGGAGCCTTGACAGAGGCTTTTGCATCTCAAAGGACTATAGTAAGGTCCTGCAGAGCCAGCTGGTGGGAAGAAAGGGGAGAGAGATTCTTCCCAGACACCGCTTTGACAGAGTGTCCTTGGTCTGAATTGGGTGCCCAGAAAAATAAAAAAGCTGCTTTTGTGTGAACTTCTACAGACTGTGAGCTTCTGAGCCCCTCACCTTACACACTGGGTAAATATTTCTAAAACTTTCTAAACTTGGGGTTCAGGGGAGTAATGTGATAGAGGTGAAAACTCACCTTTTGAACCTGGTTGCTGCCAATATAACTGCTTCCTGATATTCTTTGGTGTCCAGCCTCATCTGTCCTACTTCAGTTCTATTTTTTTTTTAATTTTCATTTATTTTTAAAACAAAAGAATGCATTTCAAGCCATAGTACACATATGGGGCACAATTTTCCATTTCTCTAATTGTAAACAAGATAGAGTCACACCATTTGTGTCTTCACACATGCACCTAGGGTAGTGATATCCATCTCATTCTTACATTTTTGCTACTCCCATGCTCCTTCCCTTCCCAGACCTCTCCTTTGCTCTACCCAAAGTTCCTTCATTTATCTCATGCTCTCCACTCCCTCCCCCATTATGTACCAGTATCCACTAATCAGAAAGAACATTTGGCTTTTGGTTTTTGGGATTGGCTTACTTCACTTGGCATAATGTTCTCCAACTCCATCCATTTACCTGCAAATGCCATAATTTTATTCTCTTTTATTGCTGAATAATATTCCATTGTGTGTATATACCACAGTTTCTTTATCCATTCATCTTTTGAAGGACATTTAAGTTGCTTTCACAGTTTAACAATTGTGAATTGTGCCACTAGAAACATTGAAGTTGTTGAATTACTGTAGTGTGCTGTTTTTAAGTCTTTAGTGTATAGGCCCTAAAGTAGTGGGATAGCTGGGTCAAATGGTGGTTCCATTTCAAGTTTTCTAGGGAATCTTTATACTGCTTTCCAGATAGGTTGCATCAATTTGCAGTCCCACCAGCAATGCTTGCATGTACCTTTTTCCCCACATCCTTGTCAACACTTATTGTTGTTTGTTTTCTTGCTGACTGTCATTATGACTGGGGTGAGATGAACTCAGAGTAGTTTTGATTTGCATTTCACTAATTACTAGAGATGTTGAACATTTCTTCATATATTTGTTGATCAATTGTATATCTTCTTCTGAGAAGTTTCTATTCAGCTCTTTAGCCCACTTATTTATTGAGTTTTGGTTTTTTTTTGTTTGTTTGTTTTTTGTTTTGGTGTTAAGTTTTGTGAGTTCTTTATGAATCCTGGAGATTAGTGCTCTGATGTGCATGTGGCAAAAATTTGCTCTCAGAATGTAAGCTCTGTATTCACTTCATTGATTGTTTATTTTGCTGAGAAGAAGCTTTTTAGTTTGAATCCATCCCATTTATTGATTCTTGCTTTTACTTCTTGCACTTTAGGAGTCTTGTTAAGGACATCAGGGCCTAATCCAATGTGATAAAGATTTGGGACTACATTTTTCTCTATTAGATGCAATGTCTCTGGTCTAATTCCTAGATGCTTGATCCACTTTGAGTTGATTTTTGTAAATGGTGAGAGAAAAGGGTTTAGGTTCATTTTGCCGCATATGGATTTCCAGTTTTCCCAGCATCATTTGTTGAAGAGGCTATCTTTTCTCCTGTGTATGTTTTTTGCATCTTTGTCTAGTAAGAGATAACTGTATTTAAGTGGATTAGTCTCTGTGTCTTCTATTCTGTACCATTGGTCTACATGTCTATTTTGGTGCCAATACCATACTGTTTTTGTCCTATAGCTTTGTAGTGTAGTTTAAGCTCTGGTATTGTGATGCCTCCAGGTTCACTCTTCTTACTGCAGAGTGCTTTGGCTATTCTGGGTCTCTTTTATTTCCAAATAAATATCATGTTGCCTTTTCTATTTCTATAAGGAATGATGTTGAGATTTTAATTGGGATTGTGTTGAATCTGTATAGCACTTTCGGTAGTGTGGCCATTTAGACAATATTGATTCTGCTTATCCAAGGGCATGGGAAATCTTTCCATCTTCTAAGATCTTCTTCAATTTCTTTCTTTAGTGTCCTGTACTTTTCATTGTAGAGGTCTTTCACCTCTTTTGTTAGACTGATTACCAAGTTGATTTTTTTCTTTTTAGGCTATTGTGACTGGAATAGTTTTCCTGATTTCTCTTTCAGAGGATTCATTGCTGATGTATAGAAATGCATTTGATTTATGGATGTTTATTTTATAAACCTACTATTTTGCTGAACTCATTTATTAGTTCTAGAAGTTTTCTGGTGGAATTTTTTTGATCTTCAAAGTATAATATCATGTTGTCTGCAAATAATAATAATTTGAGTTTTTCTTTTTCTCTTCATATCCCTTTAATATCTTTCATCTAATTGCTCTGGCTAGAGATTCAAGGACTATGTTGAATAGAAGTGGTAAAAGAGGGCATTCTTGTCTTTTTCCAGAAGGTTTACGTATGTTCCTACTAGTATCTATCTGGGATAGATGAGGGATATTTTTTCTCTCTTCTTCTCTCCCTGCTGCCTGCCTCCCCACTCCACGGCCACTCAAAAGGTACAGATAATCCAGAAATTTTGTTTATTTTTAGTTTTTACCTTGACTATATTACTCCTTTGATTGAACTTTTCTTTAATGTAAAACTTAAAGTATAGTATAACTTGACTATATTACTTATAGTATAACTTGACTATATTACTCCTGTGATTGGCCTTTTCTTTAAGTTTCTCCCTTTTTAGGTTTTCGTTGTTGTTTTTCATTTCCTCCTCATGGAATATTTTACCAAGAATGTTCTGTTATGCAGGCTTTCTTGATATAAATTTTTTAACTTTTGTTTGTCTTGGAAAGTTTTTATTTTATCATCAAATCTAAAACAATTTTACTGAATATAAGGTTCTTGGTTTGCATCCATTGTCTTTTAGAGCTTCGTATATGTTGTTCCAAGATCTTCTAGCTTTAAGGGTCTGGGTTGAGAATTCTGCAGAGATCCTAACTGGTTTCCCCCTATATATAATCTGATTCCTTTCTCTTGTGACTTAATATTCTCTCCTTATTCTGTATAGTAGGCATTTTTATTATAATATACCTTGGTATAGATCTGTTGTGATTTCGTGCATTTGGTGTCCTGTAAGCCTCTTGTATTTGAGTATCTGATTCATTCTTCATGTTTGGAAAATGTTCTGATATTATTTCATTGAATAGATTGTTTATTCCTTTGGTTTGAAATTCTATGTCTTCCTATATCCTAATAATTCTTAAGTTTGATCTTTTCATGTTATCTCATAATTTTTTTTTTAATATTTTTGGCACTGGAGATTGAACTCAAGGGCACTCGACCACTGAGTCACATTCCCAGACCTATTTATTGTGTTTTATGTAGGGACAGGGTCTCAATGAGTTGCTTAGCACCTCCCTGTTGCTGAGGCTGGCTTTGAACTTGTGATTCTCCTGTCTCAGCCTCCCTAAGTGCTGGGATTACAGGCTTGCACCACCGCACCCAGCCTCTTGGATGTTCTACTCATGGTTTCTTACCATCTTCACTGTGGATCAACTCTATTTTCAAGATTAAATATTTTGTCTTCATTGTCTGAAGTTCTGTCTTTAAAGTGATCTATCTAGTCTGTTGGTGATGCTTTCTATTGAGTTTTTAATTTGGTTTATTGTTCTTTCATTTTGAGGATTTCTCTTTGGTTCTTTTTCAGAATCTTTATCTCCTTATTGAAGTAATGTTTTGCTTCCTGTATTTGCCTATGTAGCTCTTTATCAAAATGATCTTTTACTGCCTGTGTTTGCTCTCTTATATCATCCTTTAATTCACAGAACATTTTAATTATGTACAACCTGAACTCCTTCTCTGACATTTCTTCTGCTGTGCTGACCATGGATTCTAATAATGTAGTAACTTGGTTTGTTGGAAGCACTTCCTTCCCTTGTTCTTTTCATGTTGTTTTTGTGTCTTCCCTTCTAGCACTGCAGATCTGAGGTGTTATAGTCTTTATCCTATAGGCTTATACATTCCCTACAGGTTTCTAATATCTCTCACTTAAAGGGGAGACACATATTAACTGATCTCAATACAAATAATATATAGTTTTAAACCAAGTAGCTTCTAATAGGACATTACTGCTTTGTCACAATATACAGAAATCATGTGTTTAATTAGTATCTACTGTATCAACAATAGGTTTGCAAAATGGTCTAAATTTTCTACTGGTGGACTAAAGAGAACCAGAGTTGGGGTGTAGGATGAGATGTTAGGGAGGTAGGAAGTGAGAATGTAGAGTTATTAGATTCTAGAAAGCTTGAAAGAAGAATCCAAAAGAAGTTGGCTAGTAGTAGAAAAGAGATAAAGGATTTGGGGAAGACAAGTAATTAGGAAGAAAACAGAGTACAACAAACAAGAAAATATAAAACTTAAAAAAAAGCATGTAAAGATAGAAGATATGAGGGCTGGGATTGTAGCTCAGCGGTAGAGTGCTTGCCTCATATGCGTGAGGCCCTGAGTTCGATCCTCAGCACCACATACAAAGCAATAAAATAAAGACATTGTGTCCATCAACAACTAAAAAAAAAAGAGAGACATGAGTGCATGAAAATACTTTAAAAAAAAAAAAAGATAGAAGATATGAGACTGTATAATACAACTGTAATATCCTAATCAGATACCTGGTCCACAACAGACTAATGCATTAAAAAATACTTGGTTTCACAAATGTTGGGGATGTGAGGGCTGGAAAAGAGTGAGAGAGAGAAATGAAGAAAAAGAAAGGAAGAAAAAAAAGGGGAATAATAAGGGGGGAAAATCTTAAATTAAATAAAAAGAATTGCTTCCTTTCTCATACAGTAGGTGGGGTTGTCTGTTTTTTACTAGTATCTCCCCACTCATGTCCAATATGGTGAGGAAGGAGTCCCACAATGAAGGCATATGCTTTCAGAGATAGGGTGTAGGCCTTGCTGGGTGGTGGCATTGGGTGTTGTGTTCAGACAAACAGCTCTGTGATGTGCTATGCGGAAGTAAAAGTTTATCTGCAGATTCTGTCCAGTGTCCCCAGGTGTAGGTGAATAGGATTGTTCTATGTTTGTAGATGGAGGTCCACACAGGAGCAGCAGCTAGGGGTCCCCCTGCCGGAGCCTGGGGTCCCACATGGGAGCGATGGCTAGGGATCCTGCGTGGATAGGTGACCCAAGGTCCTGTTAGGTGTGTCAGCATCCTATGCGGGAGCAGGTCTTTCACGGGCAATTGGGCAGGGTCCTGAGCTGGCCCACAGCTGGGGTCTTGGGCAAATGCTGAAGCCTGGCAACTCGTGTGGACACGCGACTAGAATTCCTATGTGGAGGCAGCTGTTGGAGGTCTTCTAAAAACTCACATAGAAATAGTCCCCGGTCCTGGAGAGACTAGGAATGCAGTGGCCATCTAGGCTGCCATCTTGGATCCTCCTCTATTTTTAATTTTTTTGAGGAATATCAATACTGCTTTTCTTAATGGTTAACACTAACAGTGTGTAAGGAAGCATTTTTCTCCACATTCTTCTTAACCTGTTATATTTTACTCATGATAATAGCTGTACTAATAGTTGTGAGATTATTCTCATGATTTGAATATGCATTTCCCTGATGATTAGTAATCATATTTTTTTTTCATGGAATGTTGGGCATTTGTTCATCTTCTTTTTAGAAATGTCTGTTCAAGTCCTTTATCTGACTAAAAATTAGGTTATTTGGTGCTTTTTGTTTGTTATGGAATTATATGAGTTCTTTATATTTTTGGATATTAACCTCTTATTAAACCTATGGTTTGCAAGTATTTATATGTACATCAACCACTCTGTTGTGTCCATCCTAAGGGAGGAGCCCCGAAATGAGCAGTTTCTTCCTGGTTGCATGTGTTAGGCCACACAGACAGATGGAAATGTACAGATGCACAAAACACTGAATTTTTCTACCCCATTTGCTGAAAATCTCCTTAGTTTTACATTGGCCTGGTGTTATAGCTGTCAATTCACTGCTAGAGTTCTCACAGAGGCATTCTAATCTGTATATTGTCAACTTGATATCTTTTTGGTAGAATAAGGTTCTAGAATTTTCTAACCCTCCATCTTGTGGGAGTCATCTTTAGTAACTTTAAAAAATACATTACAACCTTGTAACTGAGTATATCAGTATTGATGCTATTATGTGCTACCTGAGTCCTCTTTTCAAGACTTAGGCACTTATTTCTCCAATTGCTAAGAGTATTGGTTACATTAGCTCAGGGTGAGATCTCTTCCTGAGAATAATCTTTGCCTTAGGACACCACCTTGACAAGTTGAACACTCTTACCTCCAGTAACAATTCTGAATGGCAATTCTAATATTGACCTGATGCCTCAATCGGGAAGAATTCTGAAGGGTTATCCCCATTTTCCAGCTCCCCATGGAATCAGATATAGGTAATCAGCTCTTCATTTTCTCAGTCCTTCTTCCCTTGGTATCTCACAGATTTGTTTCCAGTAACACGCCTCAATTAACTTTGCACCTGCATATCTCTTTCTCAGTCTTTCCTAGGGAGTGTCAGTGAAGACATTCAAATATACTGCAGTGTCTACTAAAGTATCTGCACCTTGCTACTTATGAACTTGAAAACTCCTCTGAATTCTTATTTTCTGTAGGGGTGTATGTGTGTATATGTGCATATGTTATGCAAGTATATGTACTTGTGTATTCATGGTGAGTACTGCCCTTCCTATGTCACATAGGAATACCTTTGATCTCTGATCACTTTAAGGACATTATTGCAAAGGATGCTGCCCCATTATTCATATCCTTACTCTTATGTTTTGACATTCATTAAGTTGTGTGAGACAGTTTTTTTAAAACACCCTAAATTCCATTACCTTTTGATTTCTCCCTTGATAATTTCTAGTCACTCAAATGGGATTACCTCTCTCACAAATAAAATCTCTAATGTTTTAATGATGCAAATCACCAGTGCTTTGATAGCAGTACATAGCCTTTGGAAATACAAAGTCAAATGATATTATCAAAGTATGATGGCAAATAATAAATCACACGCTATCTTATCTTAAATTTGATAGAGACCCTGTTTTATCAAAAAATAAAACAAGTAGAGAAGTGGATAAATGCCATCTCTTTTACATACTATTTCAGTCTATTTGATGTTTAATAGTTTTTAAGCTTAAAGGATTCTTTTAAATGATTCATATAGAATTTACAAAGAATTCCTTTATCCCTGTGTCCATCTTTAACTACAAAAGTCATAAAGCTTGTATTCTAAAATGAATCCTATGAGAATGACACTTATTTTTTGTGACAATATTCAAGAATACAAACATATCAATTTATTCAAAATTATTATGAGCAACAAATCTGGCAAAAATGCAAATTATAATTAAAATATCCATTTAAAATATCCTTATTAATAATCTTAACACTGCATGCAGTTTTCAAGATTTCAATACTGTAATTAAATTAACACTGTTTATGCTTTTGGTATTTAAAGTCTGAAATTGCAAGCAATAACCATAAAAGAAAGTAATAAATAATGATAATAACTAATTACCAGAGAAATGAAACAAAATCATAGTAATAATCACAAGTTTTATTGACAACAGCTCCTTTATAGCATTTCAAATGACTGAGTAATTCTACAAATATTATGTTTATTACCAGTAAAACTTTTGAATCCGCCCATTAAATAAAGCAAGCATAAGGTTTCCCCAATTATATGAGAACACTGTCATTTTTTGTTTCTCTTCTTTTCACTAGCAGTTAAATGTCCACTCACATATTTTGTGACCTAGATTATAGACTATAGGGGATAAAAATAAATGAAGATAACTTCAAATCATTAAATTCAGTGAATAAAAAATTCATTAAGAAAGGAATAATTTTGATTGCTTATATTTAAAAAAGAATAATCAAAAAATGCATACATACTTGTATGCATACACACAAGATTGAGTTTTTTAATTATAGAAAAGAAAACATTAAGCAGATTATAGAAAATTCTTAGAAGCTAGGCAAATATGAAATAAAACTGTAGGAATACATGATTCAGATGATACTCAATTCATGAAGGACTCTACATGATCTCTAATGTATATTTTCCTATAAGTCTGGAAGAAGGATTAAAGGATTCTAAAATTTAAAATGGATGAGAATTAAATAAAAATATAATTCTAAATAGATTGCATACTTAAATTTGAAGAACAAAATATTAATGCACCTAGAAGAAAATGGAAGCTAATATTTTTATTACTTCAGAGTTGGCAATGATGTGTTAATTAGAATACAAAAAGTACTGGCAATAAAGGAGAAATAATTGCTAAATTGGTTTATAATAAAATGGAAAAATCTGGTAATCAGATTGCACTATTAAAAGATAAAGTCAAAACATGCATGAGGATATAACACATTAGTTATAATGCATGCAAGTAATAAGGGGCCTAATCTTTGTGTGCATGTATGTGTATTTATATTGTGTGTCATACTCAGTTAAAAAATAAAACACAATGAAAATCTGAGCAAGAGAGCTGAGCGACTATTTTTAAAAAAGATAATTTCCCCAAATCAATAACCATGTGGAAAATTCTTCAATCTTAACAGTAATCAGGAAAATGCAATGTATGCTGCAATGACTCCAATAGATATCTCTAAAATGATTTAAATGCTACAATGACAATATTTAGTGTTAACAAGAAAGCAGAATGGGTGCTCACATAAACTACTTATGGGAATATACACTGGAGCACTATTTTTCAAATTATTCTATATTATCTATTGATGTTGAAAAGGCATACATCTTATGATATGGTGATTCCACTACCAATAATTAACCCAAAAGAATATCATTCCTCTGTATGCCTAGAGACAGAAACAAGATGCTTATGACAGCATAATTTATAACAGCCCTAGCTGAAAAAAAATAAACATCACAAAGTAAAAGCAGAACAAACAAACAAACAAAACACTCAAACTCAAAATTCAGATACAGCAGAATGGATAAAAACATTGTTATATGCTCACACAATGGGAAAATGTACCACTTTAAAAATGAATGAACTATAAATATACATAACACAGAGAAAAATTTCACAATGATCCAACTTTGAGTTAGAAATGCCACAGACAACCCTGTGTAATTCTATTAATATAGAGTTTAAAAAGATGCATCAAACTGTGATGTTGGAGGTCAGGGAAAATTTCACTCTCTATGAAGAGGAAGAACATAGTGATCCAGTGAGAATAACAAGAAAACTTTTATTCTTCTTATTTCTGAATCTGAGAGGCATTTCATTGGTGTTTACTTTGGATAATTCAATAAGTTATACATTTAATATTTGTTCACCTTTCTGAACTTCATATGTTTAAGTTTATATATGATCATGTTACATGTTTTCATAGCATCCAAAGATTGTACTAAAATCTATTTTATCTTTGCTTCAAATATTTAATAAAATTCAACAGCAAGAAATATTATAGGCTTCTTATGATAACTAGGATTATAAAACAGAAATATACAGGAAAACACACATTCAAAATCCATTGCATTTATCTGAAAAGGTGGGACCAGAATTTATTTTCAATCAAAAAGAAAAACTATAATTCCATTATAAAAATTAGGTATATTCAATTATAAAAATATCAATCTAAGAATGAAAAAAACTCAAGGACAAAGGGCACCCATTATTGGAGGGAGCATTTGAAAAAGTAAATAATAATATTTTGCTATTTTATCCTTTTCAAGTTTAATCTTGAAATATATTTTCTTTAATTATCAAGGGCATTTTCATGTTGCACGGACATGTGTACAATAATGCTTATGGCAGCCTATTGCATGGTACATTTTGATAACAAAATGGGTTCATATCAATAGGAAAATATATCTATACATAAAAAATTGCAAACTAAATAAAATATATGAGTTATATCTATTAAGAGATTTTGTAAGGATGTGCTCTGTATTATTAAGTGAGAAAATCCCAGATGCAGAAAGGTAAAAGAACCTAATAAGGAAAAAGTCCTTTAATGCAAGATTTCCTTGAATTTAAAGACAGTCATGCCCATAGGCATAATCAAGGGGAAAAATGAATATTCACAGAGGATTCACAAGTAAGCAAAAGATAAAAGATATATATGTATATCACAAAAAGTAGTGTTTGCTTCACAAATATCATTTTTAGTTTCTAAACCTATAATTGGATAATGGGTAGATATCTGGAGAATTTGCATATGCTTCCTATTATAGTGTGGATATGAGATGATCTCCCCCTCCCTAAAGCTCCTGCATTAATGCACTAATGTTCCAAGGTAAAATGATTGGATTGTGAGATCTTTAACCTAATCAGCGCGTCCTAGTTTGAATGGAGCAGGTGGTAACTGTAGGCAGGTGGTGCATGACTAGAGAAAGTGGATTACTGGGGGCATGCCATGGAAGGGTACACCTCTCTCTGTGGCCACATTCCTTCTTTCCCCTCTGTGCTTCCTGTCCACCAAGTGTTGAGAAGCTTCACTACACCATGCCCTTCCACCATGATGTTTACCGTGCCTTGGGCCCATAGCAATGAGATTGACCGACCAATGACTAAATCTCCATAAACCATGAGGCAAAATAAACTTTTCTTCCTTTAAATTATTCTAGTCAGGTATTTTGGCCATAGTGATGCAAAGCAGACATACATGCTCACATATGAAACAAAGTTTGTATTACTAGTTTAGGTAAATGAGTAAATGGCATCCTATAAAATCTATATTAAATCCCTTGATGCTTTCTGTCCTACATATAGCATTTGGAAAGTACATGATGCACACTTTCAAGTTTTTTCTTTCCATCACTGTGAACAAATTCATATTGATTTAGTTGGAATTTATGGGCAAAGGGTTCAATATTTTCATTTAATAACTGTGTTAGGAGGGAAATTAACCCAGGTGCATGTCTGTAAGCCCAGGAGCTCAGGAGACTGAGACAGGAGAATCACAAGTTTGAGGCTAGCCTGAGCAACTTAACAAGCCCCTAAGCAATTTAGGAAGAACCTGTCTCAAAAACAAACAAACAAACAAACAAACAAAATGGCCATGATTCAGTGTTTAAGCACTCCTAGGTTCAATTTCCACTACCAAAAAGAGAAAGAAATGATAGTGATTTCCCTGACATGTTATTAAAGTTATTGTGAAATATCCCATTTTGTAACCCTTTCTGTTTGGAACATGATATTCATTATATATTAGTTTCATATGAATAGTTATTGAAAAAGTTTTACAATTAACTATTTTCAATAAAAATGGACTGAAGGAGTAGAAAATATAGTATTTTTGTTTGTGGATGTAGAAAACTAAATAAACGGAATTTAAGATACAAATTAGGATTCTTCAATCTTGGTACTATTAATATTTAGGTCAGAAAATGTTTCGTTCAATAATGAATTATCCTGTTCATTTCTGGATTTTAACTGCATCCTGACTTTTATTCACTGCCAGTAGTAACCTGCTAGTTTTGACAGCTGAAAATATTTCTACACATGACTAAATGTCTCCTGGGGAGCCAAATACCTGTGGTTGAGAACTTCTGATATAGATGATTCACAGTCATAGAAAAATTGCTGTATCATCATTGTAAAATAGAAGAAAAGTTAAAGTCAAAATTTGCTGGGTTTGTAAATGGAAATATTACTTTTATTATTAATGTCAATTCTATATTGCCTTAGGATTTATGGTTAAAAATTGAATGGCAAAAAAGTAGTTAATTGCCTGATTTGGTAGGATCTAGGCTGTACGTTTTTTTTAAAATTCTGCTATGCAGCCTATCTTAGTTTAAATATATCATTAGTAATATTATTTTTCTTCCTTCTAATTTTACAGTATTTTTCTTTTTTTGCTAATATTTCAGATTAATATTTAGCTGGTTAATATTAAAATAGTCCTCTTTTTACATAAGTCTAAAATTTTTCTTTTAATTTCTGTTTTGGCCATTGTCTTTTGTTCCAATTAATATTTTTAATTGTTTTTAATCCAAATATAATATATAATAATTTTTCTTAATTTCTGAAAGCATGATAATTTTCTAGTTTATTTGTGGCTTCCATTTTTTATGGTAAGGTAACTAGCTTTTCATATTCTTATTTTTATTTAGTATTGTAATATTCCATGTTTGCTTGAAAAATGTATTGTCTGTAATTGCTAAGTGAATTACTTTATAAATGTCCATTCATTGTCTAAAGTGTCATACTTAAAATTATTTAGTTTTGGCAAAATGATGCCTAATGTTACAAATTATTAGGAAAATGTAAACTTTAAGCCCCAGTAAAATACCAGTACACACCATTAGAATGACTGAAATTAAGAAAGATTAACTACTTTTAGCAAAGTTGTATAGGAACTTGGACTCTCATACAATACTGGAGAAAATACAAAAGAGAATATCCAATTTGGATAAGGCAATGTGTGATTTTATATATGTTAGTGTTTACTGTTTAGTATATTACAAAAACAAACAATGATTTATAACACCCCACCCCCATACACACACACATGCTTACAATTTAGTATTTTGAGATAGGCAGTACTAGTTTAAGCTGCCGCCTTCTAGGTGACTTTTGATGGTATCATTCACATATTTAATGTTTGGCATGCTGGCTGAGATGGACTATATTATTTCTCCTTCACATGATTATTCTCCAAAAACTTTAAATATCATATACAAGATTCAGCTTTCACGATTATAATGAGCTAGCTTCTTAGTCCAATATAAATATCTTTTGACATAGTGAAAACAGAAATTTCAATGTCAAATATTTGAATTCTAGGCATTAGTTTATAAATATTGGCACCTCTACTTCTGTCTTCCACGTATTTTCAATCTGCCTTTATATTTGCTACCTCTTTATGATTTTCTGTTAATAAAAGAATTCCTCAAATAGATATCCCAGCTTAATAATTTATTTTTGGTTTTGTCCCATTTGGGGTTCTTTATTTAAAATATATTTTTATACTTTGCATTTCCACTTGATTCTTCATAATCCCCATGCCCACAATAGCTTCCTTTCATCTATTTCAAGTCTTTTTGGCTTGTCATCTTCATTTTAACAGTAGTTGTACTCCTCAATTATCTAATTATTTTTCCATTAATGCACTTCCCTTGATGATAGCAGTCACTTTGGCAGTTAATTTGTACCTGAGGAAAATACGGAACATTCAAGTCCTTCTTTGTGGCCTTCTGGTGAATTTAAGATGATATGTGCCCTAAAGCAGATGAACTCAGTGCCCTGGCCCAGGACTGGCCACTTTCATTTGCTGCACACCACATCCTGCCTTGCTGATTCCTAAACATAATCACTGATTCACTAATTATTTTCAGCAAATTTATTTGTATTTTTTATGTTATCTATAGCTGGCAGTGAATAAGAGTATTTGATCTGATAATGTTCTATTAATATGTCTATTTGCAAATCTGAATGTCCTTCACATTGCATTTACATTCCTCTCTGACAATAAAACAGAGCTGCTTTTTTCTTTCACTCCCCATAGATGACTCTCCTCTTAAAAACTGTTGTTATTGTATCCCACTCATATACTTTGCCGTGGCTTTTAGGTCTCTGGTGATGGGCGTGGAACTAAAGTCTGTTAGGATTCCCAATTGTATTTTGTTTCTTGTGATTTGTTTAAAATGCATATCATCAACAGACTATACTTAAGTGGCATGATGGTATTGATTTCTTATAGTCAGAGTGGTTAACATAAATCTAGCACTTAGATAAAAATGTTTGATTTACAATTTTACCAATTATCCACAATCCTTAGTTTGCTATGCATCATGTTTACAAAAAGATCTGCCTGAAACACATGTTTTGAAGCCTTCATACTAGAAATTCTGGTTCTGTACTTCTAAAATATGTCCAAGGAATTTGCATTTCTAATAATTTGTCAGGTAATGTTGCTACAACTTTTCTATTACTATAAAATAATTAGGTTTGAATTTGGACAATTACAGTAGTACAACAGAAAGCTTCATCTGAGGCCATACTTTACTTATTGTCTGACAAGTAACTTTCAAAAATATTGATTATCCTTTTAGTATTTCCTGAAAGATTTCAAAACGTTTTCATCATAGACAACTTTATATATCTGCTTGCCAAAACTGGTGCACAAGTTTTGCATGAAAGAATTTGATTAATTAAGTTGGATATTTTTCATTCATTCCAACTGATTCTCTGCCTTTTCCGTACTACTTCTCTTTTCAAGAGGTGGACATATATGGACTATTTTGGTGGGTTTCCTCTCCTTCTGTATTTGTCATGTTCTCCAGAACAACAGAGAATATAAGATGGTTGTGCATTATCTGTCTGTGTGTCTATCTATTTAGAAAGATTTTAAGTCATTGATTCATGTGTTTGTAGGGGCTAAGAAGTTCAAAATCTGCAGGGCTGAACAACAGATTTCTGGCAAAAGTTGATATTGCAGTATCCAGTCAATGGCAGTACAAGCACAGAATTCCTCTTTATAGAGGAGACTCAGCCTTTTCTTATAAAACCTTCATCCGATTGGATGGAGCCTATGCACATTATGGAGGGTAATTTGCTTTACTCAAGCTCAACATTGAAATATTAGTCACATCTTTAAAAAAATACCTTGTCAGAAACACTTAGACGAGTTTTTGACAAAAATTGTAATATAGCACATCCTAGTTGACATAAATTAATCTTCATGCCCTTTGACATCTCATTGGGATTATTCAGTGGTGAGTTCAAGCAGATCTGAGAGAGAGAGTAGCAAAAACTCAGAGAACATTCTTCAAAGCTTTTACTGAAAAGACCTTCACACCTGACTATGGCTTTTTAATTTCACCAGTTTCCTTCATTTCCTCTCACTCCTTCCCACAGAGTAGAGTAATAGACCCCTCCTCCTTCCCACACCTTCTACTAGCTCCTTAAACTGCTCTGCCTTTAATGTTTTTTGCTAAATGCTCATACTATGTTTGCAATAATCCCTTCACTAAACTCTCCTGGAATCATCCCATGAGACCTGCCCTCTCTCTTCCTGCCATAACTGGACAGACAAAAACAAACTATGGGTTTGGAAATTACCAGATTACTCCTCTGTATACCCCAATTTCTAAAGGAAGAATGAAAATATTTCTGCTGCTCTTCAATAATTTCCCTTTCACCCTTAGAGATTTCAACTGCTAAATATAATTTCCAGTTTTACTTTGGAACCCCCTTTGTTTGCAGGGATATCATTTCCCAATCCTCAATTGGCTGTTACCACCATGATGTTTGATATTTGGAGGTGCAGTATGTGCAGAAATGAAACTGAATAATACTATAAAAATAGTCTTCACTATCAAATTTCTTCAATTGCTCCTTACTCTGTTGGAAGCAAAAGATAGGCTTTCTTTCATTCAGAAGTTGGTGCCATTTCTGAAACTGTGGTGGAGAAATATGGTCCTTGTTTTCACTTTTATTTCAACATCTACCATTTGACTCTTCTAAATAGCAAACATATTGTGTCATATATTGTGTAAAGGAACTAGTGAAGCCAACCCTGAATTTTTGTCTTTTTTCAAAGATGGTCATGTGATAAGACCTTCCATCTTGTCTCAGTGACTAAATAGTTATTATTGATATAATTTTCACAAGATTTTGAAATAAAAACTACAGAGAAAAATATTGTTTTGTGAGCTTCCAATAGAGCATGAGCTAGAGTTGATAACCAGAATAGCAAAACTATAGCAAATAACTTCTTTCTCATTATTTGCTGTTACCTGTATACTTATTTTTCAAAATAGAGTTCTTAGAACCAAATAGCATAAAGGACCATAGGATGTTAAGATTATTAATCTGAAGTAATTGTGATAGTAATGATATAAAATTGCATCTACTGACTGTAATAGAATTTAACAATTATCCCATTTTTATGCTTTCTTTTTTTTTTTTTTTTGGTACCAGGGATTGAACTCAGGGGCACTCGACCACTGAGCCACATCCCCAGCCCTAGTTTGTGTTTTATGTAGAGACAGGGTCTCACTGAGTTGCTTAGCACCTTGCCATTGCTGAGGCTGGCTTTGAACTTGGAATTCTCCTGTCTCAGCCTCCCTAAGTGCTGGGATTACAGGCTTGAGCCATCGCGCCTGGCTCATTTTTATGCATTTAAATAGCTTCCAAAGGCTCACAATTAAATGATCCCTAATAATTAATCTTATCTATGAATTTAAATGTTAATCTCTGAATGCAGACATATAACAAATGATCTACACATATCAGTTTGATTAAACAACAGAGTGAATTTCCTTACAGGTCCAAGGAGGAAAGAAGTCTGATATGAAGGTGTTAGCAGGTTTCGTTCCTCAGGAGTCCTCCGTTATTGCCTTATGGATTGCTGCCTTCTTGCTGGGTCCTCACAGTCTTTTCTCTCTATACATACAACCCTGGTGTTTCCTTGTCCATATTTTTGTTATTAATGAGAATACCGGTTATATTCATTTAAAGTCACCCATATGACCTCATTTAGCCTTAATTATCTCTTTAAAAGTCCCTTTGGAAGACCAGAAGAGCAGAGGAAAGGACAACAGGGTGAGGCAGGAAAGAGGGAAAGGGGATGTATTGGGGAATGAAATGGAACAAATGATGTTATGTGCATATATTAATATGCCACAATGAACCCCTCTATTATGTGTAATTATAATGTACTAATAAAAACAAAATAGCCCATTTCCAAATATAGTCATATTCTGAGGCACTGAAGATTAGAGATTCAACATGTATTCGAAATTCAACTCATAAAACTATCAAAAAATAACGTGCTTACATCAGCCTGTTGGTGCAAAAGGAATATAGTAAGGACAAATAAAAATTAATAATATGTTTTCCAACAAGGTAGTATGGCAATTGGATTGAAAGGATGAGGATGGGACAGAATAGAGGGAATATTCTTCTGAGTTTGTTTTCTTTATAGTGCCTATGTTTATATGTGTGAGAATAGGTTAATATTTTAGATGGATATGTAGACATACATGAATACATAATGACATTACCCATGACTGAAGGAATAATGTAAAATCAATGAAAATAAATGAACTACATTTCAAATGACTAACTTGAGTTTTCTGTATGTATCGGTACTCATATATTTATTTATCTGGGTAACTGTTTATTGCAGGTATTCATCAGTGGAACTGTGCGTAAATGAGATAAATGAGCTAGGTTAGATGAGACAGTTTTATACATGTTTTATATAAAATAGTCCCAATAAGTTTGTATATTTCTAATAGTTTTTCAATTCTCACTTGCCTCTTGTTTTTGCTTAAAAGCAGCACTACAATAGATTATATTTTTATGCAAATTAAAACCCTCTCTGATTTTTAAATTAATTATGTCTAAGCAAGAAAAATCTTTCATCTTAGCCTGGAGCAGTGATGCATGCCTGGAATCTCAGAAACTCAGGAGGTTGAGACAGGAGGATCACAAGTTCAGAGCTAGTCTCAGCAACTTAGCAAGGCCCTAAGCAACTCAGTGAGACTCTTTTCCAGAAAAGGGAAAAAAAAGTCACTGTGGATGTGGTTCAGTGGTTAAGTGCCCCTGGGTTCAATCCCCAGTGCTATATACATTAACATATTTGTGGTGGTGTTTTCTTAAATAGTATGTTCCTATATATGCTTCTGTTATGGTTTAGATGTGAGGTGTCCCTGAAAAGCTCACTTGTAAGACAATGCAAGAAGGTTTGGAGGAGAAACAATTGAGTTATAGCCTTAACACAACCAGTAGATTGATCCCTGATGGGATTAACTGAGTGGTAACTGGAAGCAGGTGGGGTGTGGCTGGAGGAAGTGGTTCATTGGAGGCATGGCTATGGGGTATATCCTTCTCTCTCTGTTACCTGATTGTCAGTGAGCTGCTTCCCTCCGCCACACTCTTCCACCATGATGTTCTGCTTCACCTTGAGCCCTGAGGAATAGAGTTTGCTGTTATGTATTGAGACCTCTGGAACCTTAAGCCCCAGAATAAATTTTTCCTCCTCTACAATTGTTCTGGTCGGGTTCTTTTAGTCACAGCAATGAAAAAGCTGACTAAATAATTTCTATATTTTCATTTTGGAGAATATTTTTTTCATTGCAACTATTTTTTCTTTGTTATTGGTGCATTGTAATTGTACATAGCAGTAGGATTCATCATGCCATAATCATACGTGCCCATAAAAATACATTAACACTTTGGGAATTTGGGTGTCAACTTTGTGCAGTATAACTGACTCTTATGGTCATACTTATAAAATACATTTATAAAATAAATATAAAAGGTATATTCATTTATGAAAATTTATACATGCTATATGTTTATAGTTTATACAAATTATAGTGTTATTTTTTGGGATTTAGAATATTAACTTTGTATTTTCTCTGAGCAATATTAGAGACAAAAACTTGGTTTGTAAGAGCATAGACATTTTATCACTGAGAAAAAAAAGTGTTCAGCTACTCAAATTTTTTGATTTATTGAAATAGTTTAAATAACTTCTTTGTAAAAACAGATTGCTGTGAAAATAGAAAAAACTGGAATAGATTTAAAAGAGTAAACACAATCAAAATTATTTTATTGGCATATAACATGAAAAATAATCTTACTCTTTTTACAGTTGTAATTTTTTATTATTCTTGCAGTCAAATTAATTTATTTGTGTTAAAAAAAACTCATTGTTCCCACTAGCTTATTTTGTTTTGAATTTTCTGAAAATGTGGGACTGGGATCTATTTCCTGATTAAACACTGCTTTTTTAGTATATTTACATACTTAGGCTCAGAAAAAAGAAGTGAGCAGAAAAATTTTCTATGTAAACTTTTCCATTTGAAGAGTTCTCCTGTTTTGCTCTGAGTAGAGATGGATTGTTGCATGCACTTTTGGAAATATAAGCACCCTTGCACAGTCTTGCATTTTATGTGTCAAGATTGGTCCCTTTCTGTTTCTTAGAAACTAGTGAATAATTTACATTGTGTTGGCTTTTTAAAAGTATTTTTAGTATTGTACAACCAGAAGGCCAAAGACAGCATAACCATACTTTCACCCACATCTGTTTATATCTACATATGTCCAAAACCAGTCTCCAAATGACCACATATGGTATTGTGGAAATTTAGTGTAATAAATGATTCTTTAAACAGGTATAAGCATCCATATTTTTAAACAATACTGTAATCTATCCACAAACCTTATAGTTAATTCAACTCATTTGGTCTATTATAATGGCAAACTTGTCTTATAACAAATGCTGTGTTCAAAAGATTTCTAAATTAGTAGTATTTACCATAAGGGAAACATAATACCATTGTTAATAAATTGCTGAATATGAAAGTATTTGAAGTTCAACTATTTTAAGCTACACAACTTTGTTTCTGGACATTGACACAACATTAGGTTGTAACTATAATTTGAGTAATCTGAGTTTGTAATCCTGTTTTGACAATTAATATACTCTGATACTCAAAGTTATTTTTTAACCTTAAATAATAATCTGGCAATTTTAGATGTGGAGTTATCATTAAATCAGAGCTTCTGAGTTTTCCTAAGGAGGTATATATAGATAAAGCAACTGCTTGGGAAGAAAGACTGTGAGAACTTAAAGTTTTTTGTCCTATCTTCAATTTGAGTTTCCACTTGAATGATGATAAAGTTGAAGAAAAGCCCTAAGAATATGGAAAAAAAAAACTATGTACATAACTAAAATAAATACAGTATAGACAATGACACATAAGTTAAAGAATTGCTGAATCTCCTGGAGGTTTTTGTTCAGATACAAGTATAATTTTCTGTAGACAACTAGAGAAGATAATACCTATATGATGGTATATACACCATATATATACCATATATATACCAAAATCAAGATACATTTTCTTATTTTTTTATTTAGTAAACAAAGCTATCTGATAACAGTTCTAGTTGATAATCTATTATATCTCATAAATGCACCCTCCCTTTGCTACAGAAAACACTACATCTTCTATCAATCACCATAGAGATACTAGGAAATTTCAATGTTTCCACCTGTTTAACATATGTCAGTTAAAGGGTTAGAGGTCTAGTTCAGTGGTAGAGAGCTTGCCTAACACACCTATGAGGTCCCAGGTTCCATCTTTAGCACAGTAATATCTACATCTATCTATATCTATATCAAGTTATAAGTTATGTTGCATAGAATATAACCTAAACAATTGTATATTTTAAAAATAAGCTATCATTACTATGTCTTCTTTTGAAAACAATCCACTTAGATCTATTGAATATTTTTAATTGAATCATTAGGTGGATTATTTGCTATTGATTTCAGTTCCTCATATATTCTGGATATGAACATCTTGTTTTTATGTCAGACATGAAATGCCTCATGCTTTGTTCTTTTTGCTCAGGATGACTAGCTGTTTGGATTGTTTAGTGGTTCCATGTAAGTTTTAGGATTTTTTTGTGTTAAGTGAAGAATGTTATTGGAATTTTAATAAAGATTGCAGCGAATCCGTAGATCACATTGGGGAACATGGCCTTATTAAAATATTGAATCCTCTAATCTATGAACATGGGGTATATTTCAATTTTTTGTGTCTTAAATTTTTTTCATCAGTGTGTTATGATTTTTATTGCAGAGATCTTTCACCTCTTTGGTTAAATTTACTACTAGAAATTAAAATTTTTTTCATCTATTGAAAATGTGACTGCTTTTTTTTATTTCTGATCTTGGTTACTAGTACATAAAAATGCTACTCATTTTTAATGGTGATGTGTTATTCTGAAACTGTTTTGAATTCTTTTACTAGGTTTTTTTTTTTTTTTTTTTTGGTACTGGAGATTGAACCCAGGGGCACTCCACCACTGAGCCACATCCCCAGCCCTATTTTGTGTTTTATGTAGAGACAGGGTCTTTTACTAGTTTTAATAGTGGTTTTTGTGGAGTTGTTTTGTTTGTTTTGGTTTGGTTTTCTATATAAAACACAATGCAAACAATGATAACTGCAAACAATGATAACTTCACTTCCTGTTTTCCAATCTCTCGATTTTCTAGCAATTTGTTGAGGACTTTTGCATCATTGCTCATTAGATATATTAACCTCTGGTTTTCTTTTATGATATCCTTGTTAATGAGAGTAATGCTGGTCTTATAAAATGAATTTGGAATATTCTATCTACATCCAGTTTTTCGAAGAGTTTGGGAGGACCGGTATTATTTCTTCTTTAAATGTTGGATAGAATTCAGCAAAAGAGGCATCTGGTCCTGAACATTTATTTCATGGAAGACATTTTATTGTAATTCTTTCTTATTACACACAGTTGGTCTATTCAGGTTTTCTATCTCTTCATAATTTAATCTTGGTAAATTACATGTGTCCAGGAATTTACCCATTTCTTCTAAGTTATGAACTATGTCAGTGCATAGATGTTTGCTGTTAAAAATGATCTCAACTGGTTCTTTGTATTTCTGTGACGTCAGTTGTAATATCTCCTTTTTCATTGCTCATTTTGATTCTCTCTCTCCCTCTCTCTCCTTTCATTAGTCTAGCGAGGGGTTTGTTAGATTATCATTTTTAGGGCTAGCTCCTTATTTAATAGATCTTTTGTATTGCTTTTTAAAATCTGTGTTTCATTCATTTCTTCTGTGGTTTTAATTATTTCTTTCTTTCTACTATTTTTATGTTTGTTTTGCTTTTGCTTTGTTAATTTGTTGAAATGCAGTGATAGGTTGTTTATCTGAGATCTTTGTGCTTTTTAATGTATGCCAATTGCTATAAATTTCCCTCTTACTATTGTTATTACCATATCCCATAAGTTTTAGTAAAATTTGCTTTCATTTACATGTGTTTCAAGAAATTTTAAAAATTTCCTTTTATGTTTCTTTTTTGATTTATTGGTTGTTCAAGAGTAAGTTCTTTAATTTTCATGTATCTGTATAGTTTTCGAAGTTTTTGTTATTGATTTCTAATTTAATTGCATTGTAGTCAGAAAAAAATTGTTACTGAGTCTTGTTTTGTGGATTTTTTTCTTTTCTTTTCTTTTTTGGTACTGGGATTGAACTCAAGGGCACTCAACCACTGAGCTACATCCCCAGCCCTATTTTGTGTTTTATTTAGAAACAGGGTCTCACTTAGTTGCTTAGCACCTTGCAGCTGCTGAGGCTGGCTTTAATCATGTGATTCTCCTGTCTCAGCCTCCCAAAGTGCTGAGATTACCAGCATGCACCAACACACTTGGCTGCTTTGTGGCTTTTCATGTCATCTATTTTCAAGACTGTTCCATGTGCTTATGAGAAGAATTTGTGTTCTGTAACTGTTGCATGGAATATTCTGTAGGTGTGTGTTGAGTTCATTTGGCGTAGAGTACAATTTAACTTTACTATTTCTCTTCCTATAGATCCATTAATGTTTGCCCTATATATTTATGTGCATTAATATCAGGTTCAATATACCTAGACTTGTTTTCTCTTGCTGAATTGGCCTCTTTATCGATATATAATGGTCTTACTTGACTTTATTGTTTTTGCTATAAAATCTATTTAATCTGATAAAAGCATGCCTATTACTATTTCTTTGGACTCCATTTGAGCACAACATGTTATTAAGGTAATTATCAGCATACGAGGACTTACTACACTGATTTATTTTCTAGTTTATTATAATTTATTTTCTAGTTTTATTGTAGTTCCCTTTTTCTTCATTTTCGTTAAATGGTTTACTCTAGTAGTGAGCTTTGTTTCCTTGCTTTTAAGGTTTGCTTGTTTTTATAGATTTGTTTTTTTTTGTTTTTTTTTTGCTTTGTACAACAGAGAATTTTGGCATTAAGAAAGTTGGAGAACCAACTTTCCTGGAAAAAGAAATGTTAATGTCATGGATGATGCCCCAGTCCTAGGAAGAATGTAGGACAGAAGCCTCCCTTAATGAATACGAATTTTGTTCAACAGGAATATTCATCAATTAAATTAATGGAATGGAATAGGCTTAAACATTGCTTTGCAGGCAATTCCAAGATCATTTGGTTATAGGGGTCAACATTAATCCGAATAGTAATAATTTTAATATTACTATTATGCGTGTCCATCCATGGTAGTATTTATTAGCATTGTCCTGAATCACGACCCTTTCCTATTACCATAAAACCAAAGCTGGAGTAAAAAAATATTGTTTCAAAATATGATAAATCTTACATAAACACCCTTTTTGAAATCTATGAGGAAAATGTATGCTTGTTACTAGAGTTCCTTTATAGCCATTGCAAGTTTTCTATAAAAACTGCAGTGGAAAAGCAGCACAGCCTCAGTGGAGGGATTAATGTCAAACTGAGAATATCCACAGAAGGTAATTCTTGTAAGAGTGTGTGTGTGTGTGTGTGTGTGGTGTGTGTGTTGTTTTTTAAGTTTTCTACAATCGTCAGCTTTTAGCAACCCTGTGAAATATTGTCTCAGCATTTGTAAAACCATAAGCAGATAGAAGTTTTATTGGTGTTCATTGATAAATACAGTCTTATTATATAGGTTTTGATACTTGTTAATAGTAAAATGAAAAATAAATAAAGCAATCCTAGAGTCTCAAATCATTGATGATGCAGCAAATCTATGCAATTATATAGTTAAGTGATGTATAGGGAGTGAGGATAAAAGGCCCTATAGGAGCAGCGATGGCATCCTTATTCACTAGTGCAGGGAAATGTAATCATTTTGAAATATTATGGATCATGAATTCACACATATAACTTCTTCTTCACATTATTTTCTCCTTCTTTCCTTGTTGCAGTCTAGGAAAATGCATATATAGAGAGAAACCAAACAAATGATACACCGTGAGCAATTTTGAGAAATAGAAAGGAAAATTGTTTATGTGTTTTGGGGTTAGACAGTTGAAAGGTCACTTATGTATTAGAAAATTCATTTCAAGACTAGAAAGGTTAGTAGTCTGGAAAAATTCCCTGTTGAAATAAATAGCCATATTCTTCAGAAAAGCAGCCTGTCAAAAGCAAAGAGCAATTTACATGGGCACACCACGGAAGCCTTGAGATGAAAGGATGTTTCTTGACACTTGCAACAGAAAAATTACTTGAAGGAATTCAAGCTGACTGTAGGTCTCCATTTCTTTTAAAGACACATGAGGGATTGTTATATATTTCTTATTCTGAAACAAATTTTTAAACATTCTGGGAAGACAAATGTTCACATAATAAATTGTCAAGCAATTCACTGGCAGTGGAAATCTGCAGACATGTTGCTTATAGAATTATTATTCAGTTTATAATTAAAACTGCTAGAAAGCTAGTGGTGTTTTTTCCTCTGTATTACTCTGAATGACTATTAAAATAAAATATATACAGTATTTCTTTTATGTAATATAATCTTTACATCACTGAATTCATCACAGCAATCTTGATAAATACATATCACAATCCAAGTACGTCTTCAGACTTACTATATTTCACCACATACTCATCACCACAGTATTAACATATTCATGAGTATTATGTTCATCTTAATCTTGCAATAAAGACAGGTTAGTTATAAATTATTTTTACATAATACCCAAACAATGAAAAAAAACCTAAAACTTCACATAATGATCACTCCCTATTTTTTTTGCAAAAAAGAAGCAATGCATAAAATCTGCAATGATTACACAGTGAAATATGGTAATCTTGTTTACACATACATATACAAACCATTTTAATATACATAACTTATTAATAATGAAATACAATAAATTTGAACTCACCAATCTTCTTAATATGCTGGCCTTTATGATTTTCTATTGTAAATTAAACTAGAATAAATAAGAAAATAAAACCTTTTTTTTTTTTTTAACCAGTCCTGCACTTTGAACTGTGGGCCTCACTGGTGCTAGGCAATCACTCCTTCACTGATCAACATCCCCAGTCCTTATTTTCTTGAATAAGTTGACACCAAAAGAATTTGTAGGTTTAAGAAAATTATATAATTTTGAAATATCCAATAAATTTACAGCTGAAAATTGTATCTCTTTCCTTTTAAAAAATTATTCCTTCAAAATACTATTTTCCTCACTAAAAATTAAGACCAAAATAGAAGTCTTTTATACTGGGTGACTTTGAATTAATTTCCTAAAAGAGTCACGCTTTGCTTTCATTTTCCATATCCATAAAAGACATATGCTAAATATTGGCATTTCATCATTGTTTTTAAATTCATTGGCTTTTCTAAATTATTCATAGAAGAATAGGAGTGTATTTTATATCAAACTGCACATACTTTCAAGCTTTTTTTGAACTCATCATCAATATAATATTAAATACACTTCAATTACTCTAACTCACCAGTGTTTTCTTTTCCCAGCATATGACAACTGTCCAGAAAAATCAACACTCATGATTGATGGACCAGACACTTTACTCAGGAGATTCTCAAGTTTGAATGGATTCTCAAGTTTGAGATTCTTTCTTTGGATCATCCAGACTAAATACAAGCAGATGGAAGCCATGTGTGCAACAGCTTTCATGTCAAATATCAGTGTGAATATATTCTCCCAAATAATCCTTTGAGCTCAAGAGAATTTTGGTCAGAATCATGAATTATTCCTTTTTGCTCAGCTCATATTACTTCTGCGAATCCACTAGAGTATTTGTTTAAGTGAGATTTTTTTTCTACTTAAAGTGAGGGAAATTGCCTGAGAAAGTCCAACATTACCCAAGAGAAATGAAACCCTTTGCTTTTAGTAGTACTACAGAAATTTTTATTATACTCTTGATAAATGACTGTAAGTAGTAGCTCAAATCAGCAATTATGAAATTGACAAATGCTAATTATTGAAATAGAATTTTGCTAATTAGAGCTAATTTATTTTTGCATTTTGCAATAAGAACTATGTCTTTTCCCGAGAGGATTTTAATTTTTTCCATTAACTGGGCATTTTAAGTTGTATAAAGCTTTATTAATATTTTATTCATTTCTGAGTTGGATTATAGTTTGAACAATTAACAAACTAGCCATTTCTAAGAGATTTTTAATAACTTGTTAGATCATACTCTACATTGATCATTTATTTTAATTTGCCAAAGAAAGGAAACTAAGAAATTGAAATTTTAGTTGCACTATGAATAATTGAGCTACCATCCATAAAAATTAATGATAATGTCATAAATAACATGATTTGCACTATGATAAAATACAAAAACCAATGGTGGCTATCCTTGTTCTACTTAATTTGATTCCTTGCTGATGCAGGCGATGATGATACAAACATTCATTATGAGAAGTGAGGACAGGCACTCATACTCTTTTAGACATTCACTGTGTAACAGGCAGGAGATGGACCACTAGCTTGAGAGAATCCAGAAAATAATAAGACAAAACATAAAGCAACTTTTCGGAATTTATAGAATAGGCTTAAAGGTCAATGCAAGAACCATAATTTTGTTATGATCTCAACTTTAAATAAAAACTCAAAGAATGGATTATTGCACAATCAAGCAAAGAAATATTTCAATAAAAGACTGTAACATAAAAACTTGTATTTTTCTTTTATGTACAATTTAAATATGCTGACAAAAATATTATGAAATGTTTTCTAAACCAAGAAAATGATTCATAACTCTACCCTTCAAACGAATTTATTCTTCTCCTTTTTTCTATTATTTTCTATTAGATTTCATTTATAATTTTATTACAATAACAAGTTTACAAAATATTTTAGTATGAGCTCTACATTTGTATTTAGCAAGACAACATAACCATTTCCATGCTTTTACAGTCTTTATATTTCTATTTTTTATGGCCAGAAAATATTTTAGTCAAGATACCTTGGCATTTATCTAGCCAATACATTACAATTTTTATTTATTTTTATGTAGATTTAGTTCCTTTAATTACTTAAAGCAATATATGTAAGCCCTGATTTTATTTTACTTATTTTTTAATTCTTTTAATTGTACAGATTTATAGAGAACTGTATGATGATTTGGTACTTATATATACAATGATCAAATCAGAGTTGTTAACAATTCCATCTCCTTAAAAAATGTTTTAAGGGCTGGGGTTATGGCGCAGTGGTAGCGTGCTCGCCTAGCATGCGTGAGGCACTGGATTCGATTCTAAGCACCACATAAAAATAAAATTAAAAAAAGATATTCTGTAAAAAATAAAAGTTTTAAAACTTTTAATTAGCACAAAATAATTTTACGTGTTTATGGTTTACACTTTGATTTTTTAATACATGTATATAATATGTTCTGATCAAATTAGGGTAATTGGCATTTCCATCTTCTTATCATTACCTTGTTTGGAATTTTCAAGCTCTTTTTTACCAATTATTTATGGAATATATACTATATTGTCATGAACTATGCTCCCCCTACTGTTCTGTAGAATGCCAGAACTTACTCCTTCTACATAACTGTGTTTGAATTATGTAACCTCCCACTAGTCCTCCCTTCCTTAACCTTCCCTGCCTTTTATAATCACTATTATGTATTCCAATTGACCTTATTCTTTAACAACCAAACATGAGAAAGGACACATAGAATTTGCCTTTCCACATCTGACTTATTTCACTTGCCATGATATCCTCCACTTTGATCTGCTTTGCTGTAAATGATATTATTGTTATTATGGCTGAATAATATTCCATTGTGTGTAAATATGTATATGTATGTATACCACACACACCCATTTTATTTATTTACTCATACACTGTGGGTACTGTTTTAGTCAGCTTTTTTGCCACTGTGACTAAAAGACTCAACCAGAACAATTGTAAAAGACGAAAAGTTTAATGAGGATTCACGGTTTCAGAGGGCTTAGTCCATAGAAGGCCGCCTCCATCCCTCAGGGCCTGAGGTGAAGGAGATCATCGTGGTAGTGGAGTGTGGCAGAGGGAAGTGGCTCACATGATAATCAATAAGCAGATAGGTCTCCACTTGCCAGATACAAATGTATACCCCAAAGCCATGCCCCCAATTCTCATCTTCTCCAGCTACATGTTGCCACTTCAGTTTCTAACAATTGATTCCTATCAGGGAATTAATTCACTTATTAGCTTAAGTCTATATAACCCAAACCATCTTGCATTGTCTCACACATGAGCTTTTGGGGAACACTGATGAACCCTACCTAATTCTATCTTAAGACTGAAAACTATTTCGACAAGAGGTCATAAAGGTTTATTATTATTTTTTTATTAGCTTGGACCATGTTTGGTTTTGATTAGGTAACTGTCCTCCTTAAAATCTCAGCGATGCCTCCATACTTCCTTATGTAAAGATGTTAAGCTATGCAAATCATTGATTTGCTATCTGCTTCTGTATCACATTTGCCAGAACCCTGTCAGTTGTAAATTCCTAAGATACCTAACTTTATAATTCTGTTATAAAAACCTCCCTGCTCCTGGGCAAAGCGGCTGCCCTCATTGTTTAAAGGAAACAGCCACTGTACAGCTAAGTTGTGTGCACAATATAAGCTTGCTTAATATGATTTAAAATTGGAGTCGGTGGTCCTTTCTTTGTATTGTGGGTTTCAACAACACCACATCTCATCCATAACATTCCACCTTTGGACCCCCAAAGATCACACTCTTCTGAAAATACAAAACATTTAGTCCATTCCCAAGAGTCTTCATATTCTCAACAGTTCTTAGATTGCTCAAAGTTCAAGTCCAAAGTCTTCACCAAGGCAAGACAATCTCTCTTTGTGAGCTCCTATAAAATTAAAAGTGATGTACAAGTATCCAATACATAATGGTACAGAATGAACATTTCTATTCACAAAATTAGAGGCATAGAAGGAAGGGATAGGGCCAAAGTAAGACCAAAATCCAGCAGGGAAAACAAATCCTATAGTTCCTTGTCCAGCATCTGGGGCACACGGCATCTTGAAGTTCTCTTTAAAAGACTTGTCTAACTCTGTTCCTGTGACCATGTTGGTTGCAGCCCAAGTGGCCTTTCTGTTGGCTTGTCTCTGCTCAATTCCCGCAGCTTTCCTAGGAAGATGTACCACATTACTGGCATTTCTTAATCTCAAGGCTCTTCACTTAAGCTTTGAATTTCTCCTTACATTTCCAGACTCTGACTTTTCAGGGGCTGCCTGCAGGGACTAACTATAACCTTGCTGCACCTTATCTGCCCTCTCAGGACTCCCTTTGAAATCTTGGTGGAAACTTCCATGAACCCCTATCTCCATCATCTTGCATTCCTGTAGAACCAGCACTGTGTGGCTGACACCAAGTTCTGCTGCCATCTTGAGTAGTAGCCAAGCTTCCAGGGACCCTGACTGCAGCAGCCTCTGAGTATCTGGGTGGCTGTGCACATTAAAAAGAATTCCTAGACCCACTTATGCAGGAAGAGTGCTCTACTGGTCTCTTATCAATAGAAGTTTTACCTTGCCTCTTTTGAGATTTAGATAAGTGTCCTCTGGGAAGCTCCTGAGATGCCCTCAAGCCATCTTTCTTATTGTCTCTGGGCAAGGTCTTTGCATTTCTTTAGTGGCAATACTGTCTTTAACAACTGCAACTTCCTTAGCTCTAGATTTGCTCCGGTCTTTCAAGTTCAAGTTTTTCAAATCTTTCTGCTCTGCTTTTTGCTCCTCGATATCACAATAAACTTGGCTAAAAGCTGCCAGCAATACCAGTACCACTACCTGAATGCTATACTGCCTAGACATTTCTTCCACCAGATTAAGAAGTCCATTGCTTTTTCCACTGCATTTTGTGTTTGTTTTGAATGCCAATATCGTGATATTTTGACTTCTGTAGCTTAGTAGTATGTTTTTAAGTCAGGTATTATTATACCTTTAGCTCTTTTCTTTGTGCTCATGATTGCTTAAAGCCTATATTTTAATGTAATAAATACTATATGATTAGAGAGCAGGTCCAAATATGAAATAATGATTCAATGCCCCTACTCACTACAATTGTAATTATTCTGATTGAAATTATATCGAATTTTAAAATATATCAATATTCTCTGTTTCTAAACTGAGAGGTTTTCTTTCATGAGCCCTTAGTTTATTATGCAAAAAGTGATGCCTAAGAAGAAGAAAACATATTTTATAACAGAAAAAAATCTCACATTCAAATATTCAGTTGTTCACTCCTTAATTTGGCAAACTTGAAAAATGATGGAGGCTTTTTCTGTATCTCTACATATGGGTTGTTAAGATCAAGTGAAAAATATTTGGAAAGGGCTTTATAATATAATTGAAATAAATGAAAGATAATCATTCATTATTGATATATAAAATTTTGTTTAAAATGAATGTATAAGTATTAGTTATCATTATAAATAAATTCATTATGAGTCCACCTTCATTTTTTCTTTTTGCTATTCATGCATATAAGATTTTATAATGTGTGCCTAAGAGATCTTTTCTTAATCATATGTCCTCTGACATCTTCGACATTCTCCTTCCTTTGTGGACTCTCATCCCTGTTCAGGTTCATTGTCTTCTGGTCTAACTCAATTCCTGACCCCTCTCCAACCTCAAAACTCTGCCATTGTAGTGCCAGCGTGGATTCTCAGTCATTGGTAAAATTACTTGTGTTTTCAGGCACTTCTAGATGCTTATGCTGAAGTTTATCTTCTATGTTTGTTAGTTCGTCTTTTTATTTTTCACTATCAATGTATAAATGAGTTTTGAGGAAGGAAGGAAGGAATAATTCTTATTGTTCATTACCACTTCCATATTCACTCTTCATTTTTATGTTCTGAACCTCCAGCTCACAGAATGCTCAGACTAACAAGATTATTCTCACTGCTGTTTCTCTTAATTTTATTTTCTCCAGAATTTGGGGTTATTTCAACCTCATTTCTTGAAGATTTTAACATATGGTTCACTTTTTCATCTTGATCATGGTGATGATTACTTATTTATTTTAACCAATTTCAACCATCTGTCTCTGCATTCTACATCAACATTTTTTTCCCCTTGGAAAACAATTAATTGCACAACTTCTGTTTAATCTCACTCTGCTACTGTTTCAGATGAGGCATAAAAAATGTTGAAGTTGTAACATTTTCTCCATTGGTACTTTAGAGGCAGAGATATATAAGCTGATGAATAAGAGCATTACAAATTCTTATAATCAATATAAATTTGGTGGTTTGCCCAAGGTTGATATAAAATGGAAAAGTAAAAACAAATTATACTCAACTATCTGCATTACAATATGATCCTGTTTCTAAATTTTATACTAAATGAAAGTTACTGGAATTTTTTAATTTAATTCAAGATTCGTTATGCAGTAAAGTTTAAAGTATTAATGAGATGAACTAATTTGTAAGAATAAGTCAAAGTCAATATTGCTATAGGAAAAAGTATTGATCCTCATGCCAATGAAAAATGTTTTAAATGAGATATTTAAAAAATAAATTGCATTGTGTATATTTAAGATACACAACACAATGTTATAAGGTGTATATTTATTAAAATCATTACTATAGTGGAACAAATTAATATATCCTTCCATAATTGTCTAAACTATGTTTTAAACCAATCTAACTCTCTTTGTTTTCCCTAATTTGTTCACCATAAAATGTTTCCCATTTTTACATCATGAGCAGTAAATATTACTATGAAAATTCCTCATGAAAATAGTTATTAAATTGATGGAAACTAAACTAGTCATAGATAATTTCTGTGTGATATAAAATATATAGAATAGATATTGGTCCTTAAATTTGAAACTTTATATTTTATTTATGGTATGCATTAATTCCAATTTTCACTTGGTACATACACACATGCACGCACACACACACAGCTAGCAGGGGAATGTGAAGGAGAATCTAAAACAAAAGTAATGTGCAATTGAATCTTTTAATGACTACTTAAGGGATTAACTGCCTTGGTAAAGTAACCAGAGTGTCAGTATTAGAAATTAGAAATTAACCTGTTTTTCATCTGATCACTGATGGTGTGTATAGTATATCAAGTTATCAACCTAAGATTTTTATTTTAATATGTTTCCTAGTTGGGAGCTAATTGGCTCCCAAATTAACTTCAATTCTGCAACAGTGTGTTACTTCCCACTTGTTACACATGTGGGAAGAATAATGAGAGTCAGAACCACCATTGTAGTTGCATTTAATACGGCTCCTAACTGGAGTTTACTTCTGCAATCACATGGATGAATCCTGAGAACCCCAGTGACCTGCACTAATCACACACTCTAGACTATCTACACTCTTAAAAAAACTTCTTGGATTGATTCTGCAATAGGCCTTACTATCTAAGTATCTTCCTTCAGTTGAGTTAGAGTAAGTTGTCTAGTGTTATTCCAGTAAAAAAAAAAAAAAAAAAAAAGGTAAATTTTGTGATTGTTATTTTTCTGTTTCTCTTTCATACAAAAAAAACATAGCCATCATCACAACTATATTTAAAACAAAATGCCCAAATACTGCAGAATTGCTCTTGTTCCTGGTAATCTCCATATAAATCAGCAATGTGATGAAAGTGAGCCTAAAGAAATATTGTGATTCTAGGCTACAAACTTGAAAGTATGTTATTTTCAACTCTGAAAAAAAATGATCTAGTTTTATTTATTAAATTGTTAAAGATGGCACACTTTTAAGGTAGAAACATAGATGCCTGACATTTAAAAATCTTTTAATCAATATTTATTTGATCAAACTGTAAGTTTTGTTTTTTTTTTTTTGCCCAGAGTACTTAGAAAATGTTTACAAGGAATTCATATTTTTACATACATTGTTTAGACTTCATGCAGAAAATATTGAAAACTGTAGGTCTTTACACATAAACATGCATCTGGACATGTGTATCTGGTCACATCAGCTCTTCTCTCATGGTAAACAGAGTTTGTGTTTTGGAAGATGAGGTAAATGATTTGTTTTTGTTAACATTTTGTCCTCCCACGTTTTCTCATAAACACCTGCAAATTTTACCTAGCAGCTTAGTATGATTCTTTTTCCTATTTGTAATTATTTTTAGCAATACAAATTTGACTTTCATTACTTTCCATTTTATACCATATATTAAGTGAGAATGTTTTTGTTTAAAATATTACAAGTGAAAGAAAAGTCAGTGCAGACTATTCTTCAAGTAAATCTGCTCTCATTTGTGGCTTTTTACCTCTGGATAAACATTCACTAGTGAAATGGCTATGTTAAGAAAAACATTTATTTTAGTGTTTTGAAGAACATCCATACTGTTTTTCATAGTGGTGGTACTAATTTAAATTCCCACCAGCAATATATGAGTTTTTTTTTAAAACATACTCATCCACATTTATTTTATATATTTTTATGTTAGCCATTTTAACTGGGATTAGACAGTATCTCACTGTAGCTTTTTAAAAATTTTTGATTTGTTCTTTTTAGTTTCACATGACAGTAGAATGTATTTTGACATATCATACATATATGGAGCAAAACTCCCATTCTTGTGGTTGTACATGTTGTGAAGTTATACTGGTCATATATTCATATATGAACATAGGAAAGTTATACCTGATTCATTCTACATTTCCATCCTCCCTCCTCCTGTTCAATCTGGTGAACCTCCACTCCTCTGTTCCCTCAACCTATGTGAGTCAGCATCTTCATATCATAGAGAACACTCAGCCTTTGTTTTTTGTGGGTTGGCTTATTTTATTTAGCATGTTAATCTCCAGTTCCATCCATTTACCAGCAAATGCTACAATTTCATTCTTCTTTAAGGCTGAGTAATATTCCACTGTGTGTATGTACCACGTTTTCTTTATCCATTCACCTCTTGAAGGGCACTTAGTTTGGTTCCATAGCTTTGCTATTGTGAATTGAGCTGCTATAAACATTAATGTGGCTACAACACGAGAGTATACTGATTTTAAAAGTTCTTTGTGTATATTCTGGAGAGTGAAATAACTGGATGAAATGATGGTTCCATTCCAAGTTGTCTGAGAAATCTCCATACTGCTTTAAAGAGTGGTGGCACTAATTTGTAGTACACCAGAAACGTATGAGTGTACCTTTCTCCCTACACACTCTCTAATATTTATTACTTGTATTCTTTCTTTTTCTTTTTCTTTTTCTTTTTTTTTTTTTTTTTGGTACTGAAGATTGAACCCAGGAGTGCTTAACCACTGAGCTACATCCACTAAGTTGCTGAGGTTGCCTTTAAATTCACAATCCTCCTCCCTCAGCCTCTCCAGCCACTGGGATTACAGGTGCGTGCCACTGCATGCAGCTTTATTACTTGTATTCTTGATAATTAATTGCCCTCTGACGGGAGTGAGATGAAATCTTAATGTAGTTTTTAATTTGCATTTCTCTAATTGCTAGTAATGTTGAACTTTTTTCATACATTTATTGACAGATTGTATTTCTTCTGTAAAATATCTGTTCAGTTCCTTTGCCTATTTATTGATTGGGTTATTTGTTTTTTGGTGTTTTTTGAGTTCTTTATATATCTTGGAGATTAATGCTCTATCTGAGGTATATGTGGCAAAGATTTTCTCCCAGTCTGTAGGCTCTCTCTTCATGTTCTTGATTGTTTCCTTTGCTCTAAGAAAACTTTTTAATTTGTTATCATACCATTTATTGATTATTGATGGACAATGTTATCAAACATTTTTGCATATCTTTACTATTTGTATTTCTTCTTTTGAGAAGTGTCTACTTAAATAATTTTTCTATTTCTAAAATTAGATTACATATTTTATTGACATTGTAAATTTTTTATTTCTTTATATATTCTTCATATTAGCCCTCCTTCACATGAATACAGATACTTTCTGTCATTCTTAGGCTGTCTCTTCACTTTGCTGATTATTTCCTCTGCGGTGCAGAAACTTTTTAATTTGATATAATCTCATTTGTCAGTTTGTACTTTCCTTTCTTTTGCTCCTGGCCCCTGTACCAGTATCTTTTTTAAAAAAATTATAATTTATTCTAATTAGTTATATGTGACAGCAGAATGCATTTTAACACATTGTACACCAATGAAGCACAACTTATCATGGTGCAGAGTCACACCAACAGTGTAATCATATGTGTATTATAGGATAAGAACATATGAAGTGTTTTCCCTAGATTTTCTTTTAGTAGTTTCAGAGTTCAGATCTTACATTAATGCCTTTATCCATTTTGGATTAGTTTTTGTACAGAGTGAGAGACTATCTCTCAACCTTGAATTTTGTTTAATGTTTGGGGGGAAATGCTGCAACTCATTCTTCCCTTAAAGGTGAAGCAAGTGACAAGATAAGTGGCCAGGATCTTCTCATCATGAATTCAGTGAGGAAAAAGGTAAGATTGGTACAGATAAGACAAAGTAAAAGAAATCCTGATTATTTTTACTCCATTTGCTTGCCTAACTAGCCTAATGTAATAATGTGAATAAAATGTGTTTTTTTAAAATATTTTTTTAGTTGTAGATGGACACATTATCGTTATTTATTTTTATGTGGTGCTGAGGATCGAACCCAGTGCCTCACGTATGCGAGGCAAGCGCTCTACCACTGAGCTACAATCCCAGCCCAAAATGTGGTTTTTAATCAGTAAATATTGAGCCTTTGCAAAACCTAAACATTGATATGAATTAAACTTTCATAGTTTAACTAATTGTTTGAATATCATTTTGATTTCTAAAGGAGTTTTATGGCCTTATGTATCTTTATGCATTAGGCAGATAATATGAGGAAAATATTTAACTCTTACAAAGCTCCTATTTATTGGATCTTATTATCTTGTAACAAGAGCCAATAGACAGGAACTTTATATTATTATTACCACTATGGAAAAAAAACTTACTTTTGTGACATTCTTTAATAAACCTCCTGTGTCAAAATAGTTACTTATAATTTCTACATCAATAATTTTCATGGAAAAGTTTAATTTATTTGAAATATATTTTGAGAACAAGATAAGGGTGTCAGGTTCAGTTCATTAAATATCTTCTGCATATTCCTTGAATAGTGTGACTTTAATAACAAATTTGGAAATCTACTTTAATTATATTCCCAATATCTATTTTCAGATACATTCTAGACATTTCATATGACATATTGATTTATTTTAGGTAAGTGTCATTATGTTCCTATGGCTCTGTTGGTTAAACAAATTTTTAAAGAATGTCTCATTCTTGAATTATGTATATATTAACAGTGTAAAATCTTATAGTTATTGTGTTTCTTATTTATCAAAAACTTTACTTATATGCCTCTATATTTTTCAGTAACTTTTGGTATTTAGATTTAGAATTTTAGATTTAATTTTACATTTGTAAACTCTCATTTTCTTTTTTTTTTTGACCTTTTACTATTTCATTATGTAACTATATCTTGATTTGTTTATGCCATATTGCTAAATATCATTTCTTCAAAATAATTTTTAATTACAAATAAGCCTGAAAGGGGATTTCTAGTTCAGTCTTTATACATATTTGAAATTTGGGTAGGTATGTCAATTTTTTTTCTGTACCTTTTCGCCTACATCACCGAAAGATTATTATCAAACTTTTAAATTTTATGATGCTAAAGAAGTGGTATCACTACTATTTTTGTATTTCCCTTTCATATATAAGTCAGTTAGATTATATTTTCTTTAGTTTAAAGATAATTTTTAATTTCTTATTTATTTTAGTAGGAAACCCAATTTCTATAAGGTTTATATTGTTTTCTTATGGGATTCTCTCAAAAGTCTTCATACATTAAAGAGTTTATGTATTATGTGACTCCTCTCTGATATAAACTTTTAGTTTTTCCTTGTTTTTATTAATAGTTTATCTATGACTTTTAAGATGTGAAGATGCGTTTGTCTCCTATTTTTCAATATAAATTCTTAAATGATTTTCTTACTTTCTTTAATTAGAGACTATTTTCTTTAAAATATGCAACATTTTTACTTGCATGTTTACTGTAAATCCTTGATCTATATAGAATTTATGCTAGTAAATGATAGAAGAGCCTAAATACATGTTTTTCTAGATGGCTACAGAATGACTCTACCACTGTTTATTGAGTTTTATCTTCTCACTACAGAATTGAGATATGTTGTCATATATGAATTTGGTTTTCTAAGTTTATTTTTTATTATTCAATCTGGTCTTTCTACTTGTGTACTGATTTTGTTGAAGTTTTATATTTATTTATATAGCTGATAAAATGAGTTGGCCCATATCTTCTATTACATACTGTTTTACTGTTCTTACATGTTCTTTTACAAAGAACTTGTTAAAAGATTAAAGACTTACTTCAAGTCTTTAATCTGTCTATCTCCAACATTGCCTTAAAAGTGGCTGTTTATATTAGTTATGCCATATTTGTTATGTTAATTTAATTGTATAGTTTTCTATTCTCAATTCAAATTGGTTGCTCTTTGTATTATATGAATGTCATAATTTATATTCCATGTTATTATTATAATTAGAATTTTACTATGATTTTTCTGGTTATTGGTGTTCATTATGAATGAATAATAATTATTTCTAGCAGCAGTTTTATTTTTGTGTCATCATTGGTTTTATTTTTTAAAAATAGTATCACATGCATCAGATCATTTATCATTATGAATATACATTTAAAGTGATTTTGAAGGATTCATCTTATAACATTCTGAGATTTGTACCTTTTTTGTTGCAATCTTTGGGTAAAAATCCTAATATCTTCTAAGTTTTTTAGTATGGTTGCATTATTTCTTATTTTTAAGATATCAATATTATATTTTTTGTAGAAATCATATTATCTTTTATTGAAATTTATTTTTATGGTACTAAATTACATTATGCTATGACTTCTTTGTTTTGTTTAATATTCTCAGTGATGATATATTGGTAGTGAAACTGACTCAATTCTTACACTTTTAGAGGAACTATAAATTTATATACACTGCTTTTGTGAAATAGTTCACCAATAAGTATATGAAGTCATAAATATATTCATATTATTTGAAAAAGTAATACCATTTCTGGGAAGTGATCCCAAAGTAATAAACCAGTATAAGTGAAAAGACTTAGAAGTGGAGATACTTATTTGCCCATTACATATTACAGTAAAAAGTCAAAAACAATATAAAAATGTCACTAAGCTTACAACATGTTTGGATATTAGCTAAATGGTATAGTATTTACATTAGGGACTGGAGACTCTCTGGAGAGATAATTCATTATAGAAAGAGAAACTAAACAAAATGTTCCAGCCCTAGGAAATGGCCTAGTCATTAGAGGGATGATGTGGTTTTGATTATAACAAAGTATTTGTTTTTTGGATGTGTCTCTCAGCTGAGCTCCCTTTAGATATTTGCCTAAGTCACAACACTTAAAAGTTTTTACTAAAAACCCTTGTAGACTCTGTAGCTTGGGTAGCTTTGTTTAGGTATCTTTTCAATAGAATGGAGTCATGTATCACATAATGTTTTAATCAATGATGAGTTGCACATATGAAGGAGTTCCCATAAGATGATAATGGAGCTGAAAAATACTATTACTTAGTGACATTAGAGTGATTATAATGTCATATCACAATGAATTACTCAAATGTTCATGGTGATACTAGTATAAACAAACCTACACTACTAGTCTTAAAAATGTACAGCACATTCAGTTATATACCATACATAATACTTGATGATGATAACATATGACTATGTTACTGGCTTATGTATTGACTATAATTTCTATCATTACAGTGTACTCCTTCTACTTATAAAAGAGAGCTAATTGTGTTACAGAGCAGCAGCCTCATGCATCTTGTGTTTGCCATGTCTCTTGATTACATCAAGAGGCCACATTGAGTGATGAACTGAACCTTTGAGGTTCAAGTTAAGTACACTCTATGATATTCACATAACAATGGAATCTCCCTACCACACATTTGTCAGAATGTGAAGCCTTATTGTTCAGCAGCACATGAAAGAGGGAACTGTCCTTTATTTTGTCAAACTTCACTAAATTAGTCATCACTGAATTTTCAGTATACTAATTAAAGCAGTAAGAAAGTAGACATCAGGGGAGAGTCTGTTACTAGAAATTCATAGGAACTATCAACAGGAACTGGTGGAAAGAAATTTGGTATTAGAATCTGTTATACCAGTGGAATTTAATTTTCTTTCTAGGTAATTGTGGGGCTGAGTCAAAACACATTATCAAGCACAGGTGAACAATAGCCTATTGTTGTAATAGACATTTAAAGCTAGAGAAACATAGGTTTAGCACTTAACTTTTCCAAGGGCAGAGAGCTAGTTAGTAGACGGCAAAATCATATTTGAATCCATGTTCTGCAGAGACTTCAGATTCATCTTCTGTATGATATTCCCATAGGCTCTACTCCATTCAAGCCAAAAATAGTTACATCTGCAGAGAAGGTTGTGGACGGCTATTTATATATCACACTAAAGTTTCTCCAAATAAGCCAGGCCAATTCCTTTGCTCCCTGAAGCCCACTGGTAGTCTTAGTGTAAAGGTACAAAAAACTAACAGACCTTGTGAGCTTTATCTGAATATTTACATTTTATTTCAGAACAAGAAAAAAAGTATATCAGGGGCAAGACATTTCCCTTTTATTCCTGATTTTCTTACTACCAGTAGATTTGCAACAAATATAAGTCAATGGTTAAGTCTATATGTCATTAATTTCAATTTTTTGTCTCCACGGACAGCGGTGCTTGTATCTTCTGTTATAATCAGGTTGTTTCTCTATATTTAAGAATGTTTTTCCATTTCCTTTTATGTCTTTGACAAATTGCATACAATTTTGTATTGTAATTTTCTTAATCTAATGCTTATAAGACTAAGCAATTTCCTTACAAAACTTGGCTGGAACTTCTATTTTGTTTAACATACCCATTCTCAACTATGTGAGCATTTTGGGGGCACTCGTGACATTTTCCTTTTCTGTATACATTTACATCAAATACTTTTTCAAACAATATTTAATTCAACAATATGCTAAGAGAATTATGTATGTCTGTATGTATGAGAGAGATACTGAACAAGATAGGAGAGAAAGAGGTAAGTAGTGATTTAAATTATTTACATTGGGTGAAATTACTGTAATTGTATTGAAGTCTCATTAAATGTATTGAAATACAAACATAAAATTAAGAAATAGTAACTTTTCCAATGCAAAATTATTATTTCTGTATGTTGCCATGCTTGAAATACTTTTAAAAGCAAACTTTTTATCACATTTACATTTTGTTTTGGGTCAAAACCACTTATGTCAACATAGTATCTAAATAATAACACTCTTTACACTTTCTATTTTCTCCAAATTAGAACACATGTTGTAATTTTCCTCTATTGTTTCCTGAAAGGATGATATTGTCTGTTTGAATGCATTATAAACTTGTAAGTATTTAGTAAGTCTTCTGTCTTTTACTATATTTTTACTATTTATTCTGCTCACATGTAGTGTAGGTGTTAAATGAAGAGTTACTCATTAAATTAGAGTATATAATTAACCACAAACTGACTTTACCAGCCATGTTGAACATTTGAGTTATATTATATGTAATACTATCTTATTGTTGAGTTGGTTATAACTTATACCTGTGTTGAAAGTGTATTTCTATTATCATGACCATTTATAGCATCATTACAATAAAACATAATATTTAGATATGTTAAGAAATTGTAAGAAGTGCTGTATGTTACATCTAATTCAACACTGTATAATGAAAGGTTATAGCTAGGTAGCTTATCTATTATTATGCATTATCTAGTACTCTGAACATTTTATCAGCAGAATATATTATTTGCATAATAATGAGGATACATACTTTGAAATAGGCATTAAATCACGTGTTCTCATTTGCTTTTTTTTTCCACAGACTTCTAGCTCAGGCTTTCTCCATAAATACCTGTTTCATGCTGATTCATAGGAAATATTTATGCATTTAAATTCTTCTCAATAATGTTTTAACATCTTCTCAATTTTAAATAATAGAATATTTTATCTTTTAACTCATCAGGTTGCAAGCAACTTTAAAATATTTATTGCTGATGACAATTTGCAAGGCCTCTCCAAACAAGGAAATGCAAATGCAATCTGGAAAACTATCTATAGAGAAGCATGGGAATTATACAAATCATTCTAGTTGTAAAGGGTAACTTCTAAAATATGTTCTAAGTGATACAAGGATTCAAAGTTAGGGACTCACAAAGAATTGTTTGAAGCAATCAAGTTAAGTGGGGTTTAAATATTGGCAAAGCTATAAAAGTGTTTGAAGAAGTAAGACAAGGTTGCTTATAGAATGAGATGGTATCTGTATCCTCCAAAGTAAGAAAAAAAAATACAGAACTCACAGGAGAGTTTGAATATGAAAAATGACAACAGTTTTAAGAAACTACTGAAGAGACAAAAGAGTTTTGTGAACTCAGGTAAAGGGAGGTCGTTGTCACTTCCTTACATTATTGAGGAAAACCTATGACTGACCTTTTACACCAGAAATGGCCAGCACTAGCCAGGCTGCTTAAGGTGAGTGGGCAGTAGTGGACAGGCACAGAACCCTGATGGAATGAGGAGCTCTAAAGATAGGTGTGACTGATCACTAGACATTTGACATTCATAACTCCTGCTCCTGCCTCAGAACCCCAGCAATAGCACAATTAGAGTTCAGAGTGATTTTTCCAACTCCAGATCCTTTGTAAGTTGTTCAATCCATACTCATAAGCACAATGGTTGCCTGGTGGAGTGGTAAAAGCCAGAGGGGCTTAACAACAATTTTGTATGCTCTGTTTGGCAAGCCATTCAGAGGCTCCAGACTTTCATAGGACTTGTGTCTTCTATCCCACATTACCAAAAAGGAGAGCTGATACTGTTAGCAATTTTTCTTATTTACCAAGATATAATTTCAGTGTCTATAAAAAAAATATTCCAATCAAGTATACGTACACATTAACCACAATTATCTGAATAGGAAAACTGAGAAATTAAAATAGTAAAACAAATATTTTCTAAAAGATATTATATGAAAATAGTAATGTGATCTAGGGGCAGAAAATTATAAACATATGAAGAATAAAGAATGAAGATTGTAAATAAAGAGCACAAAGACAAGAGGAAGAAAAATGAGAAGAAAGAAGTTTAAACTACAAAATGAATCTATGAAAGCAAAGAGAAAGGAAAATGGTATAGAAAATATAAAAAGATAAGAAAAATACAGGGAGGAGAAATATCCGAAAATAGGTTGCATCATCAAACGGATGATGTGTGCTTAGCTTGCATGAGTATTGTTTACATCTACGCTTATCAAATATTTATATAGATATTTTGACTGTTTCCATGCAAATAGTAGTAGTATATTATATTGCAGCAAATGAAAGTTTTTCTAATTTCCAAAAATACACCATTGGTTTACAAGTGCCATCCAACAGAGTAGGACCATACAGTGGATCATTTCTATAGATTACAACTAAAGTTTCTAAACAGTGCATCAAAAGAAACTATTTAAAGACTGTGAAAAATACGATTATCACATACTATACAAAGGCACCAAAAACATACATTGGAGAAAAGATAGCCTTTTCAACAAGTGGTGCTGGGAAAACTGAAAATCCATATGTAGCAAAATCAGTTAAACCTCTATCTCTCAGCATGCAAAAACTTCAACTCAAAGTGGATCAAAGACAGGTATTAGAACAGAAACCCTGTGCCTAATAGGAGAAAAGGTAGGCCCAAACCTTCATCACGTCAAATTAGAACCTGACTTCCTTAATAAGACTCCTAAAGTGCAAGAAGTAAAATAAAAAATTAATAAGCAGGATGGATTCAAATGAAAAAGCTCCTTCTCAGCAAAGGAAACAATAACATGAAGAGAGAGCCTACAGAATGGGATAAAATCTTTACCACATGAACCTCAGATAGAGCACTAATCTCCAGGATATATAAAGAACTCAAAAAACTTAACACCAAAAAACAAATTACCCAATCAATAAATGGGTTAAGGAACTGAACAGGCACTTCACATAAGAAGAAATACAATCAATCAACAAATATATGAAAAAAAGTTCAGCATCTCTAGCAATTAGAGAAATGCAAATCAAAACTACTCTAAGATTTCATCTCACTCCAATCAGAATGGCAATTATTAAGAATACAAGCAATAATAACCACTGGTGAGGATGTGGGGAAAAAAGTACACTCATACATTGCTAGTGAGAGTGCAAATCAATGCAACCACTCTGGGAAACAGTATGGAGATTTCTCTTGGAACGGAACCATTTGACCCAGCTATCCCAATCCTAGTGTTATTCCCAACTTGAAATCAGCAAACTACAGTGACACAGCCACATCAATTCATAGCAACTCAATTCACAATAGCAAAGCTATAGAACCAACCTGGATGCCCTTAAACAGATAAATGGATAAAGAAAATGTGGTATATATACACAATGGAATATTACTGCCCTAAAGAAAAATGAAATTATGGCATTTGCAGGTAAATGAATAGAGCTGGAGAATATCATGCTAAGTGAAATAAGCCAAACCCAAAAAACCAAAGGCTAAATATTTTCTCTGATAAGCAGATGCTGATCCGTAATGGGGGTGAGGTAGGGAAGAATGGAGGAACTTTGGATTTGGCAGAAGGGCATGAGGGGAGGGGAAGAGTGTAAGGGAGGGAAGAATGGTGAAATGAGATGGACATTTTTATCCTATGTATATATGTGTGATTATATCACTGGTGTGACTCTGCACCATGTACAGACAGAGGAATGAGAAGTTGTGCTCCATTTGTGTACAATGTCAAAATGCATTCCTCTGTCATGTATTACTAATCAGAACAAATTCTTTTTTTTTAATTTAAAAAAAGACTGAAAAATAGACAATATCTCAGAGATTGGGCAGAGAAATCAAAATTTAAAGCAATACACATGTAATGCTGGCATTTTTCTCCTTTACTTCCCTAGACAAAGAACCTTCTCCAGAGGCTTTTTTTAAAAAAATTTTTATTTGTAGATATACACAATATCTTTGTTTTATTTTTATGTAGTGCTGAGGCACATGTAGTGCCTTACATGTGCCAGGCAAGCGCTCTACCACTGAGCCACAACCCCAGCCCCACTCCATGGGCTTTTAACAAGAACCAAATCACAAAACTTAAAAATACTTGATGTGTAAATGTAAAGGAGAAAAATGAAAAAAAAAAAAAAAAAACCCTTGAAATGTGACCTATTTTCAAAGAAAAAAAATCCCATGAGACAATTCTGAGATATTGAAGATGCTGGAATTATCAGACTTAAAACGAGGGCCAGGCACGGTGGCACATGCCTGTAATCCCAGCAGCTCGGAAGTCTGAGGCAGGAGGATCACAAGTTCACAGCCAGCCTTAGCAAAAGCTACATGCTAAGCAACTCAGTGAAACTCTGTCTCTAAATAAAATACAAAATGGGTTAGGGATGTGGTTTAGTGGTCAAGTGCCCATGAGTTCAATCCCTCGTACCACCCCCAAAGAAAGACTTAAAGCTGAATATTATAATCATGACCCATGAGTGAAAAATGAACAGGGTTCAAATTAATGGAAATTCTCTAAAGTCATAAAAATATACAACTGATGTTTTAGAATGGAAAAATAAATACAGAAATAAAAATTTCATTGGAAGGACTCAATAACAGATAGTGATGACCAAAGAAAAAGTCAGTGAACTTGAGGATTGCTCAATAGAAATTACCCAATCTGAAAAGAAGACAGGCAAAAGCATTCACAGTGTTTCAGGCTCTCTGGTTTTATCAATGGAATCCCAAAAAAGAAATGAGGAAAAAGTTAGAATATGTGAAGAAATTCGTATGTGAATAGAATATATAAGTTTAGAATGTGTGCTGAAAATTTTCAAATTTGATAAATAAAATAAACATAGAATTAAGAAGCCAAGGAAACCCCAGAGTACATATAGTTAAAGAATATGACATGAAAATGGATTATAATAAAATTGTTTAGAAAAATAAGATAAGGAAAGAAACTTTAATATAGTAAGAGGAAAACTACTGAGAGAACTGAGAGCACAATTCTATCTATCCACTTGACACCTAGATGTCAGATAAACTGCAAAATCATTTCACATGCACATTCCAAGATTGTGTTTTTATTTATTTTATGTTTTTGGGACACAAATATAAACAGATATGAGTGGGTTTGTATTAATATATAAGTGCACATATACATGTGTGTGAATATATGCTCATATACAACTATCAAGAGTAGAGAGAGTCCATATAAGCATGAGTAGCAAATTATAGTACCCATCATGAAATTCTTTTTCTTAAATAATATATGTATGTTTTGTCCCCATCAGTGTACATATATCCAACTTACATCTTCTAATACCTGCTTTGTATATCATAATGTAAAAATGCTAGTTCCAAGGAACCATTCATCTATAGATATATATTTAATTTTATTCTTATTTCTGACTCTTGGGGGCAGTGTTTAAGTGAAAATTGTACATATCTGATTGTATACAAGTGAAATTATAGGTGACAAGAAATTGCATTACAGGATCTGAATATTTGAATAGAGACTATTAAAATCCTTTACTAAAGGGCCAGACCAATTTAAATTCCTATGACCAGTATATTAGTGTCTACCTATGTTCCCACAGACTTCTTAATATTTGCTAATATTCAATACTATTCTTCCTTCAAAAATGATAAATGTAAAATGGTATTTACTTTGATCTCTATTTTATACATCCTCAAATGAAAGTATAGAAATATCTCTTAATGATTTAGATGTTTTTCCATTTGAATTGCAAATGTATATATTTTCCACTGTATTCATGGTTTTTATGTATTTATATATGAGAATGTTTTATAAGATATACTTGATATTCTAAATATATTCATATATAGAAAAGTTTTACATATTTGATATGCAAAACTTGCATATTTTATCATGAAAGTTCACAATTACTTGATTTGTTGATAAACTTTTATATTTTCATATTTCCACTCTGATTTAAAAGGAATTACCTTTCTTATTTTAAAACAATTTTATTTCTGGGCATGGTGGCACACGCTTGTAATCTCAGTGGCTTGGAATGCTGAGGCAGTAGAATCGTGAGTTCAAAGCTAGCCTCAGAAATTTAGTGAGTCCCTAAGCAACTTGGCAAGACCCTATCTCTAAATAAAATATTTAAAAAGAACTGGGGATGTTGCTCAGTGGTTTAGTACCTCTGGGTTCAATCCCTGGTGTGGGAGGAGATTGATGATCACTGTTTTATAAAAGGAAACAAAGTCTCTGTCTTTTTCATGACAAACACGTTGAATTTTTCATACCAGTCAACATTTCTGATTTGTTGAGTAGTAAACTCTGTATTTGACAAAATTGTTTTTAAAAATGTAAAATCTTCTATTCTTAGCATATCCCTATATTTATTTGCATTTATTTTATAAAATATGTTCTACAAATTTATTTCATGAACAAAGAAGACTGCTGACATTTGTGAACATGTGTCCCATTTCATCAAAGTATGTTTGATGTCGAGAATTATAATGATTTTCTTAATTGGGATTTATCTCATAATAAAGGAATGAATAAAAATTTGAATGATTAGAAGCTATCATTTAAAATTTCGCAGTACTTATTGGTATGATCTATTAAAGATATATTTTCTTTGCTAGTTATAGAAACACATGCATATGTCCAATTATGTCAATTTTATGTTTTCATTTTCTCCTATTTTATCATCTCTAATTTATTGCTTTAATGTAAGTTGATTCTATGTATTCTAATTTTTATTTTACAAGTTGTTTAGTTTTCAACGATTATAGTACATTATTATTTCTGAACATTAAACTGCTTAGTTTTATAACATTTGAACATTATATAATTGAAAACAAGCAGTATGTCTTCTATAACAGTGAGTTTGCTCAATATTTTGTTCACACTAAAAATGATAAATGAAGCCATTGTCCATTCTGCTTTACTACAATAGTTTGCATAGGTTACAATCTACTTATTCATTCTTATGATAATAAATATTTAGGTTATATACTTGTTACTACTAAAATTGTTCAGGGTCATTTTTGCTGTCAAGTAGTTGGATTGCATAATTAGAAGTGAGATTTATACATTGTTCTGTGTTTGTAACTTTTGTTTTATTTCTATAATGTAATTTTTTAAGATTGGTATTACAAAATTCTAAGCAGATATGCATGACTTGTGTCTACATATCTTTGAAAATACACTTATTTTCATATACATTTATCTATATATTTTTACTTTGGAAACCAAATATATCTAAAATTATGTCATAAATTGAAATTAGTACACATTTTCTGATTACTATGGAAATTTATCTCCTTTGATATGATTATTGGCCATTTATGTTTCTTCTCTGAAATGCTAATTTATGAGTTGGGCACATTTTCTTTTGAATTGTTTGCCATTTTATTACTAATTTATAATTTTTATATATTCTTTGGTTAACAATTCTTTATATATTTTGTTTCGCAACCATTATTCCCAGTTTATAAGAGATTTAAAAAATGTGTACCCACATGCTAAATGCTATTTTGTAAATTCAACTAGATTTATCATAATGAATTTTAATGTATCTTTTTTAAAGCACACCACAATCCAGGTTAACAAGATGATCTAATTTTCTTTATAAAATATTTTTAAATTTTGCTGTTTGTAATTAAGGCTATAACCAAGAAGGAGTTGTTATAAATATGTCACAAAAAATAGTTATTCTATTATTGGCCATATTCAGATTAAGTATTCCCAGTAATATTTGTTTAATATTTTATCCTTTTTCCATTGACCAGTAACAATACCTAACATAATCATGGGCACAAGGGAGTAAGGATTCAGATCAGTTTTGTATGGATTTCTCATACTTCTCCCATCATCGAAGCAGAGATACTGACAGCCTTTCTGCTGGTTATCACTTTAAGAATGTGAATCACGAATGTCCTTGGGAAGCGGGGCGCGGTGGCTCAAGCCTGTAATCCCAGCACTTAGGGAGGCTGAGACAGGAGAATTGCGAGTTCAAAGCCAGCCTCAGCAACGGCGAGGCGCTAAGCAACTCAGTGAGACCCTGTCTCTACATAAAACACAAAATAGGGCTGGGGATGCAGCTCAGTGGTCGAGTGCCCCTGAGTTCAATTCCTGGGAAGGGGGCAGTGTTGTTGTGGTGGTGAGGGGGCTGTGGTTGCCACCTAGAGCATTAATGTCAGTTTATCCCTCTTCCAAATAAAATTGAACACATTAGCTAGCAGCTTTTTTAAAAGTTTGTTTCCTCAGTTTTGACACAAACTACTGAATATACAGCATCTTTTATGATCTCTCATATATCACTTGAATATGAATAATGGACAAGGGGAAAAGATGTAAGATAAAACTCATGGTACCTTTGGTGCCATAATAATACAGTATTTTGTCTTTGACCCAGAGGTTTCATGTATTTTGCTGTTGTGGCAAGCTAACACAGTTCTTGACACTAAAAGTACCTACTAAAACTAGATAAGAAACAGGAAAAAATAAGGTTCTGTTATCCTTCTTAAGTTAAAATCAAGCTAAATCCATGAAATTAGCAGCAATTTCAGACTTTTCAAAACTAGAATTTTCAATAATTATGTACAAAATCTTAATCTCTGGATATGTCACTGAAATTACATATTACTACAAATAACAAAACCTCTGATTGGGTTATTAGTGCTTACGTCCAACTTCTCAACATTTTCAAATACTTGCTTGATTGGTTGAAATATATTCATCCCAATGTAGAATTATTCCTTCAAATTTGCAATTATAAACAAATGGTACTCATGCTTTGCTTTTGCTGTTCTACCTCATTTTATTTTTTCTTCCTCAGTAGGTATGCTGTTTTCAATTTACATATTAAAAAGTTGCTATTTAAACCCAATATACCACAGGGTGCCAAGCCAAATTTATAGAAGAGTCTATGAGAAGAATACATTGTATATTAAGGCACAAAGAGGTTATAAAAGTAGGCTTGAGAAACTGCAGGAATTAAAATAAATTTTGAAGGGAAACTATAAAAATATACTAATAAAAATGACTAGCTTAATATGTATAGTTACTGTCATGTAAATGGATCACCTTCTCACTTTGTGCACACATTTTATATGTATATCTGTGTATATCACATAACATTAATGAACATAATTATGTATTTAGAATGCATATATATGCAAAGTAGGTTAAAGATAAGTCCTCATTTTCTATTTTAAGTGACATTAATCTAATCAGTATTTTCTCTTTATTATTTACATTCAATTGCCATAATTATTTGGAAGTTATTATTATTCATACTTTATAGATAAGGAAACTAAGAAATAAAGACTTAAAGTTACATGCCTAAATTAAGAAATTGCCTGACCCAGAATTCAAATCCAAGTTTTACTCTAAAGATTACAATTTTCACTTTTATATCTGCAGTAATATAGTGATATATGTAAGGTTTTAGAAAAATAACCTTAAAGAACATTTTAAATGTAAAGTTATTTTTAAAAAATTTTGTGATTCTATTCAATACACATATAGAGATACTTGAATTTACCTTCTTGTAGAGAAAAACAAATAAAAAAGTTTATCAGAAGTATTAACACTTTTGTACAAGTGATATAAAATGACTCAGGAAATTGTTTTGATCTATGTGATATATTTATCACTTTGCAAAGAAAGAACACTTCTGCAAACAACAAAGAATGCTAATTTAATTTGGGTATACTACAAAGATATTAATGAGTTTGTAGATTGAAATAAATTTATGTCTGGAAGGCTCATTAAAAGTAATTTGTTATTTTTTCCTCATAATGAATTGTTTTAATAGCAATAATTATATATCCTACAGTGCAATAATCAAAGACATTCATTTTTTTCTATAAAACATTTTAAGGAAAAACAATAGATGATATTGTTAATTTTGATGCAAAATGTTTTTTTAACATATTGATGCTCATATGCACAAAATATAAAGGCTTATATGTCATTTTGTAAATAAATAATAAAAAATACTAGAGTAGAATATTCTTTCTACCTACTGGCTTAGTCTCCCTAGTTGCTAATAAAATCTTTAAGAAAGACAAAGTAAGTAAAAATCTCTGTTAGCAAAGTAGGACATGTTTTATCTACAAATTTGATATTTAAAAAATCATTCACAGATGTAAAGCAGAATAAACCAACTTGAAAATTAATCAAAAATATTTTAGGCAGAATTTTGAGGAGACCACTCCAAGAATGGTTACAATAGATTATTTTAAAAAAGATAACTTTACACTTATCAGAGGAAAAATCTCAGTCTTATAAAAATCACAAGAAATCTGTGAACTTAGATGTTAATTTTATTAAAATACTTTCAGTCTTACATTCACTTACATGACTGTGTAGGGTACCTGGGGAATCTTTTCAAGGCTTTTGGTAATATGGGGAACTCTGCAGTTAATCCCAAAAATTGTGGTTTTGTTCTGGCTGATTTCAATGGGTTTCTCCTTTGGAAAACGGTACTCATGCAGAATAAATTTTCCTGCCATGGTTGCATCTGTATGTTGCACATTCCCTGCTACCCAGAAGCCATTGGTTTGGTTTGAATGAAGAAAACAGAATGGCAGAGATGAGAACTGGATGGTACTATCTCTCAATGTCTTAAATACAGTAATTAATATACATAGTTTTCAATGTAGATTGTTTGGAGGCTGTCTGTATTTGAACTTAGAACATGTGATGGCCTCTTCTGGTTGCTTCTGTAGAAAATTTCCTGAACACCTGATGACATGGGCAGTATTATTTTTTGTCTACATCTATCACTTTACTTATTTATTTTTTTGGTACCCGGGATTGAACTCAGGGGCACTCGACCACTGAGCCACATCCTCAGCCCTATTTTTGTGTTTTATGTAGAGACAAGGTCTCACTGAGTTGCTTAGCGCCTCACTGTTGCTGCGGCTGGCTTTGAACACCCGATTCTCCTGTCTCAGCCTCCCAAAGTGCCGGGATTACAGAGGTGCGCCACCACACCTGGCTACCTTATTTATTTTATAAATTATAATCTAGAGTTCAAAATCTGTACATTAATTACATTTTCATTTTTGTTCACAAGAAAATTTGCAGTATTAAAACATGCCCCTTTATTTTTTTGTGCCTTCTTTCCTCAAATATGTATTACATACCTACTATATGAGAAGAGCAAAAAACAAAAAAATAATTGTTTTTCACATTGTACATTGTAATATTAAGTAAAATAATCACTTGAATCTTAGTCTAACCATAAAAAGAAGAAAACCATGAAAAAGGTTTCTGAATAAAATTTTGATTCATGCAGAAATCTGAGATAGATTTTTGCCATTCAGCAATTTGAGATGTATGTTTTTAGGCTATTTATGCATTTTTTTCTCTCAATTCTGCAATGATGGGATATGTCCCTTTGCTTACTGCAATCTGACATCTACAGCTATGAGAGAAAATTCCAGCATTCCATGTTTATTTTCTACTTTGAATATATCCCTAAATTGATGTCCTGCATGTCGAGAAAAGTATGGCCCATCTTGAGGCTCCTAATAAGCCTGACTGCTTTTCTAGAGGTTAGATTAACATAGGTGATTAACCTACATCCTTCAGCCTGACTCTGATAATTTTGCCATTCAACAGATTTCATCAAACTATTTACAAGTGTTTTCATTTTGCCCATAAAGTAAGAAAACAGCATATAACCATACATTGCATAATTTTGCAGGACAAATTTTGGCTGACAAAAATTATGTGCTTCTCTATTTATGCCTTTCTGGCATAGTCCACCATCTAAATACACTATGAATAGTATCAGTGTAGGGAAAGAAAGGATTTGTTAGAATTGCAAATGACACAAGAAGAGGCAAGAAGAGAGAGGCATAAAACAGATGAGGAAACAGAAAGTGCAGCCACAAATGTTGAAAAAGCTTCTATGGGAAAAATAAAGCAAAACAAAACATAAAAAACAAAACTCTAGAGGGAGTATATAGTACTATTGGGTTCCTGATGTTAATTCTAAAGTTGATATTTGTTGGTTTCTTATCCAATATTCACTCCCCAGAATTTTCACAAAAGTACCTAATTTTTCATTTAGAAATAGCATCCCTACTCTTCCATTTTTTCTTAAGTTTTTATAAATTTACCCATCATCAACTTTGTAAAAGACCTCCATTCTCCTAACCCAGAGAAACCAGTTCAGACGTAATCATGAGACCCAATTTAAATTATGTGATATTTGGAACATTTTACTAGAATATTATAGAAAGTTGTATAGTTTAAATATGTGTCCCCAAAAGATCATGTGTAAAACAACAAAAGAATCTTCAGAGGTGAAATGATTGGTTTATGAGAGCCTTAACTTAATCAGTGCATAATCCACTGATAGGGATTAACTGGGTGGTAATTTCAGGCAAGTAGGCTGAAGTTGAAAGAAGTAGGGCACTTGGGCATGAAGGGTTCATATTTTATCTGTAGAGAGCAGAGCTCTCACTTTCTACTTCCTGGTTGTCATTGTCCTGAGCTGGCTTTCTCTGCCCTACCTTTCCACCATGATGTTCTGCCTCACCTTGCACCCAGTGCTATGGAGTTATGTACTGACATCTCTGAAACTGAGCCAAATACATTTTTCTCTTCTAATTATTATTGTCAGATATTTTGGACACAGTGACACAAGGCTAACTAAAAGAGTTTCTTTGTCTAGCTACTTTAGAGTTAACAAAATACTGAAATGCCTGCATTAGTATGGGAATGGAAGATGAGAAATTAAAACATCTTTTTTTGTTATTCATCATATAAGGCGTTCTAATGATGAAAGTAACCTGTAGAGAAGAATGCCAAGAACATTACAGAAAATATAAAAATATAGGCAAAGTTTCAGTACTGTTGAGAAAGTTGACATTAACAATTTGTAGAATCCAGTTTTTTTCTCCCTTTAGGTTTTTCATCTAAACGAGTCTGTTATTTAAATTAGCATACACACACACACACACACACACTTCCCACACCATACATATACATATAACATATATGTAAGATTACCTACGCACTCTAAACATATATATATACACATACAGATTATTATATTATTAGTATTTCATGCATTTTCACATAATTTAACAACTTTTAATTTAAAAAGATAATTTCACTAAGTATTTCATATGGTCAGACATGATTCAAATTTTCCCACACATTAAAACATATAATCTTCATAACAATAGTATGAAGTGTATATTTTGGTTATCAAGGTATTAGATGAAAAGGAAGAAAATAAAGATCAGAGAAAAATAAAATAGAGATTAGAAAAACAAAGGAAATGATAAAAATAAAGAATTGGTTTTTTTTGGAAAGATAAAGAACATTGGGCAACCTTTAGCTATGCTATGAAAAGAGAAGATTCAAATAAATAAAATCAGAGACAGATAAAGGGACATTACAACTGATGCCCCAGAAAAAAATTCTTAGGGGACTACTACAAGAAATTATATGACAACAAACAGGATAACTAGAAAAATAAATATGTCTCTGTATATGTATGAGACATATGTATATGTCTCATATACAACAACCAAGGCTGATTAAGAAATACAAAATCTAGACAGACCAATATTGAATAAGCAGACTGAATACGTAATAAAAAATATCCCAAGAAAACATTAGGCCCTAATGTCTTCACTGCTGAATTCTATCAAATAAAGAAGTAATATCATTTTTTCTCAAACTCTTTAAAAAATTGAAATATACATAACACTTCCAAACTCATTTTTTGAAGCCACCATTACCTTCATACTGAAGTCAAATAAATATGCTATAAGAAAATTGCATGCTAATATATTTGATGAGGCTATAGATGCAAAAGTCTTTACGAAGCCAAATTCAACAATATATTAAAAGGATCAAGAGGAATTCATTCCAGGTATGCAAAGATGACTCGACACACACAAATCAATTAATATGATATTTCACATTAAGAGAAGAAAGGATTATATCCACATGATCAAATAATAGATGCTGAAAGCAGGTGACATTGTTATAAGAACAGAGGAGGCAAGACACTGGATAGGAAACAGGAAGCAGGTTTATTTGACTGCTGTCAATTCAGAGGGTACAGCTTTCGCTGTAATCAATTAATTCCCCTGAATACCGACTTCAGGCAGTTTCAGAACTTTATACCCAGCATGCAAGGGGAGAGACTCAGAAGTTCACAGTCTGCAGAAGTTCACACAAAAGCAGCTTTTTCTTTCACTGTTTTGAGCAAGTTAACACTTCAAGGACAGCACCTGAGAAGGGGAGAGCTTCTTTTCCCCGTTTTTTCCTCCCCCTGCCAGCTATTACCATGGAGCCCAATTAGTAATATCTTCTAGTATCTTTGAAATAAACATTTCTGTGAAGCTCAGGCCCAAGGCCAGAGGCCTTGTTAAGGATCTGTCTTTCCTACCACACTTCGCATTTGCATACACACTTTTACAAAATATTATATTGTTACTATACTAGATAGTCCAAAAATGTTTTTGAAAAACTGATAAGGGGGCATTCAGCACCTGGAGTAGTGATCTCTTTCAGGCCAGTGGCCAAGCAAGACAGAGCAACAGGAAATAGGAAATTTAACTACATTGAACTCTTCTGTAGAGACTCTTGCTGATAGTCCTGAGATCAATTTTCATGAAGATTTCTGGAGAAGCTTAATTAAGATTTTCTGTGGAGGAAGGTGTGCCACTACAACATTATTTTACATCCTTTCATGATTAAAAAAAAATAACTCTCAACAAATTGGGTACAGAATACAGAACCAATGCATAACACAATAAAGGCCAAATATAAGAAAACCATGGCTAACATCATAGTCAATTATATAGGGTTGAAAGTTTTTCTTTTAGGGTCAGAGATGAAACAGATGATCTTCTCAACACTTTTATTCAATATAGTACTAGAAGTTGTAGCCAGAGTAGTTACACAAGACAAAGAGATAAAAGGCATTCAAATTGTAAAGAAAGAATTGAAAATGTTCAGTTTGTGGGTGAGGTGACCTAGGTTTAGAAAATGCTAAAGCCTCGGCCCCAAAACTTGTTAAACTGGGAAATTTTCGGAATGCAAAGTTAACATATAAATTTAGTAAAATTTTTAGGCATTTACAGCAAACTATCTAAGAACAAAAGAAGAAAAAAACATCATAAAGAATAGAGACAAAACAAATTAGGGATAAACAAGGAAGTGAAAGATAGGTACACTGATGATTAAAGAAATCAAAGACAAATAATAAAAAATAAAATGTGTTCACAAATAGAAAGAATTGATATTGCTAATATGTTCATATTACCCAAAATGATTTGCACATTTAATGTAGTCCTCATCAAAATTGCACCAAAAAGCAGAGAGCGGTGGTGCATGCCTATAGTCCCTGTGGCTTGGGAGACTGAGACAGAAGGATCACAAGTTCAAAGCCAACCTCAGCAAAAGCAAGGTGCTAAGCAAATCTGTGAGGCCCTGTCTCTAAATAATATACAAAATAGGGTTGGAGATGTGGCTCAGTGGCCTAGTGTTCCTGAGTAAAATCCCAATACCACAAAAATAAATAAGTGATTAAGTAAATAAATAAATAAATCCAAACCATAAATAGAAAAAAAAAAGGTTACATCGATATGGAACTGAAAAGGCAAAAAACATTAAAGCAATCTTAAGGAAAAAGATGAACCAGAGGCATTACACTAGCTGACTTTCAAATATACTACATACTATAGTAATCAAAACAATATGGTATGACATAAAAACAAATTCACAGGGTCTAAGATTGTGGCTTAGTTGCGGAACACTTGCCTAGCATGTGTGAGGCGCTGGGTTCAATTCTCAACACCTTATATAAATAAAATAAAGGTCCACCGACCATTAAAAAAATTTTTTTTAAGTTTAAAAAAAACAAATTCACAGAACAATGAAACAGGATAGAGATCCCAGAAATAATTCCATATATTCACAGTCAATTGATTTTTATTATTTTCCTTTTCTTCTTCCTCCTGCTGCTGCTCTTCTTCTTCCTCCTCCTCTTCCTCCTCCTCCTCCTCCTCCTCCTCCTCCTCCTCTTCTTCCAATTTTATTTTACTTTACATTTTATTTTTTGGTTCTGGGTTGAACCCAGGGATGATTTACTTCTAAGCTACATCCAATCCTTTTTATTTTTAAAGACAGGGCCTTGCTAAGTTTGTGAGGGTCTGGTTAAGCTGTGGAGAATGGCCTCGAACTTGCAATCCTTCCTCAGTCTCCTGAGTTGCTGGAATTAAAGACATGAGCCACCAAGTCCAGCAACTATAGCCAACTGATTTTTAACAAAGGTGCCAAGAACACACAATGAGGAAAGAACAGTCTCTTGTGCTGGGGAAACTGGATATCCACACACAGAATAAAATTAGAACAAATGCTCTCAACACATAAAATAATTGACCAAAGTGGATTAAAGACTTAAACATAAGACCTGAAACTGTAAGCTAAAAACAAAGGAGTAAAGTTCATAGCATTAATCTGGGCAATGATTTTTTAGATGTCCAGATAAGCACAGACAACAAAGGTAAAAATTGACAAATGTAACTTACATCAAACTAAAAACCTCTGAACAGCTAAGGAAAAATCACTAATCATCAGAAAAATGCATATTAAAATGACAATGAGATATAATTTCACACTTGTAAGAATGACTATAAGCAAAAGGACAAAGGAGAACAGTGTTGATGATCATGTGGAGAAAAAAGAACCTTGAACACTGGTGGTGAGTATTAATTAGAACAACTATTAAACAAAACAGCATGATGTTTCCTCAGGAAATTAAAAAAGGGAGAGAGAAGTACCACATGATCCAAAAATTCATTACTTGGTAAAGACCTAAACCAAGTGAAATTGTTATATGAAAGAGATTTTCCATAATAGCCAAGATAATCAATCTATGTGTCCATCAAAGAATGGGTGGATTTAAAAAATGAGGCATATATATACAATGGAATGTTATTCCACCTTTGCAAAGAATGAAATTTTGCCATTTGCAACAGCATGAATGAATCTGAAGGACATTATGTTAAGCAAAATAAGCCAAGCACCAAATAACAACTATCTCACAGTTTCACTTATCTGTAGAATCTTGGAAAAGTTGAGTTTATAGAAGCAGAGTAGATTGATTATTGTGAAGGACCTGGTAGATGGGGTATTTGGAAGATATTGCTTCTACATGAAATTTTAAACCTATTCACTTAGGAGGAATAGGTTTTAGAAATGTATTTATTTTTAAATATTAATTTATGCTTGTAAGAGACTAAATGAACTGTAAATAAACTCAAAGAGAAAAACAAATATAGTTAATCTCTCCAAAGCCAAAGATAATCTTGAGAGCCACATAAATTAAGAAACAAATCTCATTCATCATGTAAAATACTTAATAAGATAAACTGTTGATTTTTTAAATAAGAAAACATGGATAACAATATGTGAATAATAAAATCAAAGTGTTAAAAGAAGACTATCAGCAATGTACATAGGTACATAGAAAAGTATCAATGTGGTTTGGGGAATAATTTTTTATTTTTCTGTTTGATCTAAAAGTCAACTGCATCAAGTATTATTTAAAAGTTATTTTAATAGATGTATATAAAATGTAAACTGTATAATAATAATCATATGAAGGAAAAGTACAGAAGAGAACTATATAGGGACAAGTTTTTATATCTTATTGAAATTAAATTACCACTAATTTGAACTAGAATGCTAAAAATGTTAATTGCAATTCCCAAAGCAACCACTAAGAAAATAATAAAAAAGTAATGTAAAAGAAATGGTTAGGGAATTATAATGGTACACTAGAAAATATCAATTTAATATGAAGAAGTTAGTAATGTAGAAACAAGGGAGCAAAATAAGCATAAGATATATAGAAAGCAAGAGTCAACAAGAGAGAAATAAACTTACTTTGTCAGTAATTACATTGTTAACGTCTTTAAACACTTTAAGAGGAAATAATTGTCAGAATGGAGGAAAAATTGTAAGACAACTATATAGTCTTTATAAGAGAAACAAATTAGATCCAATGCTGAAAACAGTTGGAAAGTAAAATGGTGGTAGGTACATAACATGGAAACTGTTATTAAGAGAGAGTTGGAGTGACCCAACTACTATTAAACAAAATATATGTCATGACAAAAATTTTATAGGGATAGAATAATCATTCCATTAAGAATATGTAACCATTATGATAAAACCATTGTAAACAGACATGTGCCTAAAATACAAATTTCAACATACATGAATTAAAAATTAACAGAACCATTGAGAGAATAAAACAATTTACCAAAGATATTTTTAAAGCCTTTAATTACCTACAATCATGGATAGAAAAAGTTGGCAGAAAGTTATCACAGAAATAGATTTGATTTGTACTAAAACCTACCAGATAAAATAGGTGTTTTTACAACACTCTACCTAATGCCAGTAGAATACAAATTGTCCTAGGAATATACCATATGGTCAATAATTATACTTTGAAATGAAGTAAAATAACAAACAACTCCTAAACTTATGGAATGTAGCTAAAGGAAGCCTAAGAGAATTTTTTTATATTTTGTCAAAAAAGACTATAATTTATAAACAGAAGAAATATCTCAAATTGACATCCTAAACTTCCACCTAAAGAAAGTAGAAAAAGTCAACTAAACCCAAATGAACAATATGATGTAGTATAATATAGACTACAACACAAGTGAGTGAAAACAGGCAGAGTGTTAGTTTATTGAAAATAAAAGTGAAGGTAACGCTCCATGAATTAGAGTGCAGTGGGCCAAGCAAGACAGATTGGCTGGATCCTGATGTCTGGGCAAGTCTTGTCTTGTGTGCTTAGCTTCACCTTGTTCCCCTCCTGGCAGACCTAATTGAAGACCTTGCCCTACTTGTTCCCTTTGGTTACTTTATTTTCACTTGATTAGAATACAAAACTGTGGCAGAAGTTGTCATGGTGATAAACCCTCAGTGGCAGAGGTTGACATGGCAATGAGACTTAAAAAACAGGGACACCATGATTCATTTTCCTGTCTTGTACTTCAGTCTGCATTTTTATTGTACTCTGCCTTTGCCATTTGGATATCCCTAGACTTCTAACACATTTCCTCCTGAGAGATGTAATCCAAAAATACTTTTGGGGTGGTTAAGGGGCAAAAAAATCTCATCTTCTGTAGTTGCTTCAGGCTGGCTGGGGGCAGTCCTCTCTGCCCAAATTGAAATATCACACACATCTCATCCTCTCTGAGGATGAGACAGTGGGGCACTCAGGTCCATTTGTGGGATTGATTTTAAGCCCTGCTATAGCACCAGCTGGAGTTTGATAGCCTCCAGATGAAAAGAGATAAACTTTGCTGGTAGGTTTAATAGGCAGAGTTCATAAAACAAAGCCAGAAGGAGCATCAAAAAGGGTCCCTCGAAGGGTAGTGACAAAGATCAGTTCCAAACTGTGACCATGATCCCTTATGACTCCGATGGTTGCTGCCAAATCCTGGAAGCATGGTCTACTAATTTCTCTTTTGCCCAGATTGATTTACATAAAAATGGCAATTTTCCTCCAGAAGGAGACAGTCCTCTCTTTTCTGTGGTTAATAGATTTAATCCTCTTTAATTTCAGAGAGTGGCTACTGATAATAATTTATCTGGTTTTGGATGGTAATTATGCTTTGGATATTTCCCCTAGACTACAAGAGAGATCTTTAGACAAACCCTGAAAATAGCAGAGGGAGTGGATATTCCTCCTATTTCTTTGCCAATTCAGTAGTTATTCCACTCCCAACAAGAGAATTAGTTGTCTATTCTATATACCTCTAATGGACGCTGTTAAAGATTAATTATAGACTCATTATTATGGGATATAGACATATCCCATAGGCAGAGTTCATACAACAGAGGGGGCTAGAATTATAGCAGTGAAAAACAAATACAGATCAAGTCCACCTACGTAGGACTTTAGGAAGATGTATAGGTTTGTAAGCGTGGGCTCAAATCATTGGAAGGCAAATGTGTGACTCTATCAAAGTCCTTTCATACTTACTAGGCATTCTCACAGAAGAACCCTTCTATATAACTCCCAGATTTACTTACTTTTGGGAGGACTGACACAAGTGTACATCTCAAGTTACATCAAAAGAACATTTGTCTATTCTTTTAAATGTCCAGATATGTGTTTTGATTATACTTTGATTTGTATTTTAATTATACTGTGCTTGGATTATACTTTCCTACCAGATGTTTAAGGCCAAATTGGTCAAAAATAGACTTTGGTCTTGCCTAGGATTGGAGTTAGCTGAGATTCCTCCTGGATCACCCTTGGGAACTTGCAAGAAGTCTTTTATATCCTTTAGCATTTTCCCTACCAATTGTACCATTTTCCAGGATGGGTCAGTCTTGTTGACATGACTTCCCTTGGAAGCATCAGGAAAATTTTCCTCCCAAATGACCTTCCTTCAAATGACTAGTTGGCTTTCTGTTCTCTATGATCCTCACAATCCTGCTGATTGGATGATCAGGTTAGTCTCAAGATCCTTAGAGTTCTTGTCATTCTCTGGGTCTTCAATAACCTTAGAGAGCAAGGGCCAGAATATTGGCTGCTTTTTCCTTAGTGCTTTTACTTTCCTGGCTTTGGTCTCCAAGTTTTTGTTATAAATATCCAGTAGGCCAGTTTCAGCAGTCTTGAAGTGGGAGTAATGGGTTTTAACTTTAAATGTCTATAATTTTACAGTTACCTCTTCGTTTTAACTAGGGAAAGAATTAGTCCTGGAAGTCAGCATTATATCCTGTCTGTCATGGAGGTGATGGTTTAATATCTCAAAACAACTCAGGATCTTTTGTTAGAAGCAATAATTCTGCAAAAGACCAACAGAAACAATTACAAAGTTTTACAAGGAAAATACAAAGTGAAGTTAACAAAAATAAAATCATAGTTTGTATAATTGCTTTGAACCAAGAAATTTAATATTTATCCTGTGTCTATCTGAATGTTGTTTTAACATGGTACAACATTAGATCTGAAACACAAATCAAACAGAAAGACTGAGAGATCTTAAATTTCTTTTTGTGGAAAAAGTTGCAAAATGTTTTTTGTTCCACACTGTCAAAACCTTTAAATCAGGCTCTCAATATTGCCTTTTCAAAAATTCATTTTACTAGGCATGGTGGTGCAATGCCTATAATACCAGTAACTTAGGAAGCTCAGGCAAAAGGGTCACAAGTTCAATACCAGCCTGAGAAAACTAGTTGAGTACCTGAGAAATTTAGTGAGACTGTCTCAAAATAAAAAATATAAAGGAATGGCAATGTATCTCAGGTATAAAGCAGCCATGGGTTCAATCCCCAGTACAAAAGAGAGAGAGAGAGAGAGAGAAAAAATTAAATTCATTGGATTTATATCTAGCAGTTGATGTTTTGTACTTTAATTTTGCAAATTAGTCAGTTGTCTCTTGACAACTATATGTTTATCTCATTTATGCTAAGTCTCATTTTCTCATTTTTAACTGTTAACTTATAGTTACTAATGAAAACTGAGATATCAGATGAGACCCGTTAAAATTTCAAGCTATCTTTTTCCTAACAAATAAATATCTTAAAAGGAATGGACATTCTATTTTAAATATTTAATTTTATTTTATTAGTTATTTTTAGTTATAAATGACAGAATCCATTTTGATATGATATATCTTATTCTAATTAGGACCCTATTCTTGTGAATGTACATGATGGTGGAATTCACTATGGTGTTTTCATATATGTACATAGGAAAATTATGTTATATTCATTTCACTGTCTTTTTCCTATTCCACTTCTTTCCCTCAATTCCCATTTATCTGATCTACTGAACTTCTATTCTTCTCCTCTCTCCTCTTATTGAGGACGAGCTTTCTGATGTCAGTGAAAACATTTGAACTTTGGTTTTTTGGAATTGGCTTATTTCACTTAGAATGATAGTCTACATATTCATCCATTTACTGACAAATGTCATAAAGTCATTCTTCTTTATGGCTGAGTAATACTCCATTGTGTATTTATACCACATTTTCTTTATCCATTCATCAGTTGAAGGGCACCTACAGTGATTCCATAGCTTGAATACTATTAATTGTGCTTCTATAAATATTGATGTAGCTGTGTCACAGTTGTATGCTGATTTTAAATCCTTTAGATATATACCAAGTAGTGAGATAGATAAGTCAAATGGTGGTTCCACTTATGGTTTTTTGAGGAATCTCTATACTGCTTTCCAGAGTGGTTTTACCAATTTGCAGTCCCACCAACAACGTATGATGTAAGTCTTTTCCCACGTCCTCACCAACATTTATTGTTATTTGTATTCTTTTTTAAGTTTTTTATTTGTTTTTAGGTACACATGACAGTAGAATGTATTTTGACATATCATACATACATGGAATATAGCTTCCTATTCTTGTGCTTGTACATGGTGAGGAGTTATACTGGTCATGTATACATGTGAACATAGGAAAGTTATGTCTGAATCATTCTATTGTCTTTCCTATTCCATCCTCCCTCCCTTCCCTTCATTCCCTTTATCTAATCCAATGAACTTCTTTCTTCTCTATCCCAACCCCATTATTGTGTGTTAGCCTCCACATATCAGAGAGAACATTCAGCATTTGGTTTTTTGGGAATGATTTGTTTCACTTAGCATGATAGTCTCCAGTTCCATCCATTTACCTCCAAATGGCATAAATTCATTCTTATTTATGGCTGGGTAATATATTCATTGTGTATATATACTACATTTTCTTCATCCATTCATTTGTTGAGGGACACCTATGTCCTATGCTGGTTCCATAGCTTAGCTATTGTGAATTGAACTGCTATAAACATTGATGTGTCTGTGTCGATATAGTATGCTGATTTTAAGTCTTTTGGGTATATATTGAGGAGTAGAATAACTGCATCAAATGGTGGTTCTATTACAAATTTTCTGAGGAATCTCCACACTGCTTTCCAAAGTGGTTGCACAAATTTGCAGTCCCACCAGCAATGTATGAGTGTATCCTTTCCCCTACATCCTCATGAACAATTATTGTTGCATGTATTCTTCATAATCATCATTCTCAGTGTAGTTTTAGTTTGCATTACTCTAATTACTAGAGATTTCAAACATTTTTTCATATATTTGTTGACCTACTGTATTTCTTCTGTGAATTATCTGTTTAGTTCCTCTGCCCATGTATTGATTGAGTAATTTGGTTTTTTGGTGTTAAGTTTTTTGAGTTCTTTGTATATCTTGGAGATTAATGCTCTATCTACGGTGTATGTGGCAAAGATTTTTTCCCAATCTGTAGGCTCTCTCTTGACATTCTTGATAGTTTTCTTTGCTGTGAGGAAGTTCTGTAGACCTTCTCATTTATTGATTCTTGATTTTACTTTCTGAACTTTAGCAGTCTTGTTTGGGAATTCAGTTCCTAAGGCAACATGGCAGAGATTTGGGACCACATTTTTGTCTAGTAGGCATAGGATCTCCAGTCTAATGCCTAGGTCCTTGATCCACTTCAAGTTGACTTTTGTGCAGGTTAAAAGAGAGCGCTTTAATTTTGTTTTGCTACATATGGATTTCCAGTATTACCAGCACCATTTGTTGAAGATGCTATATTTTCTTCAATGTATGTTTATGTCACCTTTGTCTAGTATGAGATAAATGTATTTATGTGGGAGTTTGTCTTTGTGTTGTCTATTCTCTACCATTGGTCTTCATGTCTGTTTTGGTGCCAACACCATGTTGTTTTGTTACTATAGCTCTGTAGTATATTCTAAGGTCTGTATTGTGATACCTTCCACTTCAATATTTTCACTGAAAATTGATTTGGCTATTCTTGGCCTCTTATTTTTCCAAATGAATTTTATATTTGTTTTTCTATTTCTATGAAGAATGCCATGGAATTTTAATACAAATTCCATCAAATCTGTATAGCACTTTTGGTAGTGGCCATGTTGACAATATTAATTCTGTCTATCCAAGAGTATGGATGATCTTTGCATTTTTTAAGGCCTACCTTAATTTTTTTAGTGTTCTGTAGTTTTCATTTTCGAGATCTTTCACCACTTTTGTTAGATTGATTTCCAAATATTTTTTTTAGTCCAATTTGAATGGGATAGTTTTCTTACTTTCTCTTTTAGTTGATTCATCACCGACATGTAGGAACACAATTGATTTATGGGTGTTAATTTTATATGCTGCTGTTTGATGAATGCATTCATGAGTTTTAGAATTTTTCTTGTGAAGTTCTTTGGGTCTTCTAAATATGGAATTATGTCATTGGCAAATAGGAATAGTTTGAGTTCTTTTCATATAAGTATCCTTTCAAATACTTTCCTCTGTCTAATACTCTGGCTAGAGTTTCAAGAACTATATTGAATAGAAGTGGTGAAAGAGGGCATCCTTATCTTGTTCCAGGTTCTAAAGGGAACGCTTTCAATTTTTCTCCATTTAGAATGATATTGGCTTTGAGTTTAACATACACAGTTTTCACAATGTTGAAGTATGTTCCTACTTCCCTCAGTTTTTCTAACATTTTGAACATGAATGGATGCTGTATTTTATCAAGTTATTTTCTGCATCTATTGATATAATCACTATTCTTGTCTTTAAGTGCATTGATGTGGTAAATTATGTTTATTGATTTCTGTATGTTGAATTAGCCTTTCATTCCTAGGATGAACCCCACTGGATCATTGTGAACTATCATTTTAATATGTTTCTGTATGCAATTTGCCAGTATTTTTAAAAGAATTTTTGCATCTATGTTCATCAGGGATATTGGTCTGAATTGTTTTTTCCTTGATGTGTCTTTGTCTGGTTTTGGTTTCAGGGTGATATTAGCTTCACATAATGAGTTTGGAAGCCTTCCCTCCTATTCTATTTCATGGAATAATTTGAGGATAATTGGTATTAGTTTTTCTCTGAAGCTTTTGTGGAACTCTGCTGAGAATCTGTCTGGCCTGGGCTTTGCTTTGTTGGTAGGCTTTTGATAGTGTCTTCAATTTCATTGGTATGTTAAAATTTTCCATGTCCTCCTGATTCAATTTGGACTATTCATATGTCTCTAGAAATTTGCTGATGTCTTCAAGATTTTATATTTTATTGGAGTATAAATTATCAAAATAGTTTTTAATTATCTGCTGTATTTCTGTAGTGTCCATCTTGATATTTCCTTGGTAATTTGAATTTTTTTTCTCTCTTCATCAACTTGTCTAAGCATTTATCAAATTTATTTTTTCAAAGAACCAACTTTTTGATTTTTCAATTTTTTTGAATTTATTGTTTCAATTTTATGATTTCAGCTGATTTTAATTATTTGTTTTCTTCTACTGTTTTTGGTATTGATTTTTTCTTTGTTTCCTAGGGCTTTGAAATGTAATGTTAGGTTATTTAATGACTTTTTATTTTTTTAATGACTGAACTCAACACAATAAACTTTCCTTTTAGAGCTGCCATCATGGTATCCTGGAGATTTTGATAAATTGTATCAGAGTTCGCATTTACCTCTAAGTAATTTTTTTCATCCCTGACTTCTGCTCTCCTTTGGTCATTCAATAACATATTATTTATTCTTCAGGTGTTGGAGTAGCTTCTATATTTTATTTTATTGCTGATTTCTAATTTCATTCCATTATGATCTGATAGGATGCAAGGTATTATCTCTAGTTTTTTTATTTGCTAAGAGTTGTTCAGGGCCATAATATGGACAATGTTAGAGAAGGATCCACATGCTGCTGCAAAGAAAGTGTATTCAGTCACTGATGGATGAAATAGTCTATTTATGTCTGTTAAGTCTAAATTATTTAATTGTGTTTTTTAGTTCCATAGCTTCTTTATTTAGTTAGGGTTTAGAGGATCTACCAAGTCATGGGAAAGACATGTTAAAGTCACCTTTAACATGGTTTATTAAATTCTAGAAATTATAAAGGGTTTGTTTGATGTACATAGATTCCCTATTGTTTGAGGAATAAATATATATAATTTTTATGTCTTATTTATGTACAATTCCCTTATGCAATTTGAAATTTCCTTTGTCTATTTTGATTAACTTTGGCTTGAAATCCATTTTATCTGGTGTGAGGATGAAAATCCCTGCTTGTTTATAAGATCCATGTGAATGATATTTTTTTTCCATCCTTTTACCTTCAGTCTGTGATGTTTTGCCTATGAGGTAAGTCTCTTGGAAACAGTATGTTGTTGGGTGTTGTTTTTAAATCCAATTTGCCAGTCTATGTCTGTTGACTGATGAGTTTAGGCCATTTACATTCAATGTTATTATTTTAGTTTTTTATTCCCTGTCATCTTGATTTATTTCTGGTTTTTACATTGAATTAGTTTCTCCTTTCATTGACTACTCTTCTAGTGTAGTTCCTCCATTTGCTGCTTTTCATTTTTATTTTTCCTCTTATGTTATTTGGCACTGGGGATTGAACTCAGGGGCACTAGACCTCTGAGCCACATCCCCAACTCTCTTTTGTATTTTTTAATATAGAAACAGTCTTGCTGAGTTGCTTAGCATTTCACCATTGCTGAGGCTGGCTTTGATCTTGTGATTCTCCTGTCTCAGCTTCCCAAACTGTTGGGATTACAGGTGTGCACCACTGCGCCCAGCTCACTTTTATTTTTCATTTCTTCTTCATGAAATATTTTGTTAAGAGTGTTTTGTAGTGCATGCTTTCTAGTTTTGAATTATTTTAACATTTATTTATCATGGAATGTTTGTTTTATTTCAACATCAATTCTGAAGCTTAATTTTGCTGGGTATCATGTTCTTGGCTGACATCATTTTCTTTCAGAACTTGGTATGTATTATTCCTGGACCTCCTAGTATGAGGGTCTGGGATGAGAAATAAGCTGAAAATGAGATAGGTTTTACCTCATACACAGTCTGATACATTTCTCTCGCAGTCTTTAAAATTCTACCTTATTCTCTATATTAGGCATTTTCATAATAATGTGCCTTGGTGTGGGTCTGTAGTAATTTAGTATATTTGGAATGCTGAAATCCTTCTGTATCTGATTTTCCATTTTATTCTTTAGGTTTGGGAAATTTTATGATATTATTTCATTGAAGAATTGTGTATTCCTATGGTTTGTATCTCTGAGCTTTCATTTATACTGAGAAATCTGAAGTTTGGTCTTTTTTAGTTTATCCTATGTTTCTTGGAAGTTCTGTTCATTGTCTATTAACATCTTTTTTCCATGGTCAACTTTATTTTCAAAATTATATATTTTGTCTTCATTGCTGGAAACTTTACTACCAAGTGGTATAGTCTGCTGGTGATGCATTCCATTCAATTTTTAATTTGGTTTGTTGATTCCTCATCTTGAGGATTTCTGCTTGATATTTTTGTTTCAGAATCTCTTTAAGTGATTTTTCACTTCCTGTACTTTCTTTCTAATTTCACTCCTCATATTGTCCTTTACCTCACAGGTCAGTTTAACTATGAACATTCTAAACTATTTATCTGGCATTTCTTCCACTGTGGTGTTGACAAATTCTGTTATTGAAATATCTTGGTTTCTTTGGGGTCATTTGTTCCTTTTCTTAAAAAATGTTGTTTGTGTGTCTACCCATCTAAGAGTATGGATTTATGGCAGTAGAGTTTCTACCCTGTAGATCTATTGTGTCCAGGAGGTTTCCAGTACTCCTGCTTTTATGCAGAGACTAATAACAACAACAAATGCATACAATATACAGCATTAAACCAAATATTTCCTGCTATAACATGCACAATGTGAATTGTCACAATAACAGAGATGATATGATCAATTATTGCCTACAATAAAAATTATAAGTTTGCAAAAAGGTTTACAATCTTGAATGGTGAATAGGGAGAGAAAAAAAGCAATATAAAAAGTGATGATTATGAAGGAGGAGAACATAAGATAGAAGTGAAAAATTAAAGAGTGAAAGTGAGAAAAATAGTGATTGGCTGTTAGCAGAAGAAGAGAAAAAGAGAATGAAGGGGAATATTAATGGTTCATGGATAATTATACATATTCATATTTGGTTTTTTCCTCCCTCACTTCTTCTAGCATTTTAAAGACAGTTATTTTTCATGGATCAATTCTTTGAGGACTTATGTATTTGCTTAGTATATTTCAGTTTTGCCTTGTATGAGTGTTGTGTTTAATTTCTTAAAGTTTTATGTTATATATGTATTTTTTCAATCACTCATCTGTTCCCCCTGATTCATATAGTTTGTCTCTAAGTGTTTTATTCTGTTCCATTGATCTTTTTGTCTGTACTTTAAACATTTTAGAGAAATCAACATATTCTTGATTGATTGAACCCCTAAAAAAAGCATAATCTAAATAAAAGTTTACTCTATCTTTTTAATTTATATTGACCTTTTTGAGAATGTTTTACAAAAGTCATATGAACTAAAAGGCATTTGGATCCATTTCTTTTATTTATAAGTGCTCACTTATCTATAAGGCAATTTTTGTAATTAATATAAATTATGAAAAAAAGATGAAAAGACAAAAATCACATCTTCTAATTATATAAATGATACATAGACACAAGCTCATACATAGACATAGCATACATGCACAAGTGTGCACAATATACATGAAAATAAATCTTAAAAATCTTTTGTAACTTTTTATCAGCTAATAGATCTCCACAGGTAGGAGACAAAACAACTACATTATTTGTTACACAGACTATCAGATTTAACCCATTAGAAGTTAAAGAAAGCCTGTCATAGTGTCCTTTTTGTGACATTGTGACATAGACTATTGAACAGAAGGCATAGACTTGGGGGCATTCTGTACATTTGGGGATGGCTGAGGCAGGGCATATCAATCATGTCTGAACACTGAATCATTGGTCCAGGAGGCCAATTGTCCATCCATAAGACAAATCCATGTCAAAACCTCCCACTATTTTTTTTTTCATTTTTAGGACCTTATAAAGGGGACAAACTTTTTCCTTTCCCAATGTATTTGAGAGTTAATCCCTGATTAATTGACCTTTAAATAGAGACACCAGAAAAAAGTAGATAAAGGGTGAAAAAATTCCAGTTAGACAAAAAAATACATTAAGTAAGTAATTAAAAGTAAATTCAGGTGCACAGGAAGGACCAAAAGTGGTTATAAAACATAAATGGCCATTATTTCTCTAGTAAAGGAGCACATGGAACACTATATCAGAGCAGAGTACACTTTTGGTTATAGTCAAACCAGATATTTAAAGAATGTGGAACACCATGAGGTCTGGGGGGAGAGAGGTCCTTAGGAAAATGCTCTCAAGAAAAAGAAAACTTGCAAAATAACCATTTATGTTCCACATCATCTTGAATTTAAAAGTGATATGTTTTTATTCTGGTCTCAAACTGAATTTGCACAATTTCTTATGCAGCCTCTTTTCCTGATTGAAGCCAGGGAAGGATAGATATTACAAAGGCAGTTAAGAGGCAAGGAATGCTGCTACACTGAATGTGATAGCCAAAGATGGACAATAGTCCTTTACCTCATATATGAGTTAGAGTTTCCACTAATTTCATCCTTAAGCCAGTTCCCATGATGTTCTGTTGGTCAGAAAATAAATACCAGAGGGTAACAGAAAGAGGAAGAGGACTCTTTTGAATGTGCTAGGGTCCATCAAACATATATGATGTTCCCTTCATACAAGTCACTCAGTAACAGGCATTTATAAATTTATTAGAAGGGAAAGAAAAGAGAAAAATGAATACTCTCAAGGGAGAGAGTGGGAACTCTCAGAGAAGAGAGAGATACTATGCCTCTACTCCTCTTCCAGTTTTCAGTTAATTCCACCGAGGTTCACTTGTTGGTTTTTGATGTGTGGTATAGAAACTGCATGGACTGCCTCAAAGAAAGGATGGTGTGGAGCTCAAAGTTGTGGATTGTGAGAAAATTGAATACCCTTGCTTTTGACCCAATATCCTGTCCCATTATTATCCTTTGAATACCCCTCAGAAAGTTATCTTTGTGAGGGTTTTGTTGTTTATTTGCCATGATAATTGGAAGTTATGAGAGTCTTTGTGATAAGGGAGGTTCCAGGCCCCACTATGAGTATACTTTGGACTCAGGATGTTTGAAGAAGGAAGGAGCTGGTGATCTGTTTGTCTGGTGGTTATGATGGAGGGGGTTGTTGATGTTCCCTGTAAAAGACATGCGGATTACTGTAAAGGGCCACCTATGATGTCTGGATCTGAGGCAGGATCAAAGTCTTCTCTGAAAACTGGTGGATAATTGTTTTTGTATATAGAATAGTTTTTGTGCAAGACAATGAAGGTTTGGATATATGATATTTCTGACTATTTTCCTTGTCTTTTGTGAAATAGATCCAATTGAAGCAAATTAATAATTTTTTAGTTACCATTAATGGGCCATTGTTCTGAGTCTCTTAACTTATAATGAGGTCAAGTAGTATTGCAATATAAAATGAGGCAACTCTTTCTCAGGTTAAGCAGATTAAAGTGGTCCCAGGGGTGGAGAAAATAGCTGAGAAGGGACTACTGTGATATGGATGTAGCTCCTCCCATGGTTATCTGTAAAAGAAGAAAACCTAAGAATTTACAGTCTAGGTTCCAAAATCTATCCAAAATGTCCCTCAAAAAAATGAGGTATCTATGATTTGTGCCCCTAGGATGGCCCCCTGGAGATCTTGGCTTAGGGAAGACAAATGTATACAGCCCTTAGAGTGCACACTGGTGTTACAGTATTTAGATTTAGTTCCTTACAGGTATACCTTCTCTTATCCTGTAGTCCTTTCTGGCTGTGTCTTTTATTCAGAAGATGATGTCTCTGTGGACCGGCCTACTTGCAAAGAATTGGCAAACACAACTATTAGAACTAATAAATGAACTTAGGAAGACTTCAAGATACAAAATCAATATGGAATATCAATTATACTTTCACAAAGTAGCAACAAACAATCCAAATATCAAATTTGGATAAAAAAAAAATTCTATTTATAAGAGCATCAAAAAGAATACTTAAAAATAAATTTATCAAAAATGCTAAGCTGGGCATGGTGGCACCCACCTGTAATCCCAGCATTTTGGGAGGCTGAGATAGGAGAATAACAAGTTCAAAGCCAGCCTCAGCAACGGTTGCACTAAGCAACTCAGTGAGACCCTGTCTCTACATAAAACACAAAATAGGGCTGGGGATGTGGCTCAGTGGTCAAGTGCCCCTGAGTTCAATCCTCAGTACCAAAAACAAAAACCAAAAAAACTAAAAACTAAAGACCTGCAAATGAAAGACTACAAAATATCTTTGAAGAGAATTAGGGAAGATCTAAATAAATGAGAAGAAATCCAATATTTGGATTGGATAATTTAATACTTTCTAAAATATAAATAGCACCAGATTGATTTGCAGATTCAATTCATTTACTATAGAATTTTCACCTGGCTTTTTGTATAAATTGAGAAGCTTGCATTAAAATTCACTTAGCATTTCAAAAGACACAGAACAACCACAATTGTCTTGACAGAGAAGAATAAAGTTGGAAAACTCACATTTCCAAATTTCAAAATTCACTTTAAATTACATTATACAAGATAAGGTGGCACCCTCATATGGGGAGAGATATAGTTAGCATATTCCATCTGTTGCTAATCTTTGAGAGATTGCAATTCAAATCATATTAAAAGAAAGAAATACACTGACAACCTAGAATGTATGAAAATATAATGCAGAATCAAGCATATTAAGCAATATACAAAAGATTCAAAGGAAGATATTAATTCTGAAAATAATCTAGTACATGGTTCTGAAAAATGTTTAGGAAATAGTACTGAGTTCTCAGAAATATAAAATAAATTATTGATGAGGTAATATGCAGAACAATTTAAAAGACTTTCCCAGAATTTACAGGACAAAGATGAAAATTAACAGAGAAAAGATGCAAGTGTATCTATGGAGACCATAAACAGGCAATTTAAAATGCAGATTATTGGTGATTACTTAAAGAGCAGAACAAATAGTGCAGAAATATCAGCCACAATTACAGGGCAGATTATTTTGGGATCAAAAAACTCTATTACATATATAATGAAAAAAAAATCACTGTGGTACATACAACATAATTCTCTTTTTTATGGAAAATACTTGAATTTTTATCTTGTATAGTGAGGGAATGGGATAGCTAAGTTTAAAATATTATGTTTTGTGAGGCTTTTAGCTTGCTTGATTTTGTCTCTTTCTTGATCTACACTTGAAATGTTAGTATTCATCTATTCATTCATTCATGTATTCAAGGAGCAATTATTTATTGACCTCTACTCTATGCCAGGCCTCATAAAACACAATTTTTTCAGACACTTTCTTGTAAACAAATGTGAGTGATGTAGAAACCTCATCCCATAAAGTATACAAAAACATATTAAAAAATAAAGATCAACTTCTAACTACTAATAAATTAATCATTCTCACATTTTCTATTGAAACTCGAAATAATGAAAGCAAATAAAAGTGACAGCAACATCAGTAATTTAACATTACAATATGAGTGTTACCAGACTATTTTCTGTACAGTCATATGATCTTTTAAGATAAAAACAATTCAAAGTAAATATGAATTAAGAGAAAAATATAAAGCTGATTAATTTCTTTGTTTTTCCAAGTGTTAGAATTTTTATTGGTTCTTTTTAGTTATATATGACAATAGAATTCATTTTGACATAAGTATAAAATTATGGAATATAATATGTTCTAATTCAGTCCCCAGTTCTTCCCCTTCCCCTCCTCTCTTTCCATCTTCTATTCCCTTCCTTCTATTTTATTGATCTTTCTGCTATTTACTTAGAATTTTTTTTTAAATTAGTGTTTGTGGATATACATGATAGTGAGATTCACTGTGGTATATTCATACATGTCCATAGGAATATTAGTTTCTTTAAAAGTATTTTCTAAATTTATATTCTAACCAATGAGAGCAAAAGCAAAAGTAATACTCATGAATGTAAAAAATGTAAAAATGTGTAAGCCTTACTTATTGTGTAATAAGTAAGGCTTAGGGACAATTCAGAGACAACAAATATTTGTAAATTTTGAAACTCTAATATCAAATTACAATTAATTGGATGATATATGATATCCACACTATTTTGAGCCTATGAAGCAAACATTAATTGTAGTTGCTAATCATATATTTGTTTTTCATTTTTGTTTGCAAACATCCATGCAAATACACTTTTTTATGGTTGTTACCTATATTTCTCATATCTTGGAATTTCGATCAAGTTTTGGCATCTATCCATCTCAAAGTTAGGAACACTGAGGTTGTTCTAAACATGTCCTTAAATTATTTAAACCTCCACTCATAAAATATGAGTTCTTGCAATATGTGTAAGCTTATCATATGCTTCTAGTGAATAGAATGTCAAAAGTGCCATTGTATGACTTCCAACTTTAAGTTAGAGAAAAGCATTTTAACTTTCACCTGGAACTCATTCTTTGGAGTTCTGAGCCAATATGTAAAAGTCTGGCTACACTGAATATTTTCTATCAGGCCAGGCAAAGAGAGCAGAGTATGAAACAGACACCTGGGGAAACTCAACTGTTCTATTCCTATGCTCTTCCACCTCATGGGCATCAACTTCCAGACACATGAATGAGTCATCGGATGATTTCAGACAATGGTCTCTGATCTACCCTCATAGACACCAATTAACACAAAGTTTCCCCACTGTGACCTATCGGATTTTGTGACTTAACAATATCCACCAGCAAAATGAATAATTATACTTTAGAAATGGGTTGTATGGTAATTTCTTAAGAAACAACAGTCATTGAAATATTCATAGGCCAACTTTTAAATTAAAGAACAACTTAGATAAGTAGTGGTTTTAGAATAACCACATAGTTCAAACTGACTAAGTTAAAACTGTGATTGTTTTGATATGATGTGATTTGTTTTCTTATCAGAATGATGGAAGGAGAGGTAGGTGGGTATTTTGATATGGAAGCCAGAAAAGAAGGTCTGTCTGAATGTGAGATCATGCAAAACAGGTGAGTTGTCAGCATCTAGAAACCACGTGTATGATGAAAATGAGAAGCTGTCGCAAAAAGAAATTAATAACAAGAGGCATAAAGTGATACAGATTGCTGTGACATATTTGAGCCCTGGGATCCATCCTTGTTGAAATCAGTACTGCTCTTCAGTCTACTAGTGTGTGGACCAATGAGTGCTCCATTGTAGCTTGATACAGTTTGAAATCAATGTCACTTGTAACCAAGAGATTATTGAGTGATTCAGTGGTACAATGTGTTTTATTGTTCTCACAAATCTGAGTCCTATAGATTTGTCTAAGAAGAAAACATTCAATTTTCATCAGTGTTTTTCCCCAGAAAGTCTCAAAACAATTATGAAACCCTCTAATGGGCTTCTTTCTATAAGGGGGGTAAAAAAAAAAAAAAAAAAAGCAGTCATTTCAGTTTATGTGTTTGGGAATTATTTTCACGAATAAAAATTTAAGGACACATTTTTATAGGAAGGTTTTGGGGGATCAGCTCGAATTATGAGCTATTACAAGTCAAAAATCACAACCTGCAGATGTCAGAAGTTTGAGTAACTGACAGTGGAATTCTGATCTACCTAAAATAATTGAAGAGTTATTCAACACCATCTTATTTACATATTCATAAAGTAAGGCGAGCAGAACTACAGGTAAAGTTTCCTTTTATTGGTGTTATACTTTTGCTCATATCCTAGTAACTGAGGTCTGATGTATCTACAAGCAATTTTAAGACATTAAAATTATTTAATCACTATGTTTAGTAGAGGAGCAAAGCAAATCTGATTTTTTTATAACGTCAAAAACTGAAGATTAATATTGAAAAGTGTAGCTTTATTTTCTACTTTAAACTTGGGAAAAATAAAAAAATGAATAAATTATGGAACTTATAGAACTTGAAAGAAACCTAGGTAACCATAATTTTTGTTATATTCCTCTCCCTTTTACCTTTCTTGCTTTTGATTTGGCAGCAGTCAATCAATCATGTTTCCCCACAGAAAATAAAATATCCAGATTTTATTCTTTTAACAATTGAGTTTTACCCTGGGGAAAAATGTTTACATTTTATAAAAGTACCTAGAACTTCTCAAAAAACAAACAACAACAAAAACTAGAATCCCTCTGGGATAGATGGGGGATATTTTTTCTCCCTTCTTCTCTCCCTGCTGCCTCCCTTCCCACTCCCCAGCCCCTCAGAAGGTACAGATAATCCAGACAGATGCAGAGCAAATTTGTAAAACACAAAAGGATAGCTTTAAGAAGGAAAAAGCATGACCGTATTAGCAACACAGGATCCACTAGTCTGCCTTTGTGTGTGTATGTGTTTTCTATTTCCCTGTCATACTGTCATTTTTGTTTTATCACACTGTGTACCAGAGCAGTTTGGTTATAAATCAGTGAACTATCCTTCCCAGAAAAAAAAAAAAAAAAGGAAGGAAAAGAGAAGATCACAGGGGAGAATGCTGCCAAAAACCTACTACCATAAACATTAAGCATGTAGGAAGTGGAGGCAAAGTAGCATGTAAAAATCAAGAAAGAAAAGAATTTGCTTACAATTTAGGAGAACTAAGAGGCCCAAGAGTAGCAATAAAAGAGAGAAAGGAGGTTTGACTATCACACATTTGACGGATTGTTTAACAGACACCAATTTCTCTTTTATTCTTGCAACTGTTCCCTAAACACTATAGATTGAGAGATATGTGCTACTTTTCTCCAAGTCAGATAAGCATCATATCCTAGGGAATGTGGCTTCAGATTTGAGAGGTTGACTTTGAGAACTTTTTTTTTAAATGTTCAGATTTCAGAAGAATGTTCCAAATTGTGTAAATGTCAAAAAGAAAAAAAAAAAAAGGCTAACTGAAAGATAGCTGTATACCTGTGAATGATGGGACTTTTGATCCAACCAGCACAGTTATAGAGGAGGATAGGTTTATTTGAAGGCTCACTGTTTCAGAGGTCTCAGTCCGTAGAATTCCAGCTCCATTCCTTAGGGCTTGAGGTGAGGCTGAACACCATGGCAGGAAAGTGTGGCAGAGGGAAGCAGCTCACATCACGGTGATCTGCTAGCAGAGAGACTCCAATCTTTAGATAAAAAATACATACCCCACAGTCATGCCCCCAGTGAACTACTTCCTCTAGCAACACTCACTTGCCTTCAGTTACCATTCAGTGATTCCCACCAGGGATTAATTCACTGATTAGCTTAAGGCTATGACCTAATCATTTCTCCTCTGAACCTTCTTGCATTGTTTCACAGGTGAGCTTTTGGGGGACACCACATCTAAACCATAACAGAAGCTTTCAAAATGAGGATATACTTTAGTTTGGTTAGGTGAATAGATTATGAGAGAGAGAAAAAGTGGGTGTGGGACAGAGTTTTACCCCATTATTTTTTGGCCACTCTGACACTATTAGGCAAACGTAATAGCCCAATGAGGAGAAAACAGCTCCCCAACAGTGTTTATGATTGAATGTGTTAAATATTTGTCAGCATATACAAAGAGGTGTTTAAAAAACAATTTAATCCTCTTGCCTCAGCCTCTTGAGCTTCTGGGATCATGGGTGTGCACCTACAGCCCCAGCACAAAATCTATTCTTACAAAGCAGGCTATTGGTAATATACCTGCAAAGAGGTTGTGCTCAGGTTCATTTTTCTATAGCCTAGGGGATTTTTAAGCTGTACATTATCTATCTATCTATCTATCTATCTATCTATCTATCTATCTATCTATCTATGTGTGTGTGTATAAAGTTGTTTTTTGAGGATGAATGAGTAAAATAAATGCACTATTTGTTTTATATTTCCCACCATATTTGTAGGTATAAAATAACTAAAGTTTAAACATGTGTGGGTTTTTCTTATCAAATCTCAACCTAATAAAATGACTTTACTATGGAGTGCTATTTGGATCTTTGTGAATTTCAATATTTCTTAACCTAGGGGGAAAAAATCTAATGTCCTATCTACCAGCATGGTATCAGTCCAAGAACACAAATCTTCAGATAAAATTTGTAGTAGATTGACAATGAAAAATGATACCAATTACGAACATTTGTAGTACATATTTTCTAGTGATCAACGCAACAATATAATCTTTAAATTATTTTGTAGGAATACTGTCAATATCCATAAGTGTAATTTGGTTAATTCTCCTTTACAGATTATAGGAAAATACTTGTATGTGAAATATCTTATTATTGCTTTGTAACAATCAAACAAAATCATTTCTCAACTTCAAATATCTATATACCTTCCACATCAAAATTAGAATGTACTCTTATACACAGCTGTTGGGATTTTAAAATGAAACAAGTACTTTGGAAATCTCTTGACCATATCTACTAAAGCTGAAAAACACATATACCTATGACTTTGCACTTCCATTCCCAGCTCTATATTGAAGATAATTGTGTATATATGTTCACCAAAGATAATGCATGTAATGTTTAAGTAGCCCCATTCTCAGTAGATTAGAATATTGTTCAAGTGACCATCTGCAAAAATGGATAAAAATAATCAAATATTCTTCAAGGAAGGGATCAATGCTATAGATAAAAACAAATGAATCTCACAACATTTTGATCAAAAGGTAAAATTCTATTTGGACAGAAGACCATATCACAGCTATTATAGGAGAGAGTTGCAGAGTGAACAAATGGTAGTTGGGGATACTGGGATGCTGACAAAGTCCCACCTGTTGTTATAAGTGTTGAATACATCAGTACATTTTCCTAAAAAGTTAATTGAGCCTAATACTTGTAATTTATACACTACTATGTATCAATGCTGAAGGACAAAATCTGTTTACTTAAAATGTTGCTTTTTAAAATTAATGTTATTTTTGGTTACTTTTGTAAAATTATCATGAAGGAAAAATATTTTTAAATTAAAATCTTTATAAAGATAATAATAATTAAGAAATAATTGTTTGCATGTGTGAAAATTGGAAAAGAAGCAAATAAAATCCACTCCCCTATTTCCCCAGCAACAAAACATGTAGTTTTGTATATTTAGATTTGGACATAGAGTTTAAAAAATTCCTAAGTTAAATATCAGAAAACAGAAAACCATTCAGTCTAGTTGAGAATTTTTCTCTCTAATGAATCTACAATACCAAAATCAGGAACCAGTAACAACTAGGTAGACTCAAAATCAGAATCTAAACAGCACCACATGAATTAAAGCCCTATTTTAGAAATTATTATAATTCTGAGCATATCAGTATTTCTTCTCTTTGTTTTGCATTGAATAATAATCAGCACTAGGTCTATGAGTGTATAGTTTTGAAAAATTCTCAGGATTCAACAGCTACGGGCATTGTTATTGTCAAAACTACATAAACATCAATTTGCCTGTTGATAACTGAGCGAACAACCGACAAAATTAAAAAAAAAAATCAGACATTCCTTGCTAAGTATATTTCTTGAAATCTTTGGGTTTTTTTGCATTCATATTGCATCTTCCAGGAATTCTTATACTCAGAAAATGTACAGGAAGTAATCATAACTTTTAAACTTCCTCAATAAGAGCATTAAATATTTATCTTGTGTTTGTTTCATGAAAAATTTGTCTTCTGCTGATGTCCCTGTTATGATTTAAGAGGGAGATGCACAAAGGCATTTGCCCTAATACAAAATGTCCTCAAGAGAGATTAAATTCTTTGATATTTAAAATATTCTCCTTTTGAAATTTAAATATTGCAGTCCTTTTTCTACAGAGTGGAGAATGGGAACATTGAAAAGGAAAAAAGAACTCACCTGATTGTCCCTCCAGAGAGGACAGATTATGTAAAGAAATTTAAACTACCTTTATGAAATACTATGCCATTACTTAAGAGAATCATGTAGAAGTGTAAATTTTCATTGGAAAAATATTCATTATGCATTCTATATTAAGAAAACAATGAAATAAAACAATTACTATTACTTGGTCAAATATTGGTAAAATAAAGTATGTGCATTTGTGTGTATTAGTCCATTTTTTATCACTAATGACACAATAGCATGGACTGGGTAAGTTATAAAGAAATGAGGTTTATCTGGGCTCACAGTTCTAGAGTTGCAAGGTTGAAGGCCTGAATCTGGTGATTGCTTTCTTGTTTGCGGAGTCCTGGGCAGGTGCAGGACATCACAAAGAGAGAGGGAGTGCACATGTCTGTGTCTGTGTGTTCCAGTCTCTCTCCTTCCTTAGAGCTACAAGTACTCAATCATGAGATCTCCACTCTGCTGAATTTATTTAATCCTAATCTCCATTGATGCCTCATCTAAACACCACAGTTAGATTAAATGTCCATCTTCTTAAGACCTTAAAATGATGAACAAACTTCCCCATGAGTTTTGAAAGGGACAAACTATATTCCAACCATGGCAGTACATTTGTTTGAATTTCCAATATGCAAATGCAAGAACACAGAAGAATGTAAACCAACAGTCAAATGTTTACTGAGGGTTAGGGATATAGCTCAGTTGGTAGAGTGCTTGCCTTGCATGCACAAGGCTGTGAGTTCAATCTTCAGCACCAACAAAAGAAAAAAAGTTTTGCTGAAAGAAAATAAAAATTATGGTTTTACTTTGTCTACCTGTGTATTAATCTAAATGTAAAAATGAGTACAAGAATGTAATTGTGATTAAGGGTAATTGAGCTAAAATTAGGTTGCTGGGGACCCTGATTTAATTCAATGCTTGTCCTTATACAAAGAGAAAATTTGGACACATTAACAATACAACAGGTGTACATGTGCAGAGAGGAAACACCACATGAGACAGGCTGGGAAGGCGACCACATGTAAATCAAGGAAAGTATCAGAACACCCAGCCATGCCAGTATTTTGATCTTGAACTTCTAGCTTTCAGACCTGTGAGAACATAAGCGTTCTGTTAAACTATCCACTTTGGAGTGATTTTGTTTTGGCTATCCTAAAAAGCTAATACACTTTGTTTATTTTTAATTATTTCCTAAGAGAAGGCATGCTTAAGGTTATAATATAATGAAAATATTTGGTTTATCTGATTCACTTGCTCTATCTTGTGGTTGAGGCATCAGCTGTCACACAGTGTCCTTTCTTGGCATTTTGTGAAGGATTATAATGCAACCAGCTAAAAGATTATACTTTGCAGCTTCCTATGCAATAACTAAATTCTGGTCGAGAAGTTGTAAACAGAAGTGTTCTACGAGGCTCCTGAGAAGATGGCTATAAAGAAGCTGGCAGAACCAGGAATACAATTCATTTACCTTTAGTAGGACTTCCTTGGTACTACATAAAAGCAAATATCAGTAGCCATTTTGAGGATAGCAAATTTAAGAACAGAAACAAAGTGCTAAAATAAGCAACATAGAAAAGGAGTAGCAGCCTATATTTCTAACTACTGTTGATTCATATTACTAACCTGGAACTGCTTATCTCTCAATTATTTTTTGTACAAACATAATAATGTATTATCCTGATTAAATCACTTTTATTTGGGGTGTCTACAACATACAATTGAATTAAAGCATTACTTAAGCTTAGGCTTAAATATTTTAAGCTTAAGCTTAAATACTTAGATATTTATGAATGCACATTTGAATATGCATATGTATGTATATATATATCTGAATTTTTGCAGAAATTTTTCATAGAATTGAAAAATTATTGCCTAAAATTATATAAGGTTGTTTAAATTCTCTTATGAAAGTATTTCTTTATAGACAGAGATTTAAAATAATATGATTAAATGATTAAAACAAGAATCACCATCACAAAATTTTTTTTTTTTTTTTTTTTGGTGCTGGGGATTGAACTCAGGGGCATTAGGTCGCTAAGCCACATCCCCAGCCCTATTTTGTATTTTATTTTGAGAAGAGGTCTCACTGAGCTGCTTAGCACCTCAGTGAGACTGGCTCACTGAGGCTGGCTTTGAACTTGTGATCCTCCTGCCTTAGCCTCCTGAGCCGCTGGGATTATAGGTGTGAACCACCGCACTCAGCACAAAGTATTTTTTTAATCCATGACTTTTAAAAAATATTCTTTGCTTATGCTATTTTAATAAAATAAAATTTCATTCAAGAGATAAAAAGTATTATTTTCAAAACACACATATAGTGAGCCAGAAATTATTGACTTGTTTTGTTTTAAATGTATACCTCTAGTCAAAAGTTCAAACTAGTAACAAAGGAAGCTATGCAATTAGAGTGTAAACTGTTATTTGTTCAGATTAAATTCAGTTAATACAGATTAGCTTTAGTTGGAACTCAATTGTCTATGCATACATACAGTTCAACAGTAAGAACTTCCATTATACTGATGGTATAATAATATGACAAAATAATTGACATAAGAAGTATCTGTACCTGGAATCTGTGTTCAAGAAGTTTTTCACTGTTCCACAAAACAAATCCATAAATATTTATAAATCTGTTTAGCATTAAATACATTTATAGCTAAAAAATTGTAATCCTAGAAACTTTGTTTTGTGACTCTTTCTAATGAAGATGTTGATATCATATTACTCATAAAATATGTTCACTTAAAGTTTTCCCCAAATGACTAGGCATAGGCATTGAATACCTGTCATTTTATAGTGATGCTCTTCCCAATGGCTAGTGCCTACACAGTCTGCAAACACAATTGATCCTGTTATTTTGTCTGTCTTTCTCATCTCTCTGAGACCTTCCTTATATTTTGCATTGGTCCAACTTAGTAATTGATTTGGAACAGCATCACAGATTGATCTCATATTCTTAGAATGACCAAGAGAGACAAGTCAATAGCATAGTCCAGCAGCAACTGCTAAAAAAAGTCTGTATTTTTTTTTTAGTGACACAAACATGCAATCCTTTAATTCACAAAACAGCCTGGTTTCCTAAAACAATACAAAGGGCATGTTCATCAGCAGGAAGCTGGTCATGGGTAGAGGCCTCCCTATCCCACCAGCTGGTGACCACTCAAAGAAGTCCTTTTTTCTACTGCTATTAGCAAGGCTGAAAAAAAGACTTATTTTCTCTAAGGGAAAGTAAAAATAACCAAAACAGGAAACAGACCTCAACGGATTAGCAAACTTTCTTTATTAAGCATCGGAATGGCACATTTTCAGGGGAGAAAATGGCAATTGATTACAACTGGGGCTGATTTTTATAGAGTTTAAGTGAGATTGGGATCATAACAAATGATATTTGAATCATGGCAAAAATGTGTTGGTTGGGTAGTCAGGGGGAAGAGTTGTGCAAGTTCAAAGCTTAAATCAGGGGAAACAAGTTCTAAACCCATTGTTACTGGGAAACAAGTGAATGAAAGTTCAGAGTCCAGAGCCTTCTCCTCCCAAGGGGTCACATTGTCCTCCTTTCTCCCTGGGAGTTGTTATTCCTCTTTTTTTGTGAGGGTTGTTATTTTTCATATCCTTCAACCAGGATTGGAAATATCAAGACACGTCTCCCTCTCACCTCCCCAGATCTCAGTGGATAAACTCACAGAGTTTTCATCTTTCTTTTCTTTTATTTTTATTTTATTTTTTTTTTTTATTATTTTATTTTTTTCCCGAAAGTTGTATTTTAATACATGTTGGCAAACATAACAGAAAAAAACAAATTATCAGAAGCTGTACACACTATTCACTGAAAACATTTGTTGAGGCAAATAGAAAAAAATTGTTACAATCATAATTTTTCTAACTTTGCACAAAATTATAAGCAGATTACGTTCTTCATATTAAACATCTTTATATGCACTTTCAATGAACAGTATATA
>CM053411.1:20806653-20885566 GCA_028644305.1 Xerus rutilus | reverse complement strand
CTTATTGTTGCTGGTATTTTGGATAGCTGCCATTCTGACTGGGGTGAGATGAAATCTGAGGGTAGTTTTGATTTGCATTTCTCTAATGGCTAGAGACGTTGAACATTTCTTCATATATCTGTTTATTGATTGTATATCATCTCAGAGTTTTCATCTTTCCAAAATCATCACTGTGGGGGTGGGTGATCCCAGTCAGTGACAGTGGGTGCAGCATGGCTGGCCTGGGCCCAGAGGTGCGAGCACCCCCTCCCTGCCATGAGGTTCCGTCAATAGCTCTGCACATGTGGATTGGTACAGAAGGGGCTTCTCCACAGCACCATCAACAGTCTCTTTAAAAATGTAAATGGATTTTTTAAGACTTCAGTGAACATAGGGCACACGTTGGACAAAATTCTAAAAGCTATAACACTGGCCACCTGTATCTACCCATTACATCTTTTCTTCCACTCTCTCTTCCTACTTTTGCTAGCTCCTTCTCTACTTTTTCTTTCACCCTATTGAAATATATCAGAAGAGAATAGAATAAAATGTTTAACTGTCAAATGAAAAATAAATCCTGGCCATATCATGATTTATAGTTTTAGAATGATCTTATATTACCAGGTCATTCTCATTTTATCTATTTATTTTTATTGATGCATTATATTTATGCATAATAGTGTATTCTTTTGGATATAATCAAACACACATGGAATACAATTTACTCCATTTCAGTTGTCAGTACCTTCTCTCCTGTCCTCCCAACTTTCCTCCCCCTGCTCCTCTCCTCTACTGATCTTTCTTCTATTCATTTATAGTATTTTTTATATTAGTGCTCAAAAGATATACATAGAAGTTAAATTCATTGTGAGATATTCATATATGTACACAGTATGATTTGGTCAATTTTAGTGTACCATTGCTTTCTTTTCCCATCATTCCTCCTTTCCCCTCAAACCTCTTCATCTGAAAAAAGAGTCCTAGAATCCATTTGGAAGAATAAGGGACCTAGAATAGCCAAATCAATCCTGAAAAAGAATGATCCTGAAAGCATCACAATATCAGATCTCAAATTATCCTACACAGCTATGGTAACAAAACCAGCATCAAAACAGATATGAAGACCCACGAAATACAATACAAAAGACAGAGAATAATCCACATATACACTGTTATCTAATATTCAACATAGGTGCCAAACACATATGTTGGAAGAAAACAGCCTTTTTAACAAATGGCACTGGAAAGACTGGATATTCATATGTAGAAGAATGAAACAAGATCCCTGTCAACCTACACAAAAGTCAATTCAAACTAGATCAAACACCTAGAAATTAGACCAGAAACTTTGAAACTGCTAGAAGAAAACAGGTTCAACATTACAACATATAGGCTCAGGAACCAACTTTCTTAATAACACCCCTAAAGAGCAAGAAATAAAACCAAGAATAAATAAATGAAATGTCATCAAATTAAAAAGTTTCTGCACAGCAAAGGAAACAATTAAGAGCATAAAGAGAGAAGATTGGAAGAAGATATTTTTACTTTGCTGGCTGCTCATCCAACAGAGGATTAATAGTCAAAATATATAAAGAACTCATAAAACTTAACACCAAACAAACAAAAAATAATCTAATTAATAAATAAGCAAATGAAGTAAACAGAGGCTTTCCCAAAGAAAAAAATACAAATGGTGAATAAATCTGTGAAAAAATGTTCAACATCTCTAGCCATCAGGGAAATGAAAATCAAAACTATATTGACACACCATCTCGTTCCAGTAAGAAGGGCAATTATCAAGAATACAAATAAGAATAAATGTTGGTGAAGATATGGAGGGATAATGAGACTAAAAATAACAAGGAAAAAATAATAGGTTAACATTTTAAATTTTTTAGCACATCCTGTGGTTCTCGTGAAGATGCAGAGTAATGTGCATTTAAGATTTTGAAATGGCAGAGATGATTTGGGTCTAGAACAAATAAGAAAGGTCACTATAAACATAGAACTTTGGATCTTTGGGTAAGAAATAAGTAAAACAATGTAAGTAGAAATGCATTTCTGCTGGGAGGAACCATCATGCCAATTCTCCTCACCCTTGCTTCTTAACGTCTCAGGGGCAAAGTGGGGCAAACTATCTTTAATATGGTTGCAAAATGTTTGTCAAACATGAAAGTTACACAGGGTGTGGTGACACCTGCCTATAACCCCAGTTGCTCTGGAGACTAAGACAAGAGGATCACAAGTTCAAAGCCAGCCTCAGAAATTTAGTGAGGCTCTAAGCAACACAGTGAGATCCTGTCTCAAAACAAAAAAATAAAAAGGGCCAGAGATGTATCTCAGTGGTAAAGTGCCCCTGAAAAATAAAATCAAAAAACAAACAAAAAACATAAAAGTAACTTATATGCATAATTTCAATTGAGATTTTGTAGCTCTGTAGACATCATTTATGTGGACATCATTTCTATTTGTACAGATATAAATTATATTGACATCATTAATATGGACATCATTTCTTATTGGCCCTCATTTAGCAACATGTAAGATTAAAATCTAAGTTTAGAGAAAATCTAATACTTAATTTAAATTCTTTATTGTGATTTTTTTGAAGTATAATCTATACTTTTATTAGAAAACTTTCTTCAATGCTTAAAGATAAAGCTGGAAATAATTTTCAGTCTGTGAATTTTAGATGGACTTATTTCAGGACATAAGAAGTAGTTAAAAGTTTATTTTCATTCTCTTTGTCTATCTTTCTGTCCTGCTTTATTCTAAATATAGGAAAATCAAAACTGCTAGCTCTCACTTTCTACCAGAAAGGTGATGGCTGTTACTCCAAGTACAGAAGCTGAGTCCCATTTCTTCCTGGAACAGCTTTAATTAGGTGACCCCACCAGTGAGTCCAACTCAAGATGATGACAGTGCATCTACATCTCTGAGAAAATGATAAAAGCTTTGAACAAAAAGTTCCAAAGATAACAGAATCTGTGTCAGCACCCCACAATTTTATTGTCACATCTCATTTCTTAGACTAGAGGTAAGATAAAATTATTTTGCCCACTTTGCAGCCTATGATTTAAAATTAATAGGGCACAATGAAGAAGTTTTCTAGTAAAAAAATACTTCATATGTTTTCTGCTTTCAATTTGCAAAGTAATTATCATTCTGAAGTGAAAGATGCCTTGGCTATCAGCCAAAATGCATTTCCTCCCAAAATTTTACTAACAAAAAATCTGTCACTTGTTTTATGAGTGTGTGTGTCTTTATAGAAAATTGTAATGAATCTTCATTACACAAGGTAAACTACACATGCCTTTTTCTGAAAACTTGTACCAGGAGTAATCAATGAAGATGGGTGATTGCTTATAAATCCAAAGTGAATCACTAGAAATAATCCTTAAAGTTAACATAATAAACACAATATTGAAAATTCAATCATTAATAGACAATGTTTCTCACCTAGCAGATCAATAAAGTTAATTGTGAAGGCTGTGAGGAAACAGACACTATCAATCATGAGGATAATTAGTAACTAACAAGATTATGCATATATTTATTCTTTGACAAAGTCTAAATTTGTGATCAATTTCTGCATATATGAAACAAAAAGTACAGAAGTAAAACATATTATATTTGAGATTGCAAAATCTATACTGGATTGACAATGAATGGATGATGGTACATCTATGTACTGGAATATTATAAAATCATGAAAATAATAGAAATTATGTCTAGACATCTGATTATTTTTAGGATGTTATTAAATATACACACGAGGTACCGAAGATTATGTATTTGTTATTTTTTAAAAACAAAATAGGAATGTTAGTATAAATAGTTGGTGTTAGGGTAGCGGCCAGCCAGACACAGACACCTCATACAGCCAAGAAAATCCTTTATTCAGGGGAGTGGGTGCCCGGGCAAAGGAAAGAGGAAAAAGAGAAAGAGGGGATGCGCGGGAGGGATTTTATAGAGCCCACTAGAAAACTGCGTGGTGAGCTAGGGATTGGTCACTTTAAAATTGGGGGCAGGTAAGCAGTGGCGGCCTTCTTTCTGATATGCTAACCTGAACGGTTAGGCCTTGTTTTTCCAGGTGGAAGATTCCGGAGCAGAACCCCCTGGGGCGGGAACTGCCTCAGGCCTTTAGAAAGGGGATGTGAAAACTATTTGTTTCCCAGGTGGAAGATTGGGAGAGGAACCCCCTGGGGTAGGAACTGCCTTGTGCTTCTAGAGAGGGGATGTGAAAATTAATTACAAAAGGGCTGTTTTTTACCTTACAGTTGGCATGAAAGTAAGTCTTCTATAATAGGCTGTTTTATTATTTGTTTGCTTGGTTGTTTTTTTTCATATTTAATTTATTTATTTGTTCTATTTAGGCTTACATGATAACAGAGTGCAATTTGATTCATTGTACATAGATAGAGGATAACATCAATTCTCTAGTTGTAAGTTGTATAGAATCACAACATATATTCAGTCATACATAAAGTTAGGGCTATGATGACCATCATATTCCAACACCTTTACTGTCCCCATGCCCCCTCCACCCTTATACCCCTGCAAACAGAGTTCCACCATTGTTCCCATGGCATTCCCCACATTATGGATCAGCATCCACTTATCAATGAGTACATTCGGCATTTGATTTTCTGAGATTGGCTTATTTCACTTAGCATGATATTCTCCAACTCCATCCATTTACCTGCAAATGCCATAATTTTATTCTCTTTTATTGCTGAGTAATATTTCACTGTGTATATATACCACAATTCTTTATTCATTCATTTTTCGAAGGGCATCTAGGTTGATTCCACAGTTTAGCTGTTGTGAATTGAGCTGCTATAAACATTGAAGTGGCTACAGCACTGTAGTTTGCTGTTTTTAATTCTTCTGGGTATAGACCAAGGAGTGGGTTAGCTGAATCAAATGGTAGTTCCATTCCAAGTTTTCTAAGGAATCTCCATACTGCTTTCCAGATTGGTTGTACCAATTTGCAGTTCCACCAGAAATGTATGAGCGTCCCTTTTTCCCCACAATCTTGCCAACACTTATTGTTGTTTGTATTCTTGATAATTGCCCTTCTGACTGTCGTGAGATAAAATCTTAGGGTACTTTTGATTTGCATTTCTCTGATTGCTAGAGATGTTGAACATTTTTTCATATGTCTGTTGACGGATTGTATATCTTCTGTGAAGTTTGTGTTCAGCTCTTTGGCCCATTTATTGATTGGGTTGTTAGGTTTTTGGTGTTAAGATTTTGAGTTCTTTATATATCTTGGAGATCGGCGCTCTATCGGATGTGTGTGTGGCAAAGATTTGTTCCCAGAATGTCTGCTCTCTGTTCACTTCACTGATTATTTCTTTTGCTGAGAAGAAGCTTTTTAGTTTGAATCCATCCTATTTGTTGATCCTTGATTTTACTTCTTGTGCTATAGGAGTCTCATTAAGGAAGTATGCTCCTAATCCAACATGATGAAGATTTGGGCCTATTTTTTCTTCTATTACGCATTGGGTCTCTGGTCTGATTCCCAGGTCGTTGATCCACTTTGAGTTGAATTTTGTGCATGGTGAGAGATAGGGGTTTAGTTTCATTTTGCTGCATATGGATTTCCAGTTTTCCCAGCACCATTTGTTGAAGAGCCTGTCTTTTCTCCAGCGTACGTGTTTGGCTCCTTTATCTAGCATAAGGTAACTGCATGTAAGTGGGTTTGTCTCTGTGTCTTCTATTCTATACCATTAATCTACATGTCTATTGTGGTGCCAGTACCATGCTGTTTTTGTTACTATAGCTTTGCAGTATAATCTAAGGTCTAGTATTGTAATGCCTCCTGCTTCACTCTTCTTGCAAAGGATTGTTTTGGCTATTCTGGGTCTCTTATTCTTCCAAATGAATTTCATGATTGCCTTTTCTATTTCTATAAGGAATGATGTTGAAATTTTAATTGAGATTGCATTCAATCTATATAGCACTTTATGAAGTATGGCCATTTTGACAATATTTATTCTGCCTATCCAGGAGCATGGGAGATTATTCCATCTTCTAAGGTCTTCTTCAATTTCTTTCTTCAGTGTCTTGTAGTTTGCATTGTAGAGGTCTTTCACCTCTTTTGTTAAAATGATTCCCAAGTTTTTTTTTTTTTTTTGAGGCTATTGTGAATGGGATAGTTTTCCTAATTTCTCTTTCAGAGTGTTTATCACTGATGTATAGAAATGCAATTGACTTGTGGGTGTTGATTTTATATCCTGCTACTTTGCTGAAATCATTTATTAATTCTAAAAGTTTTCTTGTAGAATTTTTTGGATCCTCTAAGTATAGAATCATGTCATCCGCAAATAATGATAGTTTGAGTTCTTCTTTTCTGATTTGTATCCCTTTAATTTCTTTCATCTGTCTAATTGCTCTGGCTAGTGTTTCAAGGACTATGTGGAATAGCAGTGGTGAGAGAGGGCATCCCTGTCTATTTCCCATTTTCAGAGGGAATGATTCCAATTTTTCTCCATTTAGGATGATGTTGGTCTTGGGTTTAGCATAGATAGCTTTTACAAAGTTAACGAATGTTCCTACTATCCAAAGTTTTTCTAGTGTTTTGAGCATAAAAGAGTGTTGTATTTTGTCAAATGCTTTCTCTGCATCGATTGACAAAATCATAAGATTCTTATCTTTAAGTCCTTTGATGTGATGTATTATGTTAATTTATTTCCATATGTTGAAACAACCTTGCATCCCTGGGATGAACCCCACTTGATCATGGTGCACTATTTTTTTGATATGTTTTTGTATGCAGTTTGCCAGAATTTTATTGAGAATTTTTGCATCTATGTTTATCAGGGATATTGGTCTGAAGTTTTCTTTCTTTGATGTGTTTTGGAATCAGCGTGATACTCGCCTCATAGAATGAGTTTGGAAGGGTTCCCTCCTTTTCTATTTCATGAAATAGTTTGAGGAGAATTGGTATTAGTTCTTCTTTGAAGGTCTTGTAGAACTCAGCTAAGAATCCATCTGGACCTGGGCTTTTCTTGGTTGGAAGGCTCTTGATGGCATCTTCTATTTCTTTGCTTGAAACTGATCTGTTTAAGTTGTGTATGTCCTCTTGGTTCAATTTGGGTAGGTCATATGCCTCTAGAAATTTGTTGGTGTCTTCAGGGTTTTCTATTTTTCTGGAGTATAAATTTTCAAACTAGTCTCTAATTATCCTCTGTATTTCAATAGTGTCTGTCGTGATATTTCCTTTTTCATCTCAAATTTTAGTAATTTGAGTTTTCTCCCTCCTCCTTTTCATTGGCGTGTCTAAGGGTTTGTCAATTTGGTTTATTTTTTCAATGAACCAGCTTTTTGTTTTGTCAATTTTTTGAATTGTTTCTTTTGTTTCAATTTCATTTATTTCAGCCCTAATTTTATTATTTCCTGTCTTCTACTTCTTTTGGTGTTAACTTGTTCTTCCTTTTCTAAGGCTTTGAGACAAAGAGTCAATTCATTTATTTGTTGACTTTTACTTCTTCTAATGAATGAGTTTAGTGCTATGAACTTTCCTCTTAGCACTGCCTTCATGGCATCCCAGAGATTTTGATATGTTGTATCAGAGTTTTCATTTGCCTCTAAGAATTTTTTATTGCTTCCTTGATGTCTTCTGTTATCCATGCATCATTCAATAGCATATTATTTAGTTTCCAGGTGATGGAGTAGTTTCTGTTTTTTAATCTGTCATTGATTTGTAATTTTATTTCATTGTGGTCAGATAGGATGCAGGGTAGAATCTGTATTTTTTTGTATTTGCTAAGACTGGCTTTGTGACATAACATATGATCTATTTTGGAAAAGGATCCATGTGCAGCTGACAAAAAAGTGTATTCACTCACTGATGGATGGAACACTCTATGTCTGTTAAGTCTAAATTATTGATAGTTTCATTGAGGTCTATGGTTTCTTTATTAAGTTTTTGTTTGGAAGATCTATCCAATAGTGAGAGAGCTGTAAAATCTCCAAGTATTATTGTGTTGTAGTCTATTTGATTCTTGTATTTGAGAAGGATTTGTTTGACAAACATAGAAGCCCCATTATTTGGGGCATAGATATTTATGATTGTTATGTCTTGTTGATGTATGATTCCCTTAAGAAGTATGAAATGACCTTCTTTATATCTCTTTTCACCATCTTTGGTTTGAAGTCCACTTTATTTAATATGAGGATGGAAACTCCTGCTTGTTTGCGGAATCCATGTGACTGATATGTTTTTTCCTACCCTTTCACTTTCAGTTTGTGGATGTCTTTTCCTGTAAGATGAGTCTCTTGAAGACAGCATATTGTTGGGTCATTTTTTTTTTTTTTGATCCAGTCTGTCAGTCTATGTCTTTTAATTGGTGCATTTAGGCCATTTACATTCAGGGTTATTACTGAGATATTATTTGTAATTCCGGTCATTTTGGTTTGTTTTTGATTTTTACCTTGAGTTGTTTTCTCTTTTGAATGGTCTTTCTTTTAGTGTAGTTCCTCTCTTTGTAAGTTTTCCTTGTTGGTTATCATTTCCTCCTCGTGGAATATTTTGCCAAGAATGCTGTGTAGTGCAGGCTTTCTTGCTGTAAATTCTTTTAACTTTTGTTTATCATGGAACGTTTTTATTTTGTCATCAAAACTGAACTATATCCATCAGTTTTGATGGATATAGGATTCTTGGTTGGCATCCATTGTCTTTCAGGGCTTGGGATATGTTATTCCATGATCTCCCGGCTTTTAGTGTCTGGGTCGAAAAATCTGCTGAGATACGAATTGGTGTCCTCTTGTACATAATCTGGTTCCTCTCTCTTGAGGCCTTTAAAATTCTACCCTTATTTTGTATGTTGGGCATTTTCATTATAATGTGACTTGGTTTAGATCTGTTGAAATTTTGTACATTTGGTGTCCTGTAAGCCTCTTGTATTGGATTTTCCATTACATTTTTCATATTTGGGAAATTTTCTGATATTATTTCATTGAAGAGATTGTGCATTCCTATGGTTTGAAATTCTGCGCCTTCTTCTATCCCAGTAAATCCTAGATTTGGTCTTTTGATGCTGTCCCATATTTCTTGTATGTTCTGTTCATGATTTTTTACCATCTTCACTGTATGGTCAAGTTTATTTTCAAGATTGTATATATTGTCTTCATTATTCGAGCTTCTGTCTTCCAGGTGATCTAGTCTACTGGTGATGCTTTCTATTGAGTTTTTTATTTGGTTTATTGTTCCCTTCATTTCAAGTATTTCTTATCCATTTTTTTCCTACAATCTCTAGCTCTTTCTTAAAGTAATCTTTTGCTACTTTTAATTACTCTCTTATCTCTTTGTTAGAATGATTGATGGTTGCCTTTTTCACCTATTTATTTGTTCTATTTCTTAACTTATCATTGATTTTTAATTTTAGCAAACTTAAAACAGATCAATTTCAAGAAAAAATTGAAGCAGCTATAAAGTCTTCCAACAGAGAAAAGCCCAGGATAGGATGAATTTTCAACCTAGTATTACCAGGCCATTAAAGAATAACTAATACCAATGTTCCTCAAATCATTCCTTAAAATAGAAAAGGAAGGAACATTGCCAAATTCACTCTCTGAAGCCAATATCACCTTGGTACCCAAAGCCAAACTAAGACATATCAAGGAAAGTACATTTCAGATAAAAAACAAATGTTCATATGTTTGATGAACTTAGATGCAAACATTCTTAATAAAATATTGACAAACTGCATACAAAAACATAGTTAAAATATAGTGCACCATATTTTAAGTGGGTTTCCTCTCAGGGATGCAAGATCATTTAAATATATGCAAATTAATAAATATAATTTACCACATAAATAGACTTAATGACAGGAATAACAAAATGATCTCAATAGATTCAGAAAATCATTTGATAAAGTATAGCAAAAATTCATGTTTAAAGCACTAGAAAAACTAGGGATACAAGAGACTTACCTCAACATTGTAAAGTTTATGTATGACAAACTGAAGGCCAACATTATTTTGAATAAAGAGATATAGATAGGAAAAGAAGCACTCAAATATCTTTATTAACACCATGATCCTATACTTAGAAGACCCAAAAACCTCCATCAGAAACCTTATAGAGCTCGTAAATGAATTCAACAAAGTAGCAGGATACAAGACCAACACCTATAAATTGATTATGTTCCTATACTCCAATGATGAATCTGTTGAAAAATAAATTAGGAAAACTATACCATTCACAATAGCCTCAAAAAATGCTTGGGAATTAATTTTATAAAACAAGTGAAGAACCTCTATAATGAAAACTATAGAATGCTAAAGAAAGAAATTGAAGAAAACCTTAGAAGATGAAAAGAACTCCCATGTTCTTGGATAGGCAGAATTAGTGTTGTTAAAATGGACATGATACCAAAAGTGCCATATAGATTCAATGCAATTCCCATCAAAATTCCAATGATGTTCTTCACAGAAATAGAAGAGCTGTTACAAAATTCATTTGGAAAAATAAGAGGCCAAGAATAGCCAGAGCAATCCTTAAAGAGAAAAGTAAAGCAGAAGGCATTATAATACTGGGACTTAAAATTATACCACAGAGCTATAGTAACAACAGCATGGAATTGGCACCAAAACAGTCATGATGACCAATGGAACAGAACAGAAGACACAGAGAATAAACCCACATAAATACAGTTATCACATGCTAGACTAAGGTGCCAAAAACATACATAGGAGAAAAGATAGCCTTTTTAATAGTTGGTACTGGGAAAATTAAAAATCCATATGTAGTAGAATAAAATTTAACCCCCATCTCTTACACTGCACAAATTCAATTCAAAGTAGATCAAAGATCTACAAATTAGACCAGAATCCCTGCATCTGCTAGAAGAAAATGTAGGCACAATACTCCAACATATTAGCTAAGGAACTGACTTTTTTTTTTTTTTTTTTTGGTACCAGAGATTGAACTCAGGGGCACTTGACCACTGAGACACATCTCCAGCCCTATTTTGTGTTTTATGTAGAGACAAGGTCTCACTGAGTTGCTTAGCACCTTGCTGTTGCTGAGGCTGGCTTTGAACTCGTGATTCTCCTGTCTCAGCCTCCCTAAATACTGGGATTATAGGCTTGAGCCACCGCACCCAGCTAGGAACTGACTTTCTTAAGTCTAAAGCATAAGAAGTAAAATCAAAAGTCAAGAGGTGGTTTGTCATCAAATTTAAAAAACTTCTTCACAGCAAATAAAATAATTAACAGTATAAAGGGAGAACCAAAAGAATGGATGAAAATCTTTGCTACCTGCAAATCAGGGCATTAATCTCCAGGATATACAAAGAATTAAATAAACTTAACACTGACAAATAAATCAATAAATAGTCAATAAATGGGTAACGGAACTAAACAGACACTTCTAAAAAGAACAAATATAAATTGTCAACAAATATATGAAAAAAAATGTTCAACATCTGTAGCAATCAGAGAAATGCAAATTAAAACTACACTGAAATTCACCTCACTCCAGTCAGATGGCAATTATCACCAATACAAGTAACAATAAATACTGGCAATGATGTGGGGAAAAATATACCCTCACACATTGCTAATGGGACTCTGAATTGGTGCAACCAATCTGGAAAGCAGTATGGAGATTCCTCAAAAAACTAGGAATGGAACAATTATATGATCCAGCTCTCCCATTCCTTGATATATAAAAAATTTAAAATCAGCTTAATACAGTGATGTAGCCACATCAATGTTTAGAGCAGCAAAATTCACAATAGCCTAGTTATGCAGCCAACCTAGGTACCCTTAGAACAATGAATGGATAAAGAAAATGTGGTATATATACACAATGGAGCGTTACTCAGCCGTAAAGAACAATGAATTCATGGCATTTGCCAGTAAATGAATGGAACTGGAGATTAACATGCTAAATGAAATAAGCCAATCCCCCCAAAGTGTCAAAGGTTGAATATTTTCTCTGATATGCAGATGCTAATCTAAAATAAGTGGTTGGGATAAAAGAAAGAATAGAAAAAAAGATTAGTGGAGTAGAAAAGGAAGGAAAGGCAGATGGTATAGAGAAAGACAGTAGAATGAATCTGACCTAACTTTCCTATGTGCATATGTGAATATACCAGACTGAATCTCACAATCACATACATACACAAGATACTAATTAAAAAAAATAGCAGAAAGATTAGTAGAGTAAAGGAAAGAGAAAGTACTAGGGGCTGAATTAGAACAAATTATATTTCATGCTTTTATCATTATGTCAAAATCAATCTTATTTTTATGTATAACTAAAAAGAAGCAATAAAAAATAAGAAAATAAAAAAGAACATATATGGGAAAAAGATAACAGATCCAGAGTGCCAACACCACACAACCTAGCAAAAATTTTAGCATTTAAAAATAAATATTCTTACTATGGTTAGGATAAAAACATAACTTATTAGAAGAAGAAATAAAACTCTCCTTCAAATTCATTCACGCGAAATTCAATATCCCAAAAGAGTAGAGCAATTTCTAAAACCACTCAAAGGAGGACATGGTGACCCTAGAATTTTATAGGTAGCCAACTTATTCTTTAATTATAAAAGACTGGAGAAAATTTTTGAATGTGTTAAATTTTCATGGTTGTTTTCATTGAGACTATCTTAAACATGTCAAAAGTTTCACTTATAGAACTATGACAAGATTTGGCAATAAGCTAAAAAGTTTTAAATTTAGACTAAACTAAATACTGGTATTGCAATGACAAAATAGAATCACTCAATAATAGGAAAATAATTTAGACATAGAAGAGAAAAAGAAGTCAGAAGATGGGGTATAAAGTAAATTTACCTATTGTCTTATATGTTTCTCTGTGAACTGCTATTTTTCATTCTCATAAATTAGTATCATTTTATTGCTATGATAAGTATTTACCAGAAGTTTTTGTGTTTTAAAAAGAAAGGGCATTATGAAGTTGTTCAGTAAAGTAGTCTATGTACTGTCAATAGACAAATTCTGCTATTCAACCCTTACATACCCATTAAAATATTGATGTTTTGGGGTTTGTTTGATGGGTTTCTGAGAGGGGTATATTAAAATCTACTTCACTATTTTCATTTGGAAATTCAATTGTACTTCAACACTACTTGTTGAAGAGACTGTTCTTTCTCTCCCCACCAAAGGTATTTGCTCCTTTGTTGAAATCAATTGGTACTTGACGTTTATTTATTTCTGGTTCTCAATTCTATTCCATTAGTCTATATTTCTATGCCTAGGTCAGTACCACATTATTTTGATTATTCTAGTTTTGTAGTAAGTTTATAAATTGAAGGGGGTGTAGATACTGCAAGTTTATTCTTATTTTTTTTTATTTAAGACTGATATGAAGATTTAATCCCCTTAGTGTTCTATATGAATTGGAATTTCAGCTATTTCGTATATGCAAAAAAGACTGTTGAAAAATTTTTATGGATTGGATTAAATATGTAAATCACTTAGACTAGTAGTCACATCTTAAAAAATAAAAAATACTTCCAATTTTATGAACATTTGGTGTGCTACATTTTATTTAGGTCTTCTTTATTTTATTTCATTAATGATTTTTAGTAGTTTGCATACAGGTCTTTGATCTTGGTTAAATCTATTCACAGATAATTTATTCTTTGTTTTTATGAAATGCAACAATTTTCATAATTTACTATTCATAATAATTTCTGAGGCACAGAAATAAAATTGATTAGTGTGTTAATTTTTTATACATAGTTTGAAATTGTAATTTAGATACTGAATATTTTTTAGATATTAAAAGAATATACAGTCTTAAATTACATAATTTAGTTAGATGGTATTTTTTATTTCTTTTGAAATAGTACAGATGCCTTAAAAATTTAATTTTACTTACTATTCCCTAAGTTATAGGATGTGCTTATTATATATATATATTTGTGTGTGTATATATATACACACATATACATATATAATGCATATATGTATATATAATAAAATTTAAGAGAATAGATATGTTAAAAGTGTATATATATTTATATCTAGATGTCTATATATCTATATAGATAGCATCATATACTACATATATATGTGTAGTATATGATGTTATTTTCCATTTTTTTCATTGTGGGTAATTTTTAAATTTTCACTTAGAATGCTATTAGTATTTCCTTTAATCTGAGTCTGTTTGTGACAAGTTATGTCATTATTTATATGAAAAAGTATTTATCAAAACATTTATATTATACTCATCTTAATAGATATTAAATACAACAATTTACATTGACACTTATATTCTATAAATTCATAAAATACATTATTATATTTTACTCTATCATTCCTTAATTCTTTGGAGAAGTTAATTCTCAGTTAAATTGTCTTTTGAAAGTATTCATTCTTTTATCTTTTTCTTTTTTTTCTCCCTTGTTTCTTTTTTCCTTAGATTTTTATAGAATCTCTTTGCTTTATCTTTACTTGCTTAATTATGTAGTACTTCAGTTTTTCTTTTAAAATTTTCTATAAATATTATAATATGCTCAAAAATTTTCTAATATTATAATATACATTAATAGTCTGCTTTTTGTGAGATATTGTTTTTTGCCAAAATATATAATCTTTTATATTTTTCTTTTTTTTTATTTTTTGTAGTGCTAGGAATCCAACCCAAGACCTGGCACATGCATGCTGCACAAGCACTGTACCACAGAGTTAATCCCCACCCTGGGCATGGTGGGTCACTGTAATCCCAGCAATTCCAGAGGCTGAGGCAGGAGGATTGCAATTTTGAGACCAGCCTCAGCAACTTAACAAGGTCCTAAGCAACTTAGCAAGATCCTGTCTCAAAATTAAAAAAAACAATAACTGGGGATGTGGCTCAGTCATTGAGTGCCCCTGAGTTCAATCCCCAGTAACAACAACAAAAAAAAAATTGTAATGTTAAAATAGATATGTATTTGTAGTCTCCTGAGTTACACTCTTTTTGGTAACTTCTTTATGCATAATTTTCTTGTGTCCACATATCTTTGACAGTATACTAGATATTGAATTTAAGCATTGGTTTTGTAGGTTAGACTAATATAATACAGAGAGAATTTTATTTTGCTTCTTGCAGACTTATAGGGACACTAATAATTCATGATTATTTATATCCAAATTCCTAAATGGTTGTTTCTTTGTGACTAACCTAGAAGAGAAGATACTAGACAGAGTTCATATTGCAAGTTGTGTATTTTCAGTGTATATTTATTCCTACAATGTAGCTTTTCAACATTTAATCAGGATTCAAATATTAATAAGCACTTGGGTTCAAATTTGTTCCTGGGTGATGTTTGTACTACTGATCAACATCTTCTCTCACTTTTCCCAAATTTAATATGTTTTCTAAGTTCTGATCCCTTAATTTACCATAATGCATAAGCTTGCCAGTGTGATATAGTATATGGATTAATACTTTGTTATATTGTCCTCTGTGACTTTGTTCTAAATTTCCTAATGTGCCTTTGGTGAAAAAGAACCATTTAATCTATGTTAACATGCTTTGGACACCTAAAGTTTAAATAAATTCCCTGATCAAAAGCATCTTAATATCCGTTTTTTTTTTATTTTTTGTTTTTTGTTTTTTGTTCTTTGGGTACTGGGGATTGAACTCAGGGATACTAGACCACTGAGCAACATCCCCAGCCCTATTTTGTTTTATGTAGAGACAGGGTCTCACTGAGTTGCTTAGCGCCTCGCCCTTGTTGAGACTGGCTTTAAACTCGCAATTCTCGTGTCTCAGTCTCCCAAAGTGCTGGGATTACAGGCCTGAGCCACCTCTCTGGCTCATGTTTTTTTTTTGTTTGTTTTGGTTTTTGTCTAGAAAAATTCTGAAATATAATACATTTTTGATAAACATTTATCAATATATTGGACTTATTAATCATTTTACATTTTGTTTATTTAAATGGAATTTATACTTACTATTAATATTGAGCATGTCATATCATTATTAATATATACTGCCGTATAAATTCATTGTAAGGTAGAAGAATATAATTTCTACCTGAAATTGTGAATTTTGAATAACCGAGTAAATTGTTATATACTTAAGTGAAAATTGTTTTGTATACGTTGTATTATCTATGAGTTCTTTAAAACTGTTGTGTAACAATTGGTGTAACTTTATCTGGTTTGCAACCAGAGAAATGGAAAAACTGAGCTCTGTATATGTGCTATGACTTGAAATGCAATTAAATAAACTAATAAAAAAAAAAAACTGTTGTGTAAACCAGGTGCAGTAGTGCACGCCTGTAACCCCAGCACTTTGAGAGTCTGAGACAGGAGAATTACAAGTTCAAAATCAGCCTCAGCAATGGTGAGGCACTAAGCAACTCAGTGAGACCCTGCCTCTAAATAAAATACAAAATAGGGCTGGGGATATGGCTCAGTGGTCGAGTACCTCTGAGTTCAATCCAGGATACCAAAAAAAAGAAAAAACCCCCAAAAACCTGTTGCGTATATTATTAATAATCACTCACTTGTATTTGGCCAAAAGGACTAAGGTGTTTTAGATAAGATGGAAAGGCATGGGCCAAGGAGTGGAATAGCTGGGTCAAATGGTGGTTCCATTCCCACTCCTTGGCCTATACCCTAAAGACTTAAAAACAGCACACTACAGTAAAGCAGCCACTTCAATGTTTATAGAAGCACAATTCACAATTGCAAAACTGTGGAAGCAACCCAGATGTCCTTCAATAGATGAATGGATAAAGAAACTGTGGTACATATACATAATGGAATATTATTCAGCAATAAAAGAGAATAAAATTATGGCATTTGCAGGCAAATGGATGGAACTGGAAAGCATTATGCTAAGTGAAGTAAGCCAATCCCAAAAACCCAAATGCCGAATGGTCTCTCTGATTAGTGGATGCTGATGAATAAGGGAGGTGGGAATGGGAAACCAGAGAAATAGAGAAACACTGTACGCGACATGGGGTAGGTGGGGGGCAGGAAAGGGGAATGGGTATAGTAAAGATGGTTGATAAAAAAATATATAAATATATATATATATATATATATATATATATACTGTTCATTGAAAGTGCATATAAAGGTGTTTAATATGAAGAATGTAATCTGCTTATAATTTTGTGCAGTTAGAAAAATTATGATTGTAACAATTTTTTTCTATTTGCCTCAACAATGTTTTCAGTGAACAGTGTGTACATCTTCTGAAAATTTGTTTTTTTCTGTTGTTTGATAACATGTATTAAAATGCAACTTTTGAGAAAAATAAAAAAAATTTAAAAAAAGATGAAAAGGCATTATTATTTCTTCCATTTAAAAAATTTTACTATTGTCCCATGTAGTATTGAAATTTGTCATCAAACATATTTTATACAATGGACTAGATTCAAAGAATGAAAAATGCCTTAATTCATATACACATGTCTACCTGAATAACAATTTAATGAAATTAAAGAACAAAACTAAGCTTTTTAAATGACTGATAACAAACTCTGAAGCTATACTGCAGGTTCAAAGTATATGCCATTGGAATTCTTGAAATTATATCTGGCACATACTAAAAGTATCTAAAAGTCAGTGTTATAATCCCTACTATTTCTGTTATTTTTATCTTTTATCTATGATATGGACTTTTGTTATGGCAGATAGATGTTAACATTTTCATTCTGAACCACAGTGGGTGTTTCATTGGTTTTTACCTTCTAAGGATTTCACACACAAATTTGGTTTTATTCCAGATGATCCATGTACTCTCCAGACCAGTTTAAAAGTTTTATTATTTAACATTAATGACTAAATTCTATTATCTTGAATAGTGCTACAAAATAACCAGTATCTTGGGATCTAAATAACTCTCTTGTGGTAATCAAGCAGTTCAAAAGAGAGAAAATTGAAAACACAAGATGAGAAGCACTGCTCTTAGGAAAGTATCCAAGAAAACCTTTGGAAAAAAGTGAGTAAAGTAGTTTATTTCATAGATTTAGAAAAATGTTCTAACAACTTTAGATGTTACACCAGTGCTGTACTTGTCTTTACAACCTGGCAGATAAATGGAAAAAAAAATGCAATGCTTAACAATTCCAACACAAGAAAACAATTTAACATAGGTTGAAAGTGTGTCTCTTTTAATGGGAAAATATGAATTATTCAATAAATGGAATCATGAAAACTGGCTCAGCTTTTAGGTAAATATTGACTTAAATTCACACACATATCTAGATAGATTTGTTTTATTATAAAACTCAAAATACAAATATTTTAGATGTGAAAAATCTCTAAACAAAAAAATATTATTGACCAACCTCCCTCTCAAATTTCTGCTTGACCTATATAATAATTATAAATATAGTTACGTTTCATTTGGTGTTAATGAGTGAAATAAAATATTATGTCAATATCTCTGATGAAGGTAGTTTATGACTCATTCTGTAATGTCCTCGATCACAGCTCAGACAACAGGGACATAGGGGAATGCTGTCCAGACATTAAAGCCTAAATGTGTGAACTAAATGTGTGTCCTTTTTCTCTTGAAGAAGAGGTTAGGCTGAAGGATCCACAGAGAAGGAATGTAGTCTACTGGTTTAGAGCATATGGTCTTTGGAAGGATTCTTCAGATCTGCTACCATTATCTAGTAAACCTCGGGTGAGCCTTCCTGTGTGGAAGGCTTAGTGTTTGGGGACCCAATACTTTCAACAGCAGTGATGTGGGAGCAAAGAGCTTCATTCTGGCATCACAGAGGGTGACCCTTGTCCAGCTCATTCGATGCCAGATGATAAGAAACAAAACTTTCTAAGATTCCATTACCCAACTGTTTTTACTTGCCTAAGCCACCCAGTAATACCAAATTCCACATAAACATGAACAGGTGAATAAAAATTATAATTAATTTATAATGAATTAGTAATGTAAACAATAATGACTAATTAAAGCAGTAAACAAAAACTTAAACTCTTTGCCTTATTAATATAAAGGAATCAAGAAAAGAAAAGAATGATTAATGCTTTACCTGAATAATTCTAACAAGTCATAACATATATCTCCTGAAAATAAATTGAAAAAAAATTCCACTGTTTGAAAACATCAAAGGAAGGAAATATTTAATAATGAAATGAGAAAGAAAGAGAGAAAAAAATTTAAAATAATTAATAAGAGGAAAAAAATTAGAGGGACAGAAAGACTCAAATCTAAGAGTAATCCCAGAAGACAAAATTGAGAAAAAGTGAATCATAATTACAAAAATTTTAAAAATCTCAAAATCACAGCAGTTATTTAAGCCTTCAGTTTAAGACGTCAGCAGGAAAAATTAATGAGATACTACAAATATATTTCATATTAGTAAATCTCCTGAACTGAAGAGATAAAGACTTAAAAAATGAAAACTAATAAAATTAAACAAAACCAAAACATATTATGAGGAAAACAGCATGGATAACAAAGTGAAAATTATTATTGTAAAAATACCTAAAAAGTACATGAATTACTTTTGAAAAAGACACTGATTTTAGAATTCAAATAAAGCAAAATTCATGAATAGAAAAATTCTAAAATTAAAATGTTCAGTAAGGACTGAATTCTGTTGCTTCAGCTTCATACATTGAAATCCTAAGCCCAGTACTTCAGAATGTGACTATCATTGGAGATAATGCCTTTGATGAGACAAAGTAATAATGAGGTCATGCCAGTGAATTTTAATGCAATGTGACTGGAAGTTTTAAAAGAAATTAGGACAAAGACAACCAGGTAAGGACACAGCAAGAAGGCACTCATCTAAAGAGAGACTTCAAAAGATATCAGATTTCATATATGTACACAGAAAAGTTACATTGATTTATTCTACTGTCTTTCCTATTCCTACCAGCCTCTTCCTTCATTCCCCCTTGTCTGATCCACTAAACACCACAGTGAATATCCATATTATGTACAACCACAAGACTAGGATTCTAGTTAGAATTATACTCCATGTATGTATAATATGTCAGAATACACTATATTATCATGTATATCTAAAAAGAACAAATTTTAAAAAATATATCAAATTTATCCATACATTGATCTTGGACTTCTATCCTAGAAAACTTTGAGAAAATAAATATCAGTTGTTCCGATATTCCAGTCTGAGGCATTTTGTTCTGGTACCCCTATCAAACAAAGGAATTGACACAATATGACATAGCTTAAATATCTTACATATACTGTATTTGAATATATAATAATATATATTCACAAAAGAATATGTAGAACATTTTTATCTTCACTTATTTGATAACTAATATACATGTATGTAGACATATATTTGGTAAATATTCTTAAATGCTTACTACTCCTTGGAATATCTTAATATAATTATGAATATTATCAAAAGGATTAAGGCATTTTATTTGAAGATTAGTCAGCTGATTGCTGTTGAATATTGAAACTTTTGCATATAGTTAACCATAATAAAATTTTTCAAGACTATTAGGTTGAGTTTATTTAAAATGTAACCATTTTAAGGAAAATCTAAAGAAATCTGAGGACAGAACTTTTCAGAGATTGCTGTTGGTCTGTGTATGTGCTTTTGGATTTATGCACAACTAGGCAGAAAAATACTGGGGCAGGGTTCAATATTATTTTTACTCACCAGAATTGAGTACTCTTTAATTAACATAAATGCATTTGTGGTTGGATGTGAAAAACTATTTTATACACAACAATATCATCTCTCTGTTCACAGAACACGGCATTGGTATGCTAATTATCAAATAACCCCATTATTTATTAAATTAGTTACTCAATTGGGCATTTTTGCAAACTTAGTTTAAAATGAAAAACCATGGAGCAATTCAAACTACTAATACATTTCTGCAAAATGTCTGAAATCGATATTTTTTCAGTAATTGTTCTCTTGTCAAACTATAATGTATAATTTGCTAAGAATTATATCAGGATCATTTAACTTCCTTCAGCCTTAAAAAAGTTTATAACTGTATATCTTATTACAGTTTAATTTTTAAGGGAAAGCATCTGTGGGAAATCACTTACAATAAAATTTGCAAGGGAAATTACTATAACACTTCGAAGTTCTTTATCAATATGACCATATATTTTAGTTGAGATAATTTTTTGAATCACTAACAGAACTGATTTTTTTTAACCATAGGACTTGAAAAGAAAAGAATAGTGAAACTAATCTTAGAAATATCTTCCCTGCAGAAATAAAAATACCATACAGAGAGAATTGTTTCCAAGCAGAAATCATTAATCTTAGGCTTCATAGACTCCAAAATCTACAAATTCTCATCAATAATGCTTCAAATGAAAGTGATAAGGAAAAAATAACATTGACAATAAGAAGCATTAAGGTTGTTTATAAGAAAATAAGTACTATTTGCCATTTCCATGCCCGAAGGGATAAAGTACAGGCATGAATATTCTATCATTTATTGATGGTGATGTTATAAAATAACAGTTCAGAAAATGTAGTGATATCAATAGAGTGTCCAGCTGGGAGTCCACTTTCCTGGCATCTTGAACAAAGAATTGAGCAAGATACACAGAATTAAGAGAACTAATGTAGAGTTGTTGAAAGTGAAAATACACTCCATAAAATAGAGCAAAGGGCCTAGTGAGAGAGTGGCCCAAGGCCTTAATGTCTGAGGAAGTCTTATATTACCAGCTGAACTGTGCCTCATTCCCCTCCCCACAGGCCTGATTGAAGACTATGAACTATTTGTTCCCATTGGTGATTTTATTTTCACCTAATCAGAATACAGTTTCTATTGGCTACTTTATTTTTGACTAATTAAAATATAGAATTGTGACAGGAGTTGCCATGGCAATAAGCCCTCAGTACCAGGAGTTGCCATGGTAATGGGACTTAACCACAAACAGGGATATGATGACACATTTCCTTCTCTTTCATCCCAGTTGAATTTTTTATATACTCTACCTTTGCCATCTTGACATCCCTAAACTCCTACCTCTGTAGGAGATATTGAACTGTGTGGGTATGAATAAAATTAGTTTTATAATTAGTTTTTTCTATAAGTAGTTTTCCATCTTTTAATAATATTAATATATATAATCTGATAAAATGTATTTTGGGAAATTCTTAATTAAAAAAATATCAGTATTCTGATTTGTGTGTGCATAGAGCAAATTAAGTCTATTGAATAAATCACAGAGGGTCATGAGGAATCTTTTGAGATCAGTATTACACTGATAATACTGTGTTATATCTCCTTAATGATTTATGAATATTTCTTGACACCAATAAAAGAAAAAGTGACTATAAATGTAATATTAGTCCAATACTAACAAAAAGGGATTAAAGAAAATATAATATTTATCCATCTTACTTTATGTATATTTATTTTTTGAATTAGAGCTTCCATAGACATTTAGTCAAGAACGCTTTTCTTAAGATAACATGTTTTTTCTCTAGTTAAGTATAGCCAACTACCGGTACTTTTATACCATTTGTATGTTGATTTTCATTTCCAATTGTGGCCTACAAATCTGCACAAATAACAGATAAAAGTAATTTAAGATCTACAACTTTATTTATATCCAAATATTCTTCTGTAAAATTTCTTCTGTGACTACATCTTCTCCAGAAATGTCATATGACTCAGAAGTACTTATGCAAAAGACAATGCTACAGAGCTTGAGGATTATAACAAGAAAATGTAAAATGGCTTTCAATGAATATTGCTAGAAATATCTTTCACATCATCCTTTAATGGATCTTTGACTTAAGTAGGGATGACATGTTAGGGCTGTTGGGCATGTTGATTGGACTTTTACAGATGCTTCAAATTCAAAAACAACAAATCTGGATTTAAAAAATTACAAAACAACCTAGAACAGGAAAAAAAAATGCAAAGAATATGTTGCTTAAATTAGTTGTTTAAATTAGTAATTGGTAAAATTATGTCTCATTTGGATTTTCTACCTTTGATTCTGAGTTTTCCATATGTATAACACTTGCTACTTTTATTGCAAAAATTTTATTTATTGTCATAGTGTTTTATTTGCTTAAATTGCTTTTTTCTGGGGGAAGAGTACTGGGGATTGAACTCAGGGGCACTCAACTACTGAACCACATTCCCCAGCCCTAATTTGTGTTTTATTTAGAGACAAGGTCTCACTGAGTTGCTTAGTGCCTCACTGTTGCTGAAGTTGGCTTTGAACTGGTGATCCTCCTTCCTCAGCCTCCTGAGCTGCTGGGATTACAGACATGTTCTACCAAGCCTGGCATCTAGAGCTTAAATTGCTTTTAAGAACAAAAGTTTATAGTCTGATAGTTCCCAGAGGGGTTATGATTATATTTCTTATAATGGGTTTTTAAATCTATGCTAGGATTTTACCTATTTAGATGAAACTGAATGGCATGCCATTTTATTTTAAAATTTCTATTTATAATTCAAGACCTTTATTAAAATAATTTTTAATGTGCTTGAAGTTTAATAAAATTGGCACACCATTGACTTACCCTCTTAAATAATGAGTTTTCATTAATGATGTTTTCATTTTTAATCAGAATGAAATATTTCAAAAGAAGGAATTTTTAAAAAGGAACAAAATTTCAAATAATAATAATAATAATAGTAATAATGATAAGGCAAGCCAAACATTTAAACTGTGTATTGCATCAAAAACAATGAGCTAAAAATAAATGGAAAGATGTCAATGCATAAGAATTTAATATTGCACAAATATTTATAAAACATTTTCCATGAACTAGATTTTGGGGAAATATATATAATATGATATAGCCTCTTATCTCCCAAAAGATAATACCATTTTTTTAATAAAATTAGTACACTCTCAGGTAGATCCAAAGTCCTCAGCACTGTGAAAGGAATAAGATTTTACCAGAACAAAATTTCCTTTCAGAAGCTATCATCAGTATTAAAGCTATCTCGTATCCTTTTTATCTTCTGCTTTCATATTAAGAGAGTGGCAGTATGAACAAGCATTATCTTCATCTTATTATGTTTATTTTTAATAAAGTATAAATTCACCAATTCCAGGCAACAATGTCCTTGACATTTGTAGACTGAAGCACCACCAGTGAGTTAAAGAATGTTGAGCCTTGCTTATAATTCTATGGCATTTTTATCAGGCGACAAAAACAAAAATCAGTCTGATTTAATTTAGGCAAAAAGAAGAATCCTCTAGCTCAGGTAATAAAGGCATGTGAAGAATATGAGCAAAGATGGACCCTAGCGACAAGACTGAGGTTGGGGGTTGCCAGTCTACTTCCTACCTAAATAGTGATCTATTTCTGTACTCTGGTCTTTGCATCTATCTCACATCTTCACCTGCTCCCCATCAGATAGAAGGACTTGCTTTTCTATCTTGGGCTCCAATTTAAAAATTCCAAGGGAAGGAATTTCACTGATGTGGACGTAAGGGAGGAAACATCTTCACCCCTGAGGTCTGGAAGCGGAATACACCATTGACAGTCCCACTAGAATAGCAAGATGTGATGGGACAATGGAGAATTCTTTTTAAAAAGGAGGGCAGTTGGACAAAAATAATAATTTAAAAATAACTTTATATCAAACAATATTTAACAAATTGTCTTCAAATTTTATATCTCCCTTGAGACTTAATAATTTTGTTTAAAAATGTATTACAAATGATGAGATTCTCAGGAAGCTTACGTGGTTTACAAAGTTAACCCCCATAGTAAATGAGAGAGCTTAAACTAGAATTCAGGTTTTCAGACCTTGAGACCCAAGCTCTCTCTACATTTTAAATTTGGTGCTAACATAACACATTAGGACTTTCATGACTATTCAAAGTCACAGATTCACAAATCTTTTAATATTATGAGCTTAATACTAATCATACAAAGGAATACTATTCAGAGAAACAGTAACTTGAACTGAATGAGAGAAATTTTTAAAATGTCTTCTTACTGCTTCTAACTGCTACCTCTTTTCTTCTGTATTTGAATAATTGATAAGGCAGAATGCCTTGGTTTTCACAGACAATTTCTTCTCACAGGAGATTTACAATGGAGAAATGTCATCTCAATGTAAATAGTCTATAGGCATTATTGTTTGGAATTAGCTGAAAACATTATCTCAGTAGAATTGATATACAGAGTATACATTTCCTTGTAGTATATAAAACTCCTCACTTTATGATTGTCACTATTTTGAACCGTTACAAAAATTTTGACTACAAAGGATTAGATGGAACATCAGTGGTAACAATGAGTTCTGGAAGAAGTCAAATATTCCCAAACTTCTCCATTTACCTCTTTACTAATATCACCTTTGATAAACTCCTATTTTTAAAAATGTTCAATTTGAGCATGATGAGGATTAATCTGTCACAAACATTCAGTGCTGATCTAAAACCAATGGCAGTGGAGGATGGGGAATTTCTGGCTTTTTCTTTTTCAGTTCTTCCTTCTTTTCTTTTTTCTACCCATTATTCTTACCCTCTTCTCTGTCAGGATTTTCCACACTTTTTCCTGTCCTCCTACTGGAAGTACTATTGAAGATTCTCTATTTGATCTTTATTTGCAGGCTTAAATTTTCTGATTATAATAATAAGTTCTGTTTTAATAATAAATGCCAGAAACCAACTACTTTCTCTTATAATTTTGATTGATTATAGTGCTAATATCTCTTTTGATTCATTTTACGTTCATAATACTCCTTTTCCACTTGGGAGAAGGTAAAATCCATCAGTTGCATATATTATTACATAAATGTTCTCAAATGTGTCTTTGTTTCTACTAAGTTACGTGCTGGTACTATAGTTGAACAGAGGAGAAGTCTAGTACCAATAACACTTAAGTTGAGTTGTTCATTTGTTTTGGAAGTTTTCAGATATTGTGTTGGCAATTTTCTTTAATCATGAAATAAGTTAAAATTCAACTATCAGTAGAATATATATCAGGTACTTTTTTAACTTTACACAAGTTTTTATTACACAAAATTTTTCACATATATTTCTCTCCTTTGTATGCATTCTTATTCTTTATAGAAAGGCTGCTTAACATCCTGAGTTTAGCAGAATAGCCGTAGAAATGCCTCAGTGAAAGCAGTACATTGGTACATGGCTCTTGCACCCAATATCAGAAATGTATTAAATGTATTAAAATGTCTTTTAATAATTAATGTAATAAATGTATTAAATGTATTAAAATGTCTTTTAATTGAAAAATACAGAATAAATTACCTGTAGGCAGGGACATCAGCAGCAGTAAACCATTATATATTGTCAACTGAAGCAAATAACTTATGGTTATAGTGATTTTATTAAACATCAATCAGATTTTTCTTTAGTGATTTTCTTCAACTGACTTCTCTAAAGTTATTGGTGAAGAACCCTGCATTGAGCTTCCTATCACAGTTCTTTGATAATGGTAAAGCACTATTCTAAGAATTCGAACATACCACCTCCCATTCCACCCATTGTGCCCATTCCAGGTTCCTTTTCTTCTTTAAATATTTCTATGACCACAACTTCTGCTGTAGTTAACAGAGAAGCGACTTCAGCCCATCCAATAAAGCTTGGATGGGTCAACGATTCCTTTTTCCACCATATTCACAAAATCTCCAAGCATAGCATCACAACCAACTTCTGAGGAACTCTGCAGAATTTTTTTTAACTATCAAAGATCCTTCAACATCTGCATTATTAGCAATGGTCATTGCAGGAATTTTGAGTGTTCTTTTAATGATTTCCATACAATTTTTTGATCTTTATTAGCTAGACTTAGGGAGTCCGAGGCTGGAATGCATGGAAGCAGAACACAACCCCCACCCAGAACAATGCCTTCTTCAATAGCGGCTCATAGCATTGAGGGGTTCTGTAGCCCTGTCTTTCTTTTCATTCACTTCAACATCACTTGTCCCACCAAACTTCACCACAGCTACTTTATCTGAAAGTTTTGTCAGTCATTCACTCAGTTTTTCCTTTTCACATTCACTAGTTGTAGTTTCTAATTGCTCTGTGATTCCTTGAAAACACTTTTCAATTTGAGCTTTATCAGTTTTCCTTTCAAAAGCATGGCATTATCTTTAGTAACAATGACCTCTCCAACTTTTCCTAAGTCATGAGGCTGAACAATTTCAATATTTAAAGTCAAACCCACCTCACCAAACATAGCACCACAAGTAGAAATAGCCATATCTTTAAGCTGGTTCTTTCTGTTGTCACCAAAACCTGGAGCTTTAACTGCCACAAGCTGAAGACCAACTTTTAGCCTATTCCAAACAAATACACTTAGAGCTTCTCCATCAACATCTTCAGCAATTATGGCCAAGGGTTTATGTTGAGCATTGGCAATTTCAAGAGCAGGTATCCACACCAAATTTTACATCTTTGGCAAAAGCCAGAGTGAGATGAGGAGCCAGTGCCCTAAACACTGGTCTCATTGGAGGAAGGACTGTGGGTAATCAAAGCATTTCTGTGGGGCATCATCAGGAAGTACACACACCAAGGAAAGCCATCCAGAGCCAATGAGGGCTATCACCATTCTTAATAGCAACAGCCAAAGGGAGTGAGCATGCCTAGGGAGGTCTGGGACCTAGGGACTCTCAAGTCTATCACTTTCATTGCTCTGATGAGAAAGTTTCATACATTTTGGTCTTCATCCCTTACCTTCTGTAAATTTATTTTAGAGGAATTACGAGATGAATGAACCACTTCACGGGAGAATAATACACCTAATATCACAAAGTATAAAGCATGGTTAAGCATAGTATATTCACGGAAGGGAATTCTGGAACGGCTTTTTTTTTTATATTTTGATACTGGGGATTGAACTCAGGGACACTCAACCACAGAGCCACATCCCCAGGCATATTCTGTATTTTTTGTAGAAACAGGGTCTCACTGAATTGCTTAGTGCCTTGCTGTTGCTGAAACTGGTTTTGAACTCGAAATCCTCCTGCCTCAGCCTCCCAAGCTGCTGGGATTATAGGCATGCACTACTGCAATAGGCAAGAAAGCATATTTAAAAAACACAAAGGTTTTTTATTAATATAAACAGTCATAAATATTGTATAGCTCAATGAACATGTAGACTTCTATGCATCATATTTGATACTGTATCATGTATCTAAATTTATGAATAAAAGTAGTTATGCCAAGTGTGATTGAATGTTTATCATACATCAAATTTTGCAACAGATTCTGAGAATACAGTAATAAAGTAGCCATTTTCTATAATTTGCATTGTACTAAGTGTTAGGTCGGGTCAGGGTCCAAAATGTCCAATTAGGGGGACCGGTCAGCAGCTGCAAAGCAGAGCTGCAAGCCAGATGCTGACGTCGCCAGTAGACATGCCTCCTGTCACTCAGTGGGTTTTCTTGACCTATTCAGGAAGGACTCTGGCTTTCTCTTCCTGCCCCCAAGCCCTTCCCTTCCTGACCCAGCTTTCTTGAACTTCTCTGTGCACCTAAGCCCCAGTGCCATTCCTCTCAGACATACTTGATGGAGGAGAGGATTTGGCCCGAGAGCATGTATTCCAATAAAGTCTTGCCGAGCGGCCTTAATTCATCTCCTCCTGGTCGTCTAGTCTTTACACTAAGGAGGAATGCATAACAAATAAGCAATGGACAAAACAGTATTTTTGTTTAATTTAGATTTAGACCCAATTACTTTTATTGAAGGACAGAAATAAAACCAAAATTAAACTAAAAATTTCAATGTTGTCTATAATAATTTTAATTCCTGGCTAGAAAAATATCCATTTGCTTATTGCAAATTTAGCTTTTTTAAAAAGTGGTTAGTAAAAGGTATAATTTCTAAGCTATAAATCTTGCTAATATTAATATTAATATAATACTAATATTATCTTGCTAATATTTTTGGTCTCTGTTTTAGTCAGTTTTTTCACTGCCCTGACTAAAAGACCTGAACAGCACAACTGTAGAGGAGGAAAAGTTTATTTGAGGGCTCACGGTTCCAGAGGTCTTAGTCCATAGAAGGCCAGCTTCATTCCTTGGGGCTCACAGCAGAAGATATACCAGAGGGAAATAGCCCACATGTTTACCATGAAGCACAGAGAGGGAGACCTCACCTGCCAGATACAAATATATACCACATAGCCATTCCCCCAGTGAGAGACTTCTTCCAGCCACACCCCACCTGCCTATAGTTATCCTTCAGTTAAGCCCATCAAAGATTAATTCACTGATTAGGTTAAAGCTATAACTGTCATTTCTCCTCAAATCTTCTTGCATTGCCTCACATGTGAACTTTTGGTGGACACCACATCCAAAGCATAACAGTCTCCTATTGCTGATTTAACAAATTTTCACAGAATTAATGGCTGCAAATGACACAGATTTATTATCTTATAGTTTTGGAGTGAAGAGAAAAAAATGTTACACTGGGCTCAATTCAAGGTGTTGGCAGGGTTGTCTTCTGGAGGCTCTAGGGAAAATTTCTTTCCTTTTTCCAGTTTCTAGAGACTAGCCACATGCATTTCTTGCATCCATTTAAAATGCCAGCAACAATATCAAGTAGACTTCTGCCTACATTATCACATACCCTCTGTATTCCTCTCTCTTAACTCCTGTTTTCATTTATAAAGACCTTTGCAATTTCGTTGGGTTTCTAAGATATTTCAATATAACATTGCCGTCTCCTTTCTTTAATTCCATCTTCAAAGTCACTTTATGTGAAGTAATTGCAATAATTTCTATATGATTTGATTGTGTCTCCAAATGCTCATGAGTTGACATTTCATTCTTACTGTGAGGACTTAAGAGGGTGGACACTTAACCCATCTATGGTATTCAAAGATGAGGTCTTTGAGAGGTTATTAGAATTAAATAAGATCATCAAGATGGAGCCCCATGATGGATGTTGTAAGAAGATGTTCTCCTTTTTCTTTCTTGGTGCTACCCTGTCCCACTCAGGATTCTGTCAGCAGAAGGCCATCATCAGATGCAGCCCCTTTATGTTGGAACTCAAGAATTGTGAGGAAAAATAAACCTCTTTATATAACTTATCCAGAACTGTGGTAGTGTGTTACTGGCAACAGAGAATAGAACAATACAGTAGCACATCTGTTAGGTCTGGTCAGGGTCTAAGATGCCCAATTAAGGAAACTGGTCAGCGGAGCTGCTGCAAGCCAGATGTGATGTCACTAGTGGACACGCCTCCTGTCAATCAGCGAGTTTTTCTGACCCATCAGGAAGGACTCTGGCCTTCTCTTCCTGTTCCCAAGCCCTCCCCTTCCTGACCGGGTTTTCTTAAAATTCTCTATGCACGGAATCTCCAAGGCCATTTCTCCCGACACACTCTGATGGACGGGGATCTGGTCCGAGGGTGTATTCCAATAAAGCCTTGCCAAGTGGCTTAATTCATCTTCTCCTGGTCGTGTGATATTTACAACATCCACGAATTTGGGGGATTAACATATGGGCATCTTTGAGGGGCAATTTTTTCTGTTTACTACAAAATGGTATGTAATTTCCCACAATTATTTAAAGTATGCTTCACAAATCTTTTTTGCCAACAAAGAGGCTTTCATTTCAGATGGGTCCTGACTTTAAAATAAAAAAAAAATTTGAAAGTAAGGATTCTTATTTGGGGGCATTGAATGGCAGCAAACACAGCAACAAAATCTGTCACTTTGATATAACAAAGTAAAGGTAAATTTAATTTAAAGCTACAAGTCAAAGTATTTTTCAGCCAAATTCTTTATTTCCTTGTGTAATAAGTACTTACCACTTTTCAGGCTGTAAAAATTACTACAGAGAAACTGAATCATGGAAATATAAATAAATCAGTACTTCTCAAAATGAGGTCTCTATAGTATCATCATCTTCAATTGGGAACTTGTTAGGAATGCAAATTTTTAAATCTCTGCTAAGATCTGTCAAATTGGAAATTATGGGGGTGTGGCTCAATGATTTACATTTTCATAACCTCTCCAGGTGATTTCAATGAACATTCAAGTTTGAGATTCATTGGAAATAGCAAAGCACTTTTAGAAGTCAATAATCTACATTTGAATTTCCCTCTAACAGTGGTTCCTTCTTAAAGATTACTATTTCCAATATTTCATATGTACTTGCAGTAGAGAAAACAAATATTATCCTAGTTTCATAGGAGAAAAATATATTATTTTCATTAAATGTTTAATGAATTTTATTAAGTAAGTAAATAAGAACTTAAAATAGTACATATTCTGAGTATTCAGAGAGACTCTCATAAGTAAGTGAAATTTAAGAAATGGGCAAAGCCAATCATTCCCAGAGTAATCAAGAACATCCTTAAGGGGCTGGGGATGTAGCTCAGTTTGTAGTGTGTTTGCTTTGCATGTAGAAGGCCCTAGGTTCGATCCCCAGCACCACAAAAAAAAAAAAAAAAAAAAGCTAAGTAGAAGGATTATCCCTAGGACAGAGATGAACTTGAATAAATAAAGTAAATTAAAATTACATCCAGATACTAGAGAATTAGCCAGGAAAGGAGAGGAATATAATACCAAATAGAAAACAAAATTCTGAGCTGTCTCATTGCCTTATATATCTGGGAGTAAAGTTGAACTTATTTTAAATAAAAACAGAAAATCACCGAAGAGTTCTAAGCAACATAAACTGAGATGTGCTCTATGAATTAAGAATCAAGAACAGTTATGAAGAGTTATGTGCTCTATGAATTAAGAATCAAGAAGACTGTTAACACCAGTTTAAAAGCCACTGTGATGAAACAAAATGATAGTCTGACCATCCATGGACAATTCTCACGACTGTAGAGAGGGAGAAAAGATAATGATTCAAAATTTATTTTTATAAACAATTACTTGTTCATATTATTTTTATGTTATTATGATGTACACTTGGTATTATTTATTTTAATGTCTAGTAGAATTCAGCTACGACATCATGACCCAGAAGTTTTCTTTTTATAATTGCTTCAACAAAAAATGCAAAAATTTGGTTATTCACATAGATATAAAATTATTAAGATTATTTCTTGTTGACTATATTTTCATAATTTGTTGACCTTGAGGAATATATCAACCTACTCATCAAATTTATGGACATAGCATTTTATACATAATATTTCCTCATTATCCTATTAGTGCCTGTGGATTTTTTAATGACCAGTTAATGTGAAATTACATTGCCTATTTATCTCCAGTTACAAAAATGTATGCATTTGTCCCCCCTCCCTTTTTTTTTTTGGTACTAGAGATTGAACTCAAGGGTTCTTGACCACTGAGCCACATCCCCAGCCCTATTTTGTGTTTTATGTAGAGACAGGGTCTCACTGAGTTGCTTAGCACCTCGCCATTGCTGAGGCTGGCTTTAAACTCGTGATTCTCCTGTCTCAGCCTCCCTAAGTGCTGGGATTACAAATTTGTGCCACCGCTCCCAGCTACATTTGTTCCTTTTGATTGGACAGTATGGCTAGGAATTTAACAATTTCATTGATCTTTTCAATGAAACCTTTTTAAGTTTCATTGATTTTTCTCTATTGTTTTCTTTTTTCAATGTCATTGATTTGTGTTCTATTTGTTATTTACCTTTTCCCAATTGTTTTGAGTTTATCCATACACTGTATTTAATATGTTGGGTTTTCATTTCTGCTTCATATAAAACATTTAAAAATTTCCCACAAGATCTATATTTTATGTGTGGATTATTTAGAAGTGTTTTAATCTCTAATGATTTGGTATTTTCCACATATCTTTCTTTTGCTGATTTCTAGTTTAATATTATTGTGGTCTAAGAAAAAATTTTTGAAAGATTTTATTATTATTAATTATTGAGGTTCATTTTATAACCTCAATTTTTTTTCTTGGAGAATATTACATATGCACATGAATGGAAGGGTGTACTTTACAGTTGTTTGGATTGTTTTGTAGATGTGAGTTAGGTCTGTTTTTTAATAGTGGTTTTAATGTTGTCTATCTAAATAAAGTTTCTTTTAATCTACTTCTAATATAAAGAACTGAAAGCAGAGTTTCCAAGTTGACTGCCTTAATGTTGATGTCCACTTCTTTGTTCAATTGTATCAGTTTTGCTTCAGGTATTTTGACTATTTATTAGAATCACATGTAGTAGCACCCCTCCTCTACAGAATGTCTTAATTAAGCTTCTCCAGAAATCTTCACCATGATTGATCTCAGGACTATCACCAAAAGAGTCTCTACAGAAGAGTTCAATGTAGTTAAAATTTTTATTTCCTGTTGCTCTGTCTTGCTTGGCCACTGGCCTAAAAGAAATCAGCACTCTAGGTGCTGAGTGCCCCCTTACTAGTTTTTCAAAAACATTTTTGGACTATCTAGTTTAGTAACAATATAATAATTTATATATATATTTTTAAATGAGAAGTGTGTTTGCAAGTGTAAAGTGTAAAGAAGGACAGATCCTTTAACAAGGCCTCTGGCCTTGGGCCTGAGCTTCACAGAGATGTTTATATTTCAGAGACAAGAGAAGATGTTACTAATTGGGCTCCATGGTAACAGCTGGCACGGGAGGAAAGAAAGGAGAGAAGAACCTCTCCCCTTCTCAGGTGCTGTCCTTGAAGGGTTAACTTGCTCAGACCAGTAAAAGAAAAAGCTGCTTTGGTGTGAACTTCTGCAGATTGTGAACTTCTAAGCCCTTCCCCTTACACGTGGGGTATAAAGTTCTGAAACTGCCTGAACTCAGGTTTCAGGGGAATTCATTGATTACAGCAAAAGTTCTACTCTCTGAACTGGCTGCAGTCAAATAAACCTGCTTCCTGTTTCCTATCTGGTGTCTTGCCGCGTCTGTCCCTATAACACACATACAATTAAGACTGCCATGTCTTTTTTTTTTAATTTTTTGTTTATTGATAGATCTTTATTTTTTTCATTTATCATTTGTACGTGGTGCTTAGGATCAAACCCAGTGCCTCACGCATGCTAGGCAAGCGCTCTGCCACTGAGCTACAGCCCCAGCCCATGACTGCCATGTCTTAATAAGCATTATGAAGTATTTATCTTTATTTCTGCAAAAAAAAAAAAAATTCCATGTTCTGAAGCTGTCTTAATTTCTATCTCTGCTATAATAGATCATCACAAACTTTAAAAATTAAAACAATGCAAATTTATTACCTTGCATTTCTATTGGAACACACTCTGAAGTCAGTTTCAGTGGTTGAAATCAAATTGTTACCAGAGTTGCGTTCTTTCAATAGACTTCAGAGGAACATTCATTCCTTTGGCTTTCCCAGCTTCTAGAGACTTCTTGAAATCCTTTTCTCTTGTGTATTTCTTCTGTCTTCAAAGCCAGTGGTGAAGGACCTTCAAATCTCTTTTCTGTGGACACTGCTTTCATCATTATGTTTTCTTCTTTTATCCTCCTCTCTCCCACTTCCATCTCTTTTTTGTAAACAAAAGAGTATTTTCAGCCAGGACCAGTGGCACACACTACCAGTGGCTCAGGAGGCTGATGCAAGAGGATCAGGAGTTCAAAGCCAGCCTCAGCAATGACAAGGCACTAAGCAACTCAGTGAGTCCCTGTTTCTAAATAAAACACAAAATAGGGCTGGGGATGTGGCTCAGTGATTAGGTGCTCCTGAGTTCAATCCTCTGTACTCCTCCCAAAAAAGAGTATTTTCTTTATTCTTAATGACAAAAAAACAAACAAAAATGCATGAATGAAAAACTGAAAGACACAATCTTAAATGAATTCCATTCCCAACATACAGTTTCATTAATTTTCTTTTTTGTGAGGACAACTTTTTTGTTTTTCACACTCAACATTTTCTGAGAATCACATAATATCAAGAGAAGCATCAATTCTGGATAATTCTATCATTTTAACAATCAAGTAAATCTTAGAACAAATATGTAATTTTAATTTTAAAAATGATTTTGGAAAAGGAGAAATATTTGAGACATTTTAACTTCTGATTAATTGCAATTTTAAACCACTCTTTGCCCTTAAATATATAAATAAAATACATATACATACACTAATATTATTTAGGGTTGTAAGACCCCAACTTAGAATATGAAGACAGATATTTTATGAAACATATATTTTAAAATTTTATTCTTTCTCTTTTAGCTTTCCCACCATCTTTGATCCAAACCAGACCAAACTAAGTAATCATAGTTATTAGTTTTGGTGGTGTTAAGATGAGATCTTGCAATATTGCCCAGGCTGGTCTTAAACTTGTGCTCTTAAGTGATCCTCCAAATCAGTTGGGTCTACAGGTATGAGCCACCATGCCTGGCTTTCTATTTTTAAAATTAACAATTTAAATAAAAATTAATCATTCAAATAATAACACTAATAAGCACTTGTGTGAGACTCTGTCTAAGGACACACAGGCAGAGAGCTAGGATTTAAATCTAGGGAACCTAGGTCCAAAGCTCCTGTTCTTTCTTCTTGGTTTTTTTTTTTTTTGTACTGAGGATTGAACCAAGGGGTGCTGCTTTACCACTGAGCCATGTACCCAGCCCTTTTTATTGTTTCTTTTGAGACACAGTCTGGGTAAATTCCTTGAGGCCTCTCCAAGTTGTAGAGGCTAGCCTTGAACTGGTGACCCCCTGGACTCAGTCTCTCAAGCTGCTGGGATTACAGGCATGCACCACCATGCTTGGCATGCTCCTGCTCTTTTCGTCAGCTTAAAAATTTATAGTCTTGTAATGGTTAATTTGAATTGTCAACTTGATTGGATTAAGAGATGCTGAGAATGAAGAGGCTCCTGGGTATGTTAATGAAGGTGTGTCTGGGAATGATTGCCATGTGTGATAGAAGGAACTGAAGTGGAGACCTTCCCTAAGCATATTCAGCACCATTCAGTAGGCTGAGGGCTTCAATGGAATAAAAATCAGAAGAACAAGGAAGCAGCAGTAGAGGCAAGTTCAATTCTTCCTGAATGGGTTCTTGATTGCTGCTGCAATTGCCTGAGGATATCAGACTCTGGCTCCCTCAATCTTACAAAGGGGACTCTGTCAGGGATTCTTCAGGGAGTTTCCAGAAGCCTTCCTTGTTCTGAGGTGTCAGCATCTTGGACTTCACACAGCCATTGTGGACTATCCAACTTCTGGTCATGTAAGCCAATCTAATAATTCTTCTTTTTATAATCATACTTTCTGTTGATTCTTTTCCTTTAGAGAACCTCATCTTTAAAACTTTATCTGTATCCTGTTATAGGAGCTCTCTCCATGCCTTCAGCACCTCCTATGCTGATTGGCTGCCTTCAGTGAAATGGGCAGCTTTAGAGGATGCCATTTCAACAGTGATTTGTTTTAGTCTACATACTTTCCAAGAATGTCACCTTCTCTAATTAAGAAATAATCCTTGTCATCTAGAACTACTTGGTGCCTCCATACTCTGGGAGAAGAACTTTATCTCCAACTTTTGTGCTAACTGGCTGAATCTCTCCACCCTTTCCTTTAGAGACTGATCCCACAGCTACTACTGTGGCTTGCAATACTTTTCCTTGAGATTTTTCTGGAAGCTGATGCCTCCTTTGGTTACAGTTTTGGGTGCACTCCTTTCCACCAAACTCAGCCAAAGAGTGGAAGAAACTTTCTAAATGCTTGTCTGGCCATGACTCACACCACTGTAGCATGGGCTCCTTCTCATGCTGCCTCCGCCAAAAGACTAGCACAAAGACAAATAGACACAGAGGACAATCACAAAAAGGCTGATGTTACCTTCACCAGCAAGACAAAAAAGACAGGGGACCACCACAAAATCACTTTCTGAGTCCAAGGGGTCGAGCAGGCCACTAGAGCACATTGGCACCAGATGTTGTTTATGTCCTTCCAACTACTCTATTTCATCTTTCTGCCACTTCAATAATTTCCCATCTTCTTTAATTCTTCTCTTCCCACTAGTAAATAATAAGCAATTTTTAAGTTTTTCAGACCTAGATTACTCTATCCTTGACTTATCATTTTCTCTAACTCCCAACAGCTAATCCATTGGTAAATCCTCTTCAGCCCCCAACTTTAAATTATACCACAATCTGAGCATATCTTCAGCATTTATTTTTCCATGCTTAGTTCAGGCCACCATCATGTGTTATCTGATTGAATCAATTGGTTTAAGACTATTCCTCTTGCTTATTTCTATACCCATGAGACTTATTGCCTAATTGCTTTCCTTTCTCTACTCACAAAGTCACCTTATCAGTTAAGTATTCCTTGTCTGGTCTAAATTAATAACAATATCCTCATTTTGTTTTGGTTTGTTTTTCCAAAGCAATGATCTAATATTTTCTATATATAATTGATTATTTTTTATCCTGTTGTTACCCATCTCTCTTTGTTGTTCCACAGAATCTAATCTTCACATGGGCAGGGAATTATTCTAGTTTGTTCAATGCTATTCACACCAAACAGTGATCAGTATGTAGTAGTTATTCAATAAATATTTGTTGAATTAATAAAAATCATTTTCAATAGTCATGTCCCTTCTTTGGGTTCTTAAAATTTAAGATATGTCTATCAGAACAAATGTACACTATTTATAATTATCAAGTTGTAAATCACAAGAAGTTAAAATTTAAATCACAAATATTATTCAAAATTTTAGAAACATCAATCCCCTAAATATAAAAATTACAGTTTACTGTTTCGAGATTTTCATATTTCTGTAAGCAATATTCACAATACCTTTTTTGTTTTTCTTCTCTTTCAAATGGAGTTGAACTGGGGTTCCACCATGTGTGTTGCCATCCATTTGAATTCATAGTTTAACCTGAGTTTGCTTTTGGATGCTAGATGGCTTACCTAAACCATAAGGACTGCAGGGCTTCTGAATTGATTAGTTTATAAAAGGCATATTGGTCCGCTGAAGATAAAATGGCCTATAAAATTAGCTCATATCTCCTACCTTTACAAAAGGCATTTTGAGTCTTCTTGTTTGTGTGTGTGTGTGTGTTCCAATACCAACTTTTTCCCACATTTCTTATAAAAGCACTTGATTTCTTGAGTAAATACAGATATTTTTTTCTTTTGTTCATTTTAATATCTAAAGTCATCAATATGAATAATTTGTATTCCCCATGATAAAGCATTTGATAATATACTATTTTCAGGAATAAAATCATGATCCTTAATAGCTTTTTAAACTAGTAATTTTCCTTGAATTAAACAAACTGTGGCTAGAGACTTAAATGAACTTCTGTCATGGTTAGGATGAGATGAAGTGGTTTCTGCAGTATATGCAGATTCTGGACTTCGTACGGGAGAAATTCAACCCAATATTTGTGTAAAATTTGCTTCTTTTTAATTTGAAATGTGATAATTAATATCTTTGCTGAGAAATTCTTCAACTCACTCCCCAACCCAGGTCTTTTATGTTCTTTTGCAGTTTTTCAGATATGAAGAGAGAAGATAAGTCAAGATGAAACACTTTTTACTAAAGTGGCTTATATTTGGATTTTTCTGGTCTGTTATTACTTCTCAGAGATTTCAAAGATGTTCTATTCTTTTAATTTTTGACTTGGATTCTGCCCTGTAAATGTCATTTGCTGTGGATCCTCATGGCTCCAGAGTTTATGGCAGCCTCCTGGCACCTACAAGCTGGGTCAGTGGGGGCCGGACTGTGTGCTGCAAAAGCAAGATTTCCCTAGTCCAATTGACAGAACTACCACCTGTAACCATTTTCCTTTGATCTGCCATGGCTTCTGTGCAGCAGAGGTGCTGGGTCCTGGTAAGGTGGGATGGGGAGGCATTTCCTTCTCTTAAGACTCCCTGAGATTGCCCCTTTTCTTCCTGGATAACTCCAGACAACCTCTCTGTTATCACATCCAGAGAGTCCATTTTGCCATGCAAATTGATATTCATAGGTTTGAAAAATTAGAATGGACATCTTTGGAGAGGACTTTTTCTGCCCAGCACTGACAGGAATATACTTTGATTATATCCATGATTATTTTATCTCTTCAAATGCATTTTTGTTGTTGTTGTTGTTTTGCCTTTTCATGTGCTCTACTAGTCTTATTTTACTTCTTTTTACTTTTGACTTATCTATATTAATATATCCAAAGGAAGTTTTTTGGATATATTTGGATGTTCACTTTTTACCCTATCTATTCATTTCATTTATTTAATTGCTATTTTTAAACAACTGATATGCAATATCATTATTGATATGATTAAATTAAACATCTGTTTATAATGCCCAAGCTCACGAGACCACCAGACACCACCAGGAGTCCAATTCTGATGTAATCACAAAAGGGTCTTTTATTACAAGCTCAAGCAGAGACAGCACACCTTCACTGATGCAACAGGTAGGGAGGTGGGGCCCTGAACAATGGCTGAGCAGGTTTTTATAGGGGGAGGGGACAGGTGGTGGCAGTGGACATGACATATGCATGGCATCATTACACAAGTACCAATTACAATCGTACAGCACCTATGGTGACAATATTGACCATTCAGAATCTGGGGGGTGTTCATTACATTTGGCGGGACCCAATCATGACCTTAGAGAATCTTTTGAAAATTATCAACTACAGGTGAGTTTAAAGGGCCTACATAGGGTTTGGGCTAGCGGTGACTGATTGGCTAGTTTGTACAAAGTATTTATAATCTCCCAGACCCTGACTCAGACCTCAGGAATGCCAGGTGTATAATTTTTAACCTTTGATTGGCTGCTCTGAGGGTGGTCCGAGAGTGGCTTTAGCCTTGAGCAATGTGTGGCTTTTCCTGGGATCTAAACTCAGGCCTACTAGTCTTGCTGGAGGGTCTGAAGCTTGTCATGGAGTTTATTTAGCTCAGGTCTTTCATGTTGAACCCATGATGCAAAGAAAGGTCCACTGACTCCAATTTTAAATCAAATTAAACAAGCTTATATTGTGCACACAAATTAGCTGTACAGTGGCTGTCCCCTTCAAACAGTGAGGGCAGCAGCTTTGTCCAGGAGCAGGGAGGTTTTTATAACACAGAATTATAAAGGTAGATTTTTTAGAAATTTACAAATGACAGGGTTCTGGCAAATGCAATACAGAAGCAGATAGCAAATCAATGATTTACATGGCTTAACACCCTTAGGTAGGGAGTAAATTCAAGTTCTAGTATGGGGGCACCACTGAGATTTTAAGGAGGGCAGCTAACTTAATCAAAGCCAAACATAGTCCAAACAAGTAAAACAAAAAATAAATCTTTATGACCTCTTGTTGAAATGGCTTTCAATCTTAAAATAGAATTAGTCTGGGTTCATCACATCTTCATTGTATTCAACTCTGCAATCTGTCCCTTTCCTTTTTTTTCTCTTTATTATTTTATCTTGGGTTAATTCAGAAATTTTTATGTTTAATTTTTTCTCCTCTCCTGGCATATTATTCATATCTTTAAAAATAAATCTAAAAATCCTAACAGATTCTAACTTAAACTAATATTACTTAGCATGAAGTATAAAAGTCTTTTGATAGTATTTCTAAACTCTTTTTCCCATAATGTAGATAATGCTATCATATCACTCATTTTTGCAGATGTTATTAACATGTCATGATATGTTCCTATTTTTTTCTTTAGACAGCTATTTGTCTTCTATAGTAATTAAACACACAAAAAAGGAGACTTATTTTACTTTTCTTTATTCCATTTCCAACATGTCTTTATTTTTTTATGCAGATCCAAGTTATGACCTACTAGCCTAGGCAAATTGTCTGAGAAACTTCCTTTACCATTTCCTATAGAATAGTTCTGAGAGCAGCTAATTACTTTTTTCCTTCTCTGCATTTTAAGAAAATCATATTTCTAGGAAACTGTCATTAATTTGAGAACATTCCCAGCAATTGTTTCTTCTCTTTTCTCTGCTCTATTTTTCCAAGTTTTGGTATATTAGATGATCTGATATTATCTAATATAGCCAATAGTTTTGGGGATGTTCTATAATTTTGTTTTATTCTCTTTGTGTGTTTGTGTAAGTGAACGTTTGCATATGTGTTACTGTTTGAGTACTGTCTCTTGACCTATCTTCCAGGCTTTTGGTTCTATTTTCACCTCTGCAGGTCTATTCAAAAGCTGAAAGAATATATTTTTCATTTCTGCTTAATTTGCATTTTAAGAGTTTTATTCTATTCTTTTTCCTAGTTTCCAGCTCTTTGATGATATTACTCCTGTGTTTTTTCATGTTGTCCAGGTTATTTTATATTTGAGTTTTTAACATATTAATCATAGTTTCTTTATAACTTTTTATTTTTCATATTTTTGCACTACTGAATGTTAAATCCAGAGATTTGTGCATGCAAGGTAAGCACTCTGAGAGGACAAGACCTGTGCCATTTTGTGACTCTGAGCCTTTGTCCTCAACCCAGCAGCCCCCACCCAGATCCTAAAAAGTTGTGACACACTTAAAGGCACACTGCTCTGGCGCCAGTGAGTCCTTTCACAATCTGGGCCAACCAATCAAGAAAGTGTTGGGCCCACCATAGCCAAACCTATCAGCCTAAAGGCCAACTGACCTCATACTGACCACACTTACCCTTACCCAATCCTGTAGAGACAAGACCACTGTCCCCTTGCGTGTGCTTTCCCTTACCCAATCATGCAACACAAAGACATGTACTCCTCTGCTTGCGATTGTAATCTATAAAAATCCCTGCTCCCTTAGACTCGGGGCAGCACCTCCCTACCTGCTGCATTGGGAAGGTATGTGCGGACCCTGCTCGAGCTTGAATAAAAGATCCTTTTGTGATTACATCGGAATTGGACTCCTGGTGGTCTCTGGTGGTCTGGTGAGTCTGGGCATTACACTCTACCACTAAAATACATACCTAGCTTTCATAGATTCTATAAATTCATGTCAGATAGCTCCAATTTCTCACATATTTGAGTATATTCATGATAATTTTGTCTCTTGAAATGTGTTCTATTCTGCCCTTTCATATGCTTATTAATTGTTTTGCAAAACAAGACAGTTTGTGTAGGACAGTATAGAAAAAAGAAAGAATCTGTCATGATTAGCCAATCTCTGGAAATAACTGCAGGGTAACACCTTAAGGATATGTCCAGGTACACTTTAGTGTGTATTGGAAACACCTATTTCCTCATTGGCAGAATTTGTTCAAGCTAGGAAGAAAAACTTGTGTGTTAAATTTTTTTTAAAAGCCAACATAATTCTTTTGTGTAATCCCTTTGGAAAGTGTTGAAAATAAGAGATAGCATTTTTCTATTTCTTTTAAAGTAGAGAAGAGCATCATTTATTAGCAGAGCAAAATTGATGTATTAAAAGAATATGGCATGACTAGAAAATGAGAGCTTGCCCTAAAGCTGGGTACCTGTGACATCAGGTTTTCAAGTGAGATAGAGGACACATTGCAGGTCCTGAGATCTGCTATTTGAGTTTCCGTATGAGCACTAAAAGATGTACATTGATTACCTACAGTGACATTTTTCTTAGCTATGGAATAATACACATTGTCTTTTTTAAAGTGTCCTAATTAATTTTCAAACTATTTTCAGTAAATTGAATTTGATGTATCTACTCATTAGGATAAAACTTTTACTATGAAAGAATTTTCATGATAAATATACATTTATGTAAAACTAAAAGAATCACAATAACAAATTTGTATAATGGGAAACAGAAAAATATCTTTAAAATTTAAGATACACAACTACCTTTTCAGTTTCAGAGCAGCAAGGAAATGTTTAAAAGCCCCCATGCATTAAAAAATTGAGAGACAAGATGATAAAAACATTAAAATTTCATAGCTTGAAAATTGCCAAAAAGGCAAAACAACTTCTCAATAAATGTGTTCCAGATTATAGGAAAAACGCAATGTGTGAGAAGAATGACAAGGAATTTGTATTCTGCATTTTCTTTTGATCAAAATATTGGCTCAGTAGTCAGATATACCAGGAATAAATTTCTAGGTCTACTCCTTACTGGCAGTGTATCTTCTTCAGTATTACTTTATGTCTAGGCTTCTATTTAATTATGTGTAAAAATAGAATTAGTAATATGTACCTCATTAGAATTGTTATAAATATTATATGAGAAAAAGTATAAATATCAATTAGCCTAGGATTCCACTGAAAATTCTCAAAAAGGTAGCTATAATTTTTTGGAGAGGGGGATTGAACTCAGGAGTACTCAACCACTGAGCAACATCCCCAGCCCTCTTTTGTATTTTGTGTAGAGACAGGATCTCACTGAGTTGCTTAGTGCCTCGCCATTGCTGAGGCTGGCTTTGAACTCACGATTCTCTTGTCTTAGCCTCCCAAAGTGCTGGGATTACAGGCATGCACCACCATGCCCAGCTTGTAGCTATGATTAAGAGGTAAATAATTTAAATATTAATCTATAAAAAGATTAATTACATTAATTATGTTACTACCTTGATCAAATGAAATGCATGCCAATGGTATTTCTGATTTCCTGAAGTGATCTCTTCTTCTACTTTCTTATGCCACCAGAAGTTATGAAACACCTTGGACATTTAATTTAGAATTTTTAATATTTCTGTTAGGATTGAAGAAAATAGAGCCTCTATTAACATGCTGTATGCAGAGTACATTTCATAAACTAATTTATAAATAAGGGGATCTCCAGGGGTCCCAAAGGCATTGCCAATCAGCCAACTGCTAAGTAGAATAACCTCAGAATTTCATTAAAAGCTTTGATTAAACATAAAAAGCTCTTGTTAAACAGTCATAATGAAAGAACTCATTAACTATGGGAAAGGTGTTTGTGTATGCATATGTGTGTGTGCATGCATCTGTATGTGTCTTTACTTGTGTGAATAAATGAGATCACATTTACCATTTTAAACCATAGAATAAATTAGTTGATGGCTGTAGTATTTGTGGACAGTCTTTCTTGGTCTTGATGCAGGTGAGATTGCTCAAATTTGCAATGACTCTTGCTATTTCAATCTTGGAGTATACAATCTACTATTAAGAGATTTTACATTCTATTGATTAATGATTAAAGAATCCATTTTGATTATGAATCCACCAATATATACAACTCCCAAGCTCAAATAAACACATGCTTTTATATATGGTAGGACCAACCACTGATAAGTTTATTAGTGTTCAGAGTATATTTGGTACCTAATCATGTTTCTTACCTGTATTCCATTTGACACCTAAAATCCCCATCATGTATCAGTTTTTTCCATTCACCATTATCTTTTTTGATGATTGTTTTGATAACATTTTCCATTTTCTATTTTGATAATATGCAACTCCATAATTGTAAGAGTAATTTTTAAAGCCAAGGATAATGAAACCAAAATTAAAACTATCAACTGGCATTTATAATAGCTTTCATATTTTGAATAAATATTTATATCATTGCACAAATTTTTAGCTCTGTAACAATGGTCAAATTGCCCTCCAAAAGTTTGCTATATAAAAATTAAACCTGCAAGAGTAGGAGAATTGAGACTTGCTTATAGTAATGGAGTGTATATTTACATTACATCATGATTTTTGCAAGTTACCCAAGTCTCATACAGTTAAATTTCCACTGGATGCATTTTGCTGAAAAATAGAAAACCATCCCCCTACCCTTTCTCTCTCACTCTTTCTTTTTCTTTCTCTCCATCTCCCTAGCTCTACCTTTTCACTCAGCTGCCCTTGTGTTTTCTGTAACAGACACTATGAGTTTTCAGGTTTTGTTGGATATGTCCAGCATTTCAAGTACATCACTTCCTGTGATTTTGCTTCTGTGATATTTTTGACAATGTTCATAATTTTTTTCTTATTTGTATTGTTTGGTTAGAGGTGTTAACACTTTGATATGAACAATGTATTAAATTATGATATCTGTTTTTTATTAATATTAAGAAGGCAGGAATAAAAGCAATTTCAGATGATTTAGTTTAGAGAAAACAATTAAGTAGTTTGATAAATGTATATATATATTTTTAAATAAACATCAACGAAGAAAATTCAATAGTGTTGGGGTCTTCTGAGAAACTGAGGCACCACCAAGACCCCTTTTCAAACCCTGGTTCTTGTGATCAATCAGAAATATTTCAGACATGTAACCCAGAATAATAGAAATGAGTTTATTGAAGGGATAGAGAAAAGGAAAGGGGACACTCTCAAGGGACAGAGTGAGTCCTCTCAGAGAGGAGAGAGACAAGGTGCCTCTCCTACACTCTAGTTTTATTGAGGATCTCAGAGAAGTTTCTAGAGAGTACCGTCCAAGTCTACCTCTTGATTTTTGATTGACAGCAGGCTGACATCAGACTTTTATGTCCCCACTGTCATGACAACTCTAGGTCACCTTGATCCAGACTGACTGTTTCTAATTGGATTCTTAACCATACATTCTTACAAATTTTATTGTTTGGAGAAGCTATCCGTATCTCACAGAGTTTCAGGATCTTGTCACAAAAGTCTCCTCCTTCAGGGTAATTTGGGTTTCTCTTATCAACATTATTTTGGGCCTTCAGATCTACTGCAGTGAACAGGTAGTTTGCTAAGGAATGTGACATATCCTGTCCACTGAGGCCAGGCAAGTCTGCAGGTAAATTTCTTCTTGAAAAAGAAAGTATGTGAGGGTCAGCACAGTGGGCCCATTGTGTAGAATTATTCTTTTACTTCATGTTCCCACCATCCTCATCTTCCTGTTGCCTAACAGTATTAAGATACAACATACACAAAGAATATATAGTTTCACATCCACCCAGAACCTCACAAGGTAACCTTATATGCAAGTGGAATATAGGTATAATTAGGTAAGGTTCCCAAGACAGAATCACCCTGGCTCCAAATGCAGCACTGGTGTGTTTGTAAGAAGTGAGGACACACAGAGACACACAGAGGAGAATTCATGTGCATGTGGAGGCAGGGATTGGAGCAATGCTGTCACAAGCCAAGGAGTGAATGCTTAGGGCCACAGGAAGCTGGAAGAAGCAAGGAAGTATGCCCTTCAAAGATTTCTCGGTTTCAGACTGTTTTGTCTCCAAGACTGGAGGGATATATTTCAGTTGTTAAAGCCTTAAAATCTGTGGTTATTTTTTACGGTGATGCTCAGAAATTACTTCATGTGGCATGAGTTAGTTCTCTTACTTATATTTCTCCGTAATGGTTAGCAAGTCTTCCATGAAATATAGCAGAATAAACAATTGTATTAATACTGATGTGGAATGCCACTCAACATCTGGGAGACACTTGGATTAGTTCTGGAAATTTCTAGTGAAAACACTTTTAATCTTTTTAAATCTTTCAGTTTCTTCTGATATATGATTAAAGATCTTCCTTAATTTGTTAGTCCTTCCTTAAACATTGTAAAATATATTCTCAGATCTTTATTTTCTAATTAACTGTAGAATACTTCATAACATATAACAAAATAGTATTACTGAGTTTTCCCTATCAATATATGGGGAAAATCAAGGGGATAAAATTTTCTACATGATTTAATACTCATCCAAAAAGATTCTGTTGCCCCGTGAATCATGTTTCATTTATATTTTTCAGTACATGTTTATTCAAATATTTCATGAGTCATGTATATTTATCATTATCCCTACATTTATAAATTTAATTGATAAGCCTTTAGTGTTACATCCCTTAGTAGGATGTTGTATATTAAGTTGTGAAACATATTCTGTATTATGCAAATTATTCCCATTTCTCTAAGAGGTTTGATCAGAAATGTATGTAAATTTTATAAAATGTGTTCCTGGCATCTAATAATGAAACATTAGGTGTTCCATTTGACCTATGTAGTGGAAAAAAATTTTTTTTAATATTAAGGATTTTCCACTGCTCAACTCTGCTTGCAGGGTGAAATGATTAGGGAGCATTCAATAACCAATAGATCAATGTCTGTTATACTCTGTTATTCTTCCAATACCCAAAACTACTCAACTACTTTTCTATATACATACAAACAAAAAGCCCTTAAGAATGACCTAATGACAAGCTGGAATACACAATATCATCCTAACTGAAAGGATGGGAGAAATGGTTTTCATAAATTAAAATTTTGAAAAATAATTTCAAAATGATACTGATAAAACAGGGTAGAGAGAGATCAATTATTTGTTCACTGAAATATTAAGTAAATTCTACTTCCTGTTATGATGAGTCATGGGGACTAAAATTAACTTAAACAATTAGGAAACTGGATCAATCAAATTAAACAATGATTTTAGATATTTGAGAATAAGTAGTACATCACTGGGATTCATGAGAGAAATGAGACCCATAAAATTCCCATCCCCCCTTCTCTCCCCAGAAACAGATTTCAGGACACAGTACAAAGAAACAAACAGAAACTAAGGGTCTCTGAGCTAAAGACAAAGAGATCAAATTTCAGAGAGGCAGCTAGGATTTGCAAGACAAGAAAGAGATTCATAGGGAGTGAGGTGAGAAGATGCAGAGATGGGTGGCTTCCTGTCTTTAGCTGATATACAAGATGTCTGTTAGTAAAAGAACAGCCAGAAAGCAGAAGACATTTTTGAAATTCTTATATGTTAAGAAGGATTAGAGTATCTTTGAGACCAAGAGTAAACACAATTTATTATATAGGAGACACAATGTACTCAGGTTATTACATTAGTAATGGGGGTAAATTGTCTCATAATAAAGACTGCTCTGGACCTCACCTAATATAGTTTAACAGTGAGCCTTAGGATTAATTGATTCAGTTACTTACCTGTGTACTGGAACAAAGTTCAACCCTATTCCCTTTAAATACAAATAGCATAGCCATATTAATTAAAAGAAAAATTTGCAAACATTGGGGAGGGATACCTAGCTAAACAGTATGTATGAGATACTAACCACAAATATAAAGAAAGTTAGTTGGAAGTTGATGAAAAGAAACATGAGATGCAAAGTTTAATCATGAAAAAGTTGGAATCACTATAATAAAATTAAAAATTAGACTTCAAGGACTATAAGCAAAGTGGACCTATGATAATAATTTATATTAAATGAATGCTTTCAATTTATGAGAAGTGACTAATTATTTTCCAAAGTGTTCATATCCTTTTACATTTCTACTCCAAATATATGAGTTCCCCAAATGTTCCAGTTACTCACATCTTTAGTAGCATTACTGGTATTATCAGATTTTATTGCAACACTTCCATTTTAGTCATTCTAGCTGTTATGTAATGTATCTCACTGTGGTTTTAATTTGTATCTTATTACTGAATAAAGGTATTGAGCACTTTTTCCTGTGCTTACTGGTTACTTGTACTTCTTATTTAGCGGTGTACCTGTTTATATATTGTGTGCCTTTTAAAATCACATTGTTTTCATTTTCAACATTGTATCATAATAGTCTTTTACATATTTATGTACACAAGCTTTTATTATATATATATTTGCAAAAATTACCTGCAAGCTTTTCCATTTGCTTAGCATTGACTTTAGGAAAGCATTTTTTTTCAAAAAGCCATAATTTTTTGATATTTTTACAATTATTTGAATATTTTTGAGTACTCTTTTTTAAAAGTACCTTCCTAACTCAAAGTCATTACTTTTTTCTTCGTTATTTCTGAAAGATATGTCTTAATTTTATGATTCATTTAGATATCTTAATATGAGAAAAGAGTAACCTTTGTTTCTTTTGCCATTTACCATATGTATAATATCTATATGTCCCACTACCATTTATTGAAAAGACTACTTTTTCTCATTATATTAACTTGCCATTTTTGGAATCTGTCAGAAAGCAAAGGATCATATATAAATGGTCTTCATACAGTTCTGTTAACCTTTTGGTTATCCTTACTATCCTGAAATACTTTTTTATTTGCTGTTGATTTAGAATCAGAGTCAATCCTCTAAACTGGTTCTTGTTTTCAAAATTAATTTGAGTATTCTAGGTTCTTTGCATGCTCTTAAATGAATTCTCAGCCTATCAAAATAACAATCTGTATTTTATTTATTTATTTATTTATTTATTTATTTATTTATTTATGTTTCTCTTCCACCATGGTTTAAGAATTTCCTCTAGCTAGTAAGGCAATTAGGAAGGCTCACCTAATTTTGTTATCCTTTTTCAAGAACCACATTTTGCTGCTGTTTGTTATACAATAACTGAAAATAGATGTTTTTGGATTTTCTTTTCTTTTTCTAATTATTTTTATTCAAGTATAGTTCTAGACTTTCTCAAATTTTCAATGCCAGTCATGTAAATCTGAAAATTAGTACTTTTTACAATTGATGCATCAATGTATATAACATTTTTTATTCTTTCTTTGTTTTGCTTTTGAAATATTTCACTTCTTTTTGGCTCTTTTTTAAAAAAATTGGTGTAATAATTATACATAATAGTGAATTCATTGTGACAAATGTGACAATTTATTGTGACCCTTAGTATAATGATGTCATTTTAATTCCATTGTACCTCCCCTTGCCCTCTAGTCTTCCCTCTCCTTGATCCCTGCTCTCACCCTCCTTGTCTCCCCTTTATTTTCATAAGATTGCTTTTTTCCTCTTTCTTAACCTCTAGCTTCCACATATGAGACAAAACATATGACCTTGTCTGTGACAGTGTGGCTTATTTTACCATACAAGTACTTTATGCTTATTGCTTTAGAAAAGAGATAAATGATCAGAGTACCGGCAGAAAAGGTAGCCAGATCTTGTTTTTGGTTTGGTTTATTTTATTTTATTTTTTTGTTTTTTTTAACTTTTAGAAGTCAATATCTGGTAAAAACAAAATTTATGACACAATACATAATCGATAAGAAAAGAAATTTCTCAATCTATGTCATTGCTGAACCAAAGTTAGGATCTTGTAGGCTGTAGAAAAAAATTTAGAAGGATAAATAAAAATATTTAGGCAATATTGGGTGCTTTAGCAGTGTCTCCATATTTTGCATCATCAGGAACTGTGAGAAACCTTGAATTAATTTGGGGAATCCAAAGAAGAGTTCACTATATTCATACAACTAAGTAAAATTTAAGAGGGTGGTAGAATGCTGAGATACAAGAAATGAAAAATACCTGTGATTTTGTTGTTCAAAAAACTGATCTGGCACAATCTCATTAAATGTATTATACCTGTCATACTGGAGTATTAGAATGTTTCTTGCAAGCTTGAGTGTGAAATAAAAACAAAATAGAACACCATGATTCCTGGAAAAGCTTTGAGAAAGTCAAGATGTTAACCATTGATGCAGCACTTGTGGATAAAGGAAGATGATAAAATGAGAGCTATTTATCTTGTTGAGCAAGATCTATGTCTATTTCTAATATGATACTTGAAGAATCATTTATGCTGTTCTGTATGATACTAATTGCATTGATGACTAATTATATGCAGTACATTAAAATAAAAAAAAAACAGGCCATCTAGAGACAATGCTCATGTTCCATAATAGAACACTTATACATATTAATGTGAACCATGGATTGTGATGATATTGAGTTGCAAAGAGTGGTAAAACAAACTTTACTATCTGACATGGACACATGATAATTGTCAGAAAGAAGGAAGGCTGAGAAAATGCATCATTTCTGGAGTTCACAAATAAGATATGTCTTGAAATTTGGGTTTCCTAAAGTATCACATTTCCATCCAGATAAATGTATTTACAAGTACTGTAACCTCAGCCACCAAAGAAAAGGAATCTTATTATTTCCAAGAAATTGGTATAGCATCAATCTATCCTGAAAACTGTGATGTGAGTCTTTGCAAGATAACGACTTTAGAAGCCCCCTTATGAAAAGAAACTTCTAAATGTTACTATACTAGTAAGTGAAGAATGTCATTGGTATGTTGATGGGGATTGCATGTATATTTGTATGTTGCTTTTGGCAGTATGGCCATTTTGACAATATTAATTCTACCTATCCAAGAGCATGGGATATCTTTATATCTTCTAAATTCTCCAATTTCTTTCTTCAGTGTTCTCTAATTTTTACTGTAGAGCTCTTTTACCTCCTTAGTTAGATTAATTCCCAAGTGTCTTATTTTCCTTGAAGTTATTGTGAATGGGAGTTTTCCTGATTTTTTCCCTTGGCTGAATCACTGTTGAAGTGTCAAAAAAAAAAAAAAAAAAAAAAAAAAAAAACTACTGATTTATGGGTGTTGATCTTGCATCCTGCTACTTTGCTGAACTCATTTGTAAGCTTGTAAAGGTCTTCTGGTGAAAATTTTTGGGGTCATCTAGATATAGAATCAAGTGTCAGCAAACTGAGACTGTTTGGCTTCTTTTCCTATTTGTATCCCTTTAATTTCCTTCTCTTGCCTGATCACTGTGACTAATGTTTTGAGAACCATATTGAATAAGAGTGGTGAAAGTAGACACATGTTTGTCTTGTCTTGTTCCTGATTTTGAAGGAAATACTTTTAATTGTTTTGTGATGTTAAGGTAAGTTCCTTCTATCCCTAGCTTCTCCAGCGTTTTTAACATGAATGAGTGCCAGATTTTACTGAAGGTCTTTTCACATCTATTGAGATCACCCTTAATTCTTGTACTTAATTCTGTTTAAATGGTGAATTACATTTATTGATTTGCATATGTTGAACCAACTTTGTATCCCTGGAATGTAATGCACCTGATTATTGTATTATTTTTTTGATGTATTTTTGAATGAAGTTTGCTAATATTTCATTAACTATTTTTGCATCTACATTCATCAGGGATATTGGTCTTTTGTTTCATTTCTTTGATACAACTTTGTCTGATTTGAGTATCAGAGTTACACTGGATTCATAAAATTTATTTGGAGCCAATCATGATGTGACACACTTGTAATCCCAGTGGCTTGGGAGGCTAAAGCAGAAGGATCAAAAATTCAAAGCCAGCTTCCACAAATTAGTGAGGCCCTAAGCAAATTAGTGAGACCTTGTCTCAAAACAAAAAATAAAAATGTCTGGGGATATAATTTATTGATGGTAAAAATTCCCCTGAGTTTAATACCCAGTTTTTAAAAAAAATGTATTTGGGAGTGTTCCCTCCCTTTCAATTTCATGGAATAATTTGAGAAAGATTGGTGTTAGGCATGTTGGAACTCAGCTGAAAATCTGTCTGGTCCTGGGCTTTTCTTTTTTGGAAGGCTTTTAATTACTATTTCAATTTTATTACATCATATTGGTCTGCTCAGATTTTATATATTTTCCTGATTCAGTCTGGGCAGGCCATATATGTTCAGAAATTTGTTGATATCTTCAATATTTTCCAGTTTATTGAAAGATAAATTTTCAAAATAAGTTCTGATGATCCTCTGGATTTCAGAAGGATGTGTTGTGATATCTCAATTTTCATCTCTAATTTTATTGATTTGGGTCTTCTTTCTTTTGGTTAATTTAGGTAAGGATTTATTAATCTTATTTATGTTTTGAAGAACCACCCCTTCATTACATTCATTCTGTGTATTTTTTCATTCTAAATTTTATTAATTTTGGCTTAATTATTTCTGAATTCAATTATTTCATGTCCTTTACTGATCTGGAAATTAGTTTGTCCTTTTTTATCTAAGGTCATGAGGTATAACATGGCTTATTTATTTGGAATCTAATTTTTAATGTAGGCTCAGTGTTATAAATTTTCCCTTTAGAACTGCTTTTAAACCATCCCAGAGATTTTGATATATCTCTGATCTTGTTCATTTCTAAGAATTGCTTAATTTCTACTCTCATTTCTTCTGTGATCCATTCTTTACTTAAGAGCACATTGTTCATACTCCATGTGTTTATTTGATTTCTATTATTTTTCTTGCTACTGATTTCTTATTTCATTTAATTATCATCAGACAGGATGCCTAAGATTATTTCAGTATTTTATATTTTTATGAGATTTACTTTGTGAACCTAAAGCATGGCCTATTTTGAAAAAATTCCATGAGCGGCTGAGAAGGTAAATTCAGCTGTTGTGGGGTAAGATATTCTGCAGATTTATGTTAGTTTTATTTGATTTATAGTATTATGTGGGTTGCATATATCTTTATTGATTTTATGTTTTGGTGCCCTCTCTGTTGCTGATAAAGTTGTGTTGAAATTACACAGTATTATTGTGTTGGGATATCTCTGAGATTTAATGTCATGAAGTATTTTTTAATGTAATTGAGTTCACTGACTTTTGAGGCATAAATATTTACTATTATTCAATCTTCACTTTACCAAGATGCTGTGGCCTTCTTTGACTCTTCTGATTAATTTTTGCTTAAGTTGGCTTTGTTCAGAAATGAGAATAGTTATTGCTACTTGTTTTAAGGGTCCATTTATGTAGAGTGTTATTTTTCATCCTTTTACCTTCCGCCTGTGGATGTCTTTACCTATAAAATTAGTTTCTCGTAAACAACATATAGTTGGATCTTGTGGAGTCCTCCCTCCATTCTTCTCATTAATTTATTTTTTATTGTGGAGTTGAAACCATTGACATTCAGTGTTAGTATGGATATGTTTGTGATTTGCTACCATTTTGATGTTTTGTTATATTTAATACTATCTTCATTATCATTTGAGTTTCTCTGTGTGAAATTTTTCTGAGTATTCTTTGTAGTGCTGGCTTGGTGGTCATGAATTCTTTCAGTTTATTCTTGCTATGAAAAATTTCTATTTCCCTCTTGAATTTGAGCCTGAGCTTTACTGGGTATAGTAATCTTGGCTGCATATTGTTTTGTTTTAGAGTTTGGTATATCTCATTCCAGGCCCTCCTTGATTTTAGGGTCATAATTGAGAAATCAGAAGTGAGCCTTATCAGTTTGATTCTAAATATTAACTGATGTTTATGTCGTACAGCTTTTATAATATTCTTTTCTTATTTTCTATGTTAGACATTTTTGTGATAATGGGTCTTGAAGAGCTTCTCATTTGATTAAGTTTATTTGGCTTCCTCTATGCCTCCTGTGTGTAGATGTTTATCTCACTTCTGAAATGGAAAAATTTTCTGTAACTGTCTCATTGAAAATATTCTTAATGCTTTAGCTTTTATCTACGTGTTCTTTATCTTCTTTTCTTTCTTTCTTTTTTCCTTTTTTTTTTTTTTTTTTGGTACCAGGGATAGAACTCATTCAACTACTGAGCCACATCTCCAGCCCTGTTTTGTATTTTTATTTAGAGACAGGGTCTCACTGAGTTGCTTAGTGCCTCACTGTTGCTGAGGTTGGCTTTGAACTCATGATTCTCCCGTCTCAGCCTCCCAAAGTGCTGGGATTACAGGTGTGGGCCACAGCGCCCAGCTCCATGTTCTCTTATATCCCAATGATACACAGGTTTGGTCTTTTGATATTGTCCCAGAGTTCTTATACATTGTAACCATGTTCTATAATTTTTCCGTTTATTGTATTATGTGTATTTAAGTTTATATACCTTGTCTTCATGGCTTAAAAATCTGTCTTCAAGGGTTAAAGTTCTATTTTCTACTTAATCTAAATCTGTTATTGATGCTTTAAAGTGAATTTTAAATTTGTTTCTTTCATTTCTAGGATCACTGATTGGTTTCTTTTCACTGTTTCTATTTCATTATTAAAATGGTCTTTCATGTCTTACATTTACTCAATTAATTCACTTCTTAGATCTTCTCTTAGTTCATAAAATATTTTAATACTAATTTTTAAATCTTTTTCTGGGATTTTATTCATCTCACTATCAGTGGGATCCTTCTTTAGGGGATTTTGAATTTTGAGCAAAGCATTTTTTGCTGTTTTCTCATGTTTTCAGAGGTCTTGGACTTGAGCATCGATTGAGGTGAATTCCTTTTCTTCCTTTTTATGCATGTTCTTTTGTGTATAAAATCTTATTTCTTCGTGGACTTTTCTCTGCTTTAGAAATATGTTTAGATGTCAAAGATGGGACCTGTGGTCCCTTTCTGATGGTTTCTCCTGGATTCTTGTTCATTTGGGGGTTTTGTCTCCTTGATTCTTTGAGTTGGAATAGTGTTAAGGCTTAAGTGGGGCTAGATTGTGTGTGAGGTGAGATTCAATTTTGCTTGGTTGAGATGTATTTCTCAACAGCAGGATCTCTACTCTGTGATCTTGAAGTATCTCAATCTCTTTCCAGCCACTCTTAGAAGAGGGTAGAGCCAAGAATGACACTAATGTCAGCCACAGATGTACATCTTTAGGATACATGTCCAGTGTCTACTTTGACATGTATAACACTAATTGCAACCTCTATTGGTATGGTAGGGTCAGCATTTAACAACAGTACCAATGATAAAAAACTGTGAACTAGATCAGGCATTAAACATCAAATGTCTACTATGTTATCTACTGTACTAATAATCACAAAAATTGAATGGGGTAGGAATTACATAATATATATAATTTCTATCATATAGTGGTATTACAGTTTCTTTTCTCTTAAGTAAGAGAAAAGATGGTAGCAATGCAAGAGAAGTTTGAAGTGTTTGAAAAGACGGCCTGAAGGGAGGCAGGAGATAGGGAGCAGGTGTTATGAAGAACAAATAATAAAATGTTAATTGAAAATAATGGAAAAAGAAAGGAGAGAGTAGTAGAAGATTTGGGCTATTACTGAGGGAAGAGAGTGAAGAAGGGGACATAGGAAGGCCCAGAATCTAAGTATAAATGAACCAGTAAATGTACAATCATATATTTGTACCCCACCTCAGTTGAATTTAGGCTAGTAATAAACATAGGAGAGAGATAGCATTGAAAGTACAGTTTTATATATATGTATATACATACATATATATTTACATATATATATATACATATATACCTATCCATTCAGTGAAAATGTACACTATACACACAGACACACACATACAAATCATGCTTAATGAAGAAAGTGAAGAATTATGTAATATGATAAAATGTTTAAAAAAAGGTTAAAATTTAAAAGGAGTACAAAATCAGAATATGGAGAAAAATAAGAAAAAATAACAAAGAAAAAGAAAAAGAAGTTAATGACAGAAGGCTTGTTTCCACTGCGGTGGTCAAATCTGTTGGAAGAGATGAATCTTCAGTCTTATATTTATTTTTTGCTCTGGATTTTCAGCTATGGTCCTTGTGTTCCTCATGTAGCTGCCAGCCGGGTGTAATATTCTCAGCTTCCAGTTTCCCAGTATTGAGTGGGATAGATTGGGAAGTGTTGATGAATTGTGTAATCCTGAGTGGGGTTATGCGGAATTCTAGACTGGAGTTTCCAATTGTTGGGGTTTGGACTTCAGTGGGTTTTGAAACTCTGCTGTGGGTATTAAATACTTGGTGCACTCCCCCTATTGGTGTGGAACTTCCTATCTCTTCTGGGATTCTAGAAAAATCCACATTGAAGGACTAGGAACTGAGCCTCCACAGGTTTCACATTCACCACTTATGACTTACCAGAAAACTGCCCTGGATTGCAGATGCACTTTTGTGACCACAGTAAGCATCTGCACAATTGTTCTTATGAAATACCAGCTATTATGGGATTTTTCTCCCTTGAGATCCAGGAGAAAAATTAGCATTAACTGGTCCAGGTAAAATGTTCCTAATGCCTGTTTCACTCTGGTTTGGGCACCCTCTGGAAATTTTTTTTTTTAATATTTATTTTTTAGTTGTAGGCAGACAGAATATCTTTATTTTTATGTGGTGCTGAGGATCGAACCCAGTGCCTCCCTCGTGCTAAGCGAGCATGCTACCACTGCGCCATAACCCCAACCCCCCCTCTGGAAAGTTTTTAATGGGCTGCTGGTAATTTCCTTTTTGTGGGGGGTTCACTGCCCCCACAGAACACTTTCACTCCAGTGGACCACTTTGGATTTGTTCTCACTGAAATGTTTCGCTTACCAACTCTGTATGCATTAAAATCAGACTTCCTCTGTAAACTACAGGTTTTCCTAGTTTGATTTTCCTTTCTTTATTAATTTCTTATCCACTGGCCATCCATCTGTTTTGTCTGTGCTTCCAGAGCAGCTCTGCCAGTGGTGGGGATTGACATATCTCTGAGATATTATTTCATATGCTCAAGTTACTGGCTTTGTGTAGCTCTATGATTTTTTCTTCATTACAGTTCAGTGTTACATTTTACTGAGATTCTTTTGTTACACACCTGGCTGAGGAGCAGTCTTTCTGCTTTATGTGTCTGGTGCTGAGGAGCTGCTGGGCCTCGCTTCCTTTCTCTGCCATCTCCCCCCTCCTTCTAGTTCCTAAGAATTTTGAATTTTATTTTCCATCTTTAGCAAATTACAAAACACTTGAAATTTAAAAGGTGGTTAAACTTTGAGAAAATATTGTACAAATTAAGATATATATTCAAATGTAGCAATTTTTACATATACCGTGGGCATGTTTTATTGTAAAGGTGATTCACAGAACATATTGCTTAGGGAAGAAAAAAATAAATGAATTCTTTAATGAAGTATGAATTTAGTTATAAAATAAAGTAAAATTCTATAATGGAAAGCAAATAAATATATTTTATGTATTATGATTTTTAAAGAGCAATTCCATATCTGTAAAATACTGTTTCTTTCATTCTAAAATACATCTTATCAGACAAATCTAGGTTTGTAAGTTTATAAATAACGGTACTTATGACAAGGGTGATTATTTCATTCAAGAATCAGATCTTTTATTCTTTTTAAAAATTTTCAAATAAAATAATGCATTTTGTTTTATAATTGTGATCTTATAGTCAAGAAGACAGTGTATTCTTCTCTAAATATTGCTCTTCCATGCTTTATTGAAGAAAAAGTGGAATTATATATCCATATATTCATGTATTCATATTTAGGTTGAAGATTCTTGAATTGCAACTAACAGTTTTCATAATAATTTTAAAATTAATAAACCCTTGTGTTTTAAGGAGAAGCCTCAATTTTTCCTGACTTAACAAATGCTCTTTCAATTAGACTTCAAACTATATTTCTTCAGCAAATGGTATTCTTAGCCAGTTTGTCCTCTTTATCTGTCCTCTTTATTTTTACATTAATATTCAAAAGAATAATCCTTTTTAATAAGTTTAAGGTTTTTTAACATTTACATGTGTGCACTGTTCATTCTGTAATTGCATAGGATTTTATTCTTAAACTCAATGGAACTTCTAAGTTAATATTTATGAAATTTTAATTTTTAGAAATAAATGAAATATAAATTTATAAATCACATACATTATATTAATGATAATCCTTTCTAATCTATGATTATTGTACTAAGAATTTATGATTGAATTGTTCTTTATTTTTCTATTTGAAATGTTGCAATTTCTAGAATAAGCTATTTTTTCTTACATTTCTGACAATTATTGTTTTTGATAATCTTTACATTTTATTTACAGTATATAAATACATATTTTGATGTTTAACACAAAAATATAAAATATATTTCATATTAATATAACCGTATATTAGATGGTATCTAAAATTATATAATTTACCACATTGTTTTTATTATCTACAAGGAGTAGAAGTAAAATATAAAAATATGTATGCATATATTTATTATATATAATAGGTTGTTCTTCCTATTTCTGTAGTAAGAAAGGATAAAGTGGGGTACAACAGTCTTTGGATTTGAGAGGTAAGCATAAGACACAACCACAGAGAAAATTTTTTTGAAATGTTGAATACTAACAGAAATTTCTAGACATTAAAAACATAAAGTATATCTTTGTACAATGGAAAGCTTCTAAAGGATTAAGTGATATTGATTGCAGAACATATTTGCCTATTCCATAGTTCTTGTATGTCTTTTATTTTTAGATAAAATAGCATACTTATTAAAAAATAATACATCATTGCCAGTTATTTTATGTAAAGCCAGCAGTAGACAGTGTATTAAAAAAGGCAGACTGTTGTACTATTAACGATAACAGTAGCTTGAAATATTTTTCCCAATCCAGGGGAAATAAATAAATGGTTATAATATAATAGTTGTAATAAAATATGGTAGTATAACAATAGCACTAAGAAAGGAGAAGAAAATTTGACAGAATATTATTTAAGAAAGAATTATAAAACAAATAGCAAAATGCAGTAGCTGAGAAAAAATATGTATCTTCAAGTTACAGGGTCCATTGTACATCTTTTTTACCCAACCCAGTTTAAATTGTTTTATTATTCAAATATTTAATTGTACACTAGTTTAACTTCCTTGCTTCTGTCTTGCTTTCTCTTATTTCCTGAGGAGACTTATTGTTCACAACTTGTGCCCGGGCCTATTCTACTGCATTTACTTAGAAAAACCACTTCCTTCTTTCATTTTTAATCTTTATTATAATGTTTTAATTTTTATTTATTTATTTTGTTTATTGTATTTGGGGGAGCCACTAGGGGTTGAACTCAGGGGCTTTCTACCACTTAGAAACCACTTTTAAAGTGATGACCCCTAATGCCAGACTGAAGTTAGTGCTTAGTTATTTCAGGATACATTTGTGTACACTATAGCAACAACACAAACACACTTAACAAATATAAGTTTAGATTTTAAATGACCAGTTAATATACATACATAAGTTCATTTCCACCTATGTGGTTATGCTATAATATTGTCACCTAATAAGTTACCTCATATCTGATCTGTAATTCAGCAAGAAGAATTCATCTTCTGTTCAATGTTAATATTTCAACAGGTGGCTTCTGCCGTACTTTAAATCAGAATTTATATATGCCTTGTATACTTATAGTCTGTTGGTAGGTAGCATCTCTTGGACCCACATACATGCAAAGGAACTCTAAAGAGTAATCTCTTTTACTCAGGAAGAAGAGATTTGACCATGAGTGCACACAGAAATAATTTACACAATTATGACCTGTACTTAAACTATAGATCCTTAGAACAAATGTTCTCTTGTGAAAACTATTCTGTATTCTTTCTTCTTTTCTCAAGTATCTGACATAAATTTCCTGATCTTTACTTTCAACCATGTTTTCTTTTCTAGAGAAAAAGTAACATCTGCTTAGACTCTCCACACATCCCTGTAATCACATCTCCATCTATATGTGCTTGTATTTGTTGTTACATTTATAACTATTACTATGGCAAAAACCTTTATACATATATGGGATCAATTATCACAATTATCATATTTAAGCACTAGAACCCTTGTTTTCTTGCTAATTCAAGAACACAGTTCAGACATTTTTCCTGATTTCTTCTAATGTCCATTATTCTACCTAATGAGTTATGTAAACATTTTATAAAATATATGTGCATATAAATGTTTCATAACATCTTCCATCAAACAAAATGTCTTCTTGGGCTCACATTATATTTCAGTTATTAACCATATCTCTCCACCTTTTTCTACAATGCTTTCAGAACAACTCTCATACTTTTCTAATTCCAGTTCTCATTTTCTTTCTCAAACTCATTCTAAATGTATTTGAGTAAGAGTTTATCAAAACTCATTTGAAAAATATTCTGGAAATATTTATCTAATTAGTTGAAATGTTTTTTCACTTTGCTAAACCATTAGATCTCTATCCTAAGAGTAATCATCTCTATATTAAAGAAGTTATATGTTAAATAGAAAAAAGGATATAAACATTGTAGAAATTTTTGAGTCCACATAGATATGTGCAACTTGATGTATTTTAAATGGCTAAACACAAAGAAAAATGTAAATTTAAATTTTATATTAATATAACAATTTAGCATTTAAAACAAGTCTCCATTTATTCTGGCTGGAGAAAATTAATATCACAACTTTAAGGAAAATAGAGTCACTTTCATGTTTCACCTCTTTCATGAACAAAATGACCAGAGGTAGGTATAGAGATTGTTATGGTTTAGTTATGAGATGTCCCCCAAAATCTCATGTGTGAGATAATGCAAGAACATTTAGAGGTAAAATTATTGGCTTAAGATAGCTTTCACATAATTAGTGCATTAATCTACTGATATGGATTAACTAGGTGGTTACTGTAGGCAGGTAGGGTATGGCTGGAAGAGGTGGGTCATTGAGGGCATGTCTTTGGAGAAATGGAGATCTTTCTGCTTCCTCATTATCATTCTGAGCAGCTTTCTTTTGCCATGATTTTCTGCCTTACCTTGGGCCCTGATATTCAGTCATCTATGGACTGAGACCTCTGAAACCATGACATGATTGAGTGCCCAATCTGCTAACAACATAGACTAACACTGGGTCCTTCATAAGGTACCATTCCTGTTATCTGGTGGCAAGTTGATTATATTGAACCACTTCCATCATTTTAGGGACAATGCTTTGTTCTTAAAGAATACACTTTCTGGATATGGATTTAGATTTGCCTTCCCTGAAAACAAATGTGTTTGCCAAAACTACCATTCATGTTTTACAAATTGTCTTACCCACAGTCATATTATTTATATGGCATTGCCTCTGATTAAGGAACTCAATACACAGACAAAAATGTATAGCAAAGGGCACATGGGATACAGTCGTCTCGCCATGTTTCCCCCATCCTAAAACAGTTATGTCGATTCAATGTTAGAATGGTATTTTAAAGATTCAGTTATAGCACCAGTGAGGTAGTAAAACTTTCAAAGCTGGGTAAGGTCCTCCAGAAAGCTCTATATGCTCAGAATTAATGAATTAACATCTGATAAAAGGCACTGTTCCTCTGATTGCAAGAAGTCACAGATCCAGGAATCAAGGAATAAACGTGGGCATTGCACCAAATACTCATCATTAGTGGAGTCACCTGCTAGCAAAATTTTCCTTTTTGTTCTTGTGATAGGCTGTATGGGCCTAGAGATTTTACTTCCAAAGGGAGGAAATCTTCTAGAAGGAGATATAGGAATGATTTCATTGTACTTAAGATTAAGATAGTCACCAGGGCCCTTTGAACTCCTCATGCCTTTAAATCAAAAGTCAAAAAGGGAATTACTGTGCTGGCTTGGCTGATTGATTCTGACTCTCCTGGAGAAAGGAGACTCTTATTCCATCATGGAAGCAAGCAGAACATACCGGAAATACAGAACTTTCAGTATTATTGGTATTACCATTGCCTTAGTTTGAACTATAATAAGTGTTTCCCAAACATTTATGTGGTAAAGCTTTGGTGCTCAATGCGGTGCTTTCAGGAGGTTATGGAACCTTTAAGAGGTGGGCCTAATATGAGGTCCTCAGCTTATCAGAGTAATTCCCTAAAGGAGATTGTGCAACCCAGTTCTTCTCCTCTCATTTCCTTCTTAGCCAAAAGGTAAGCAGTCTCAGTTTGTCACATAGCATGTCTACTATGGCATGCTACCATCTCAAGCACAGACCTGAAAGCAGTAAGTCAGACTTAAACTCTCAAAACTGTGAGCCAAAATTAATCTTTTCATTTTACAAATTAATTATCTCAAATATTTGTTATAGTTACAGAAAGTTAACCAACCATGCCTTATGATTAATAACAATGGAAAACGATAATAATCCAATTTAAGCAGGACTGGCTTAGATGCTTCTGGAATGAAGACTTGGGTTACCCTATCAGGTAAAGAACCATGAAGTTGAGCTGCTTACTTAAGGCAGAGGGAATATAGAATGGGTAGTAGTTATAAATACCAGTTACCACCATCTAACCAGATACAGAAATGAGAACTATAATTGACATAGTGTTTTTCTTATTTTGTTATAAATGTATGTGTCATATATATATATGGATCCATATCTGTCAACAACTATATTCATGGCTACATATTTCTGACATCATTGCAATATACAACCTTAATTCCCATTGAGATTTATATTCCTCAAGGCAATCTTTAGGCTATTTTTATTGCAACCAGACCATAAAACAAATGTCATTATGAGATCACACAAGTTATCTTGAAACAATTCAATAAAAACTTCAAATAAACTAGACAAATTATTTATTTAAAGAAAGAACAGTTTTAGAATTCTTAATGAATTTCTGTCATCATTGATATTAAAATAAATGTGCAAAAGTGGTTTCACTATTAAGTGATTCCATCAGACTATAGGTGGTAGATACATTTTCTCACCATAGTTATCTTTTTATTTTACAATATTATCTCAGTCATCTAATAAAATTAATTTTTTACTTAAACTTTCAGTACAACTTCTCTCATTTTTTGAAAACAAAAGAAATAAAGGAAAAAAACACAACCTGTCCCTCAAACATGTAAAAATTATTAACAGTGGATATGGAATTATTATTTTCATACAGTGGATATGGAATAATTATTAACAGGTTAACATGGAATATCAGGACAATATGTTGAGATATTCAAATCAAATGGAAAATAGTGATTGATTAAACATTTAAATAAAATAAATTAGATAAATCTGTACTCAATTACAAAACATACTTATCAAATTACAAAATACGGAGCAAGTGTTCCCAGAACAAAAGTGGATTGCCTGCTACTTGTTATTCTGTAGATATACAGAAGAGAGACTTCTAAAGAAAAACTGAAAAATAATATTCATTTGAGGAAAAGAACTGAAGTCTGCTTTATTGTGAAAATCTTCAGAGAAGCTGAGAGACATTGCAATTTACATTTGCTTGAGTTTTTATATTAGATAAATGGGTTTAGAAAAGGAGGTGTGTGTATATGCAAACATGAATGTCAAGTCACCCACTGGAAAGACAATCCAGTGACTGGATTTGGAGAATTCCCAGGATTATTATGTTAGTGGATCACTGACCTAGAAAAACAAAAAATTTGATTCAGTACTGGGAATTCTGGATAAGGCAACAGAAAACACAACTCTGTGGATGAGAATATTCAAAATCACAGAGTATGGCAAAACAATCCTATCATACCCAACCACATCATATCAATTTTTTTCCAAATTTACATATAACTTATAAGCAGTTTCAATAAAGACCTCAAAAGATTTTACTTTTATGTAAAATAATAGCTTTATTACAAAGTGATATGTAAGAGTAAAGAAGTAGGAATAAGCCAAAATTATATTTTAAGGAGGAAACATGAGGAAAATTTCTGTCAGTTTCTAAGACTCATTGAAGTTACAGATTTATTGAAGTCAAAACAGCATGGAACAGGCAAAGTTGAGAAGCAAATATATCAATACTAGATAATAGAGATCCATTAAACTGACCCAAACAAGAAAATGTGGAACATGACAGAGAAAGAGCATTACAAATGAGTGGAAATGATTTCAAGTGTTCATTAAATGATACTGAAGCTATAAACTCCCCATATGACAGTGTATATTACAAGGCTACCACACAGGAGAAAAAAACCCCAGGTATATTATGGGATCATTTATAAATGAAAAATGCGAAACTTTTGGAAGCATATATAGAATAATGTTTTCATCTCTATGAATGGAAGGATTTCTCAATGACACAAAAGCACAGACCATTAAGGAAATAAAGCTTGATCTGTGTGAATTTTTAATTTATATGCATGGCAAAATACTCCTAAATAAAGTTGGAAAAAAATCAAATATCAGAAAACATATTTTCCATGCACTTAAAAACAAATCAAAAGCCAGAGGAAAGAACTGTCCAAATGATATAAATAAGTAACTTAAAGGAGATCAAGATAGTCAGCGTGCTTGTGAAAAGTCCTCTTATTAGGAATGGAGAAACCATAAAATTAATATATTCATATTTATTAGATTGGCAGAATTATAAAGTTTGACACTAGCAACTTGAATCAAGGATTTACAAAAATGGAGCTGTCTTATAGCACAATATTATATAAAGCAGAGAGCATTTTAAATATCAACATGAAATCACCAATTATCCATCAATTGTTACTTCTATGTGTCTTAGATAAATTTTTATATATGCACAAAGGATATGTACATAAAAATAATCCCAGAAAATTACAATATTAAAAATTGGAAAATATTGTAATGCAGAAAGCTTAGAAAGAAAACTTGGAATGTACATTCAAATGAATCAATACAGTAGTTACAACCTGTGAACTGTATTTCTCTACATATCAAGATGATTAACATCACCACATTTCTTGAACTAAAATAAATCCAAACCCATTACAAAAAGTATGATAAATTTGGGTAATTTTTTAAAAAACATAAACAATAGATTTTTTCAGGATAAATGCATTTGTATTAACACATAGATGCTTAAAGTATTCAGAAATTTCTAGTAATCAGTTTCCTTTAGAGAGGGAGGAATGAGTGGGTTCAAAGTGCGGAAGGTTGCAAATGAGCCTTCAGCTGTACTTGTGTCACCTTAACTCACTAGCTGATAGGAGGTTTAAAGAAAATACACATAAAACGGGGTAGTGGATGTTGAATATGTTGTTTTCAAATTTTAATGATTTTTAATAAACAGCATGCTTTAAAATTGCTAGCCAGGACTTTTTTTAAAAGTTTAAAGATTAAATTAGACAATGAACACCATTAAAGAGATAGAAGTTGATAGAAGGTATGGGGGAGGGGAAGGAGAAAAGGAAAATCCTGTGCTGCTTCAGGGAAAATGAGAACATTTAAAACTCCACCTGCCCTTTCCATTAAGCAGGGAAATAATCTTTACCAGTCAGATAAACAGGTGGATTGTTAATTTTAGCATCTCTACCTTAATATGCCTATTTTATTTTTTTCTGATGTAATAACATTTCCTATAATTTTGATAGATATACTTATGTAAGAAAATAAATGCATATAAAATAAATAGAATGGAGAAAAACTAATATTGATATACACAGTATTTAACAACTTTATTCATTTGTATACTAGTTAACTAGATGGTTTATATACATACCAATAGGTTATTATTTGTTTAACTTAACTTGCTTCTTTGAATTAAAAACTAAAAATTTCATTTTACTCTATTTTCTTTATTGGGATTCCCACATTACTTGCCAAAATAGAAGTAATATAGTAGCTAAAGCAAAAATGCATTTAAAATAGAAGAAAAACAAATCATATAATTAATTCAAAACATATAAAAATAGGATTAATTACAAAAATGATTTGATGTAATTTTATAAAACTTCACAACTGAAAATAATTTTGAAGAATGAAGCCATAAGCAATCAGTAAAATCAATATTCTGCTTGATATTAGCAGAAAATAAATTCTAACAGTAATTCTATTCTCTTTTATAGCAGTCATGCTAAATCTCTTTGAGTTTCAACTCATACATGTACAGTCATAATAGGCAAAATCTTCTTTAACTGTGTTTTCTTATAGGACAGTTGATTGAACATTTTTTTTTTCTTTTTGAGTACTAGGGATTGAACCCACTTAACCACTGAGCCACATCCCCAGCCCTATTATTTTGAGACATTGTCTCTCTAAGTTGCTCAGGTCCTCCCAAAGTTGCTGAGGCTAGCTTTAAACTCATAATCCTCCTGCCTCAGTCTCCCAAGACACTGGGATTACAGGCATGTGCTACCATACCTAGCTGAACATTAATTTTTTAATAAAATATTATAAATTTTGTTCAACCCACTCACCTTAAAAAACTCATCCATCTGAATAAGACCTAGATTATATTTTTCTTCTGATAAATTCTAGTTATCTGGTAATGCTCACAATGGCAAAGTTCTGCAGTCACAATCCATTACCAATTTATTTAGGAAAATAAGGGTAACTGTTTAAAAATCTCTTCATAAACACTCATGCTTTTCTTGAGTTTTTAGATGATAATATGAATCAAAAAATATCTACTATCTATTCTTCCAGTTTTACAATCAAATTTTCTGACATAATGCTGTCTCTAAATGAAATAATTAAATCTATTAATGTGCAAAGCTAAACAAAGCATGCATGCATTTACTCTGAAGTGTAATCTTATGTGACTACACTTATTGTCTTATTGTGTTTTTATTCATAATGTAGGCAAAATACTTCAATGCAGGAAAGCCCATCAAGTAATCATCACCAGGAAACAAGAATTATTTATACCAAGAGAGAATGAATATGAATAAGAATCTTTTGTGGCTTCCTTAATATGATTAACATAGTTCTTGATGCAGCACATCTGGTGGTATGGGCTTCCATGTGTATATATCTCAATTTCTCCTGCATCTAAAACAGGAAAATCCAAGTAACTTTCCAACTTCGGTTTGAGCAACAATGCTCACATTGGATCAGTTATTTAAATTCTCCACACATTTTCCAAAGTATAGTTTCTAGGCTGCATTTTATTTGTTGTAACATAAGTAAGTTGTCAATCAGTTTGAAAAATGATCTTCTTCAGTTGTAAGGTATGGGAAAAAGTACTTCCTGGAGGTCATATTAAGGGAAATAAGCCAGACACAGAAAGATGAATCCTGCATGTTAGCTCTCATATGTGGAAGCCAATAAAACAAGTCAACCATTGTGTTCAATAGAGATTACTAGTGGTTGTGAAGGACAAAGAGAGAAGGGTGGATAAAAGGAGTCTGGATGGCATGTATCCAAACACAGGTAAAAAGAATAAATTTTGGTGTTCCATAGCACAGAAAAATGAAAATAGTTGAATGATAATGAGAGGAAAATGTTAATTACCCTGGTTTGATCAGTGCATGTTGTATACATGGGTTGAAATATCACACTAATCTCCATTATTATATTATTGGGGTGACCAGCACTCCACCAGGGTAGGTTTTTGCTCAGGAGGTGTGAGCTGCCTGGGAAATAAAAGTCTGAAAAAAATTAGTAAGACAGATCCAGAAATTAGAATCAAAGGGTTGCTGATGATGGGTCTTCCAGTCCTGATGTGAACTGGAACTGAACAACTGAAAAAAGGCTCCCATTCTTTATTTAAGGGAGAGTACGTCAAAGGTAGGGTAAGGTTTCAGCAGGAACAGTCTTGGTTCCATGCTTGCTTCTTCCTGTGTCAGGGATTTTTCAGTAAACCAGTTGATTGCCATTTTGGCAAGACACACCCATCTCTGAGAGGCTGCATTGCTCCAGAGGGTTACCTGTACTCTGGTACTGTGCTGAACTTGAGATGGAACTAGACCTGGCACCATCTGAACCAGGCATTCTCAAACCAGTCGGGTTGCTATGGGGAGTTCTTGATACCAGGTTTTACTCTCTACTGGCTTCAGTGTGGCTTTGTTCACAGACAGTTCACGGACGGCTCCTGTAATTACATAACATTAAAACATGTTAATTTAAATTAAAATTTTGAAAATTATACTTTTTTAAAAAAAATTAGAAATTCTTGTGCTTTGATTATATGATACACAATATTCATAGTATAAAATCTTCAGTGAGGAATACTGACTTTCTAAGCTAATCATAATTGTTTATAAGTGAAGATTCCATTCATCTTTAATTGCATAATGATGAATCATGTTGTTTAACAGAGAAAACTACTCAAACAGTATAGTTACATGTGTTGCTACTGATTATGCCTTTACCATTTTAAAAAAACCACAATTTTAAAGTGTTTTCCAATATTTTCAATTAAATACCACAATATAATTGATACAGTACTTTTCCTATCATCATTCCCAGTCACATTGCATTCTTACAATTCTTGAATATTTTTTGTGGTTTCTTTAAAGAAATAAGCTTTTCATAGATTTTTTTTTTCTTTTTCTTTTTTCCTTTTTTTTTGGTTTCAAGATACTATTGCAAATGAAAGGTTCATGATTAAAATTTAAGAATGGTTCTTAAGATGAGAGAACAAAAAACAGATCTATTCTCTTTGGTAACTCCACTAAATTTGAAATTTATAGGGTTTTTTTTCTCTTTTTTTATTGGTTCTTTATAGTTACACATAACATTAAGATTCATTTTGACAAAATTATAAAACCATGGAATATCATTTGTTTTAATTCAGTCCCCAGTACTTCCCCTTTCCCGCTTCTCTCTTCAGTTGGTATTTAAGGAATATCAAAAATGCTGCTTAATTGATTCATAAAATTGGTATTTACCATCAAAGACTAATCATATAAAGGATCTAAATACAGCACATTTATGTGTTAAACATTCCAACTTTCAGCACAGTTTAATGATGCTTCAAAAACCATCACCATCATGTGATAAAACAAAGTGTAGTTCCAATTACTTTTAGTTAACAAATATTTGTATCAAAACCTGAGTATTTAAAAAAATCATTCACTTCTAAAATAGATTTTATTGCTAAAAAGAATGTATGTGGCACATAGAAATTCAGCATTATAAACTCCACACATAGGATCCATATCATTTATACAATCCATACTTTCAATAATCTATAAAGATATAAAAGCAAACGGTTTAGAACCTTCATTAGTAGGATCAAACACTATCTGTAATTTATGTGGTCTGCATAAAGGGATAATTGCAATGACTTCTACACGAGCCTTATTTTAAATAGGGATGAGTAGAATGTTGTATTTTTACACGACAAATTTCTCCAAACTTCTCACCCACTCTTTTACCTTCCCGTGATGAAATGATGAGCTACAGAACACTGTTTTCTTACATCCTTTCTGAATGTTATTGTATTTGCTTAAAGATGTCAATAGGAATTAGTAGAAATAAAGTCTTTGATAATGATACAACATTAGAATTGCATTAAAGAAAAATGACCAGCTTCTAAAGAGATAATACAAACAGGGTCATTTACACCACCCAAAACATCATTATTATTATTACTATTAGTAGTAGTAGTAGTAGTAGTAGTAGTACTAGTAGTAGTAGTAGTTCCAAAACATTATTTTTGACAGAAATGTAGACCATGGGCCACAGTATGGCAAACAGTATGGCAGTGAGCCATTTATGAGAAAGGAAAACACACACACACACACACACACACACGCACAAAAGTTTTATGAATGAAATCTGAGGGTAAAGGGAAAGCTTCCGTACCAGAAAATATATTCACAGTACAATAAATACATAATCTGTAGTACAGGAACCTGTGGATCTTTCCTGAGGACTTTGGCACTGAAATAGTAATTCAAGCTTTAAGAGAGCCATGAAATCCTAAATAACTTCAATTTTGTGCCTGTATTTTATGAGATCATCAAAACACTTCAAGTAAATTACAACTTCAAAATCAATTTCTCTCTTCAGCCGATCATCTATTATCCTATATGATTGAAGCTTGCATCTCTTAACTGGTGTATTATCCAAAGTAAAGTCAAACCCAAAGTTCTTATTTAATGCCAGCACTTCAGCACCTTGAAGAAATAGAAAATAAAAATGCTAATCTATACACGTCACTTTGTGCTGTAGTGCTAGGTTTTTATATTTATGTGAAGACAGTAATTGGAAATGAAAGAAAATAGTGAGCTTGCAGTAAAGGAAAAGGTCTGGGTTCAGAATTTGAGAACTTTCTCTGGTATATGCTTGCTACCTAATATGGACAAATCAATAACCTCCCTGAACCCATTTCTACCCATTTCTATTAAGGTAAAAATAAAACAAAACAAAACAACAACAACAAAAAAACAGAATATGATATAATATATATGGAAGTTTGGAAGTATTTAAATATAGATAGATATGAATAGTCAGTTATTATGTTATATTGTTTAATTCCATGTGTAATCAAAGGCCTAGACTCAATAATCAGGGTAGGTGATAATGGAAACATTTACTACTATATGGCATATATAATATATATATTTATATGTGTAGGTATTTGATAAAATGTAACCCCTGGCTAGTTACAGATATATTTAAGAGTCATAAAAACAGAAGATCACAGTGAATTAAGAATGTTCTGTGGTAGGGATTTGATAGTCATGGAAATCCAGACAAAGGGAATATAAAGTCTAGAATGAAAGGAACACAATACCTGGGAGGGATAATAAATGCTAAATACTTCCATTCATGTTTGCCTGAAGGACAAAAGGTGTTCTGCAGATAGATTGATATTAAACATTTTAGTATAAGTAATAATTAGTTGTTTATATGATGGACTAGAATTTTAAAAAGCTAATAAAATTTTGGGATCTCTGACATCTTTCTTTTCAGGTTCAATGAAATAAAGAAAGAGAATATTACTTGAGCAATAAGAATGACAGCAAATAATAATTATAAGAAATGGTTTGGAGAACCAACATTTTCATTGCCACCATGAGATGAGAGGTGGTATTTGAAACTATTGTTTGGAAATAAGATCAGCAACTTAAATAAGATATCAAGACTACAAATACTGATTTGTTTATTTTTAGGTTCTATATTTATAGCAAATAATGCAAACTAAAGACATGGGAACCTAATATTATTAATATTTATTAGTATGAATACTTAATAAATACTATTTTAAAGTATTTTGACAGAATTTTACCATCCTGTTCCCCCCACCCCCGCTCCACACATCATGTTTTTCTTCTGACTTGTCTGGCAAATCATTTGGTAACCAGAAAGAATAATGATTAAGATCATTAGTTGAGCAATGAGATTTAGTTCAAAATTTCAATCTTTTCCAATAAATACTCAATTTTAGAAGGAATTGTTGGTATTTGTTGATTCCATTTTTCTCCAGATTATTGCCTGATTTTTAAAATTTCCTTTAGAAATGCATCACTTAACTGTTAACAAAATTTTAAATTACTGAAATGTCCCTTGCAAGTTATTTATACGGTTATTTATCTTGACAACTTGACATTTACCTAACCTTTTTTTCCCCTATGGCATTTCTCATGTTGTAAAAATTCCTTTTTGTACTTTTTTGAAAGTTTTATTTCCTTTTCAGTTGCTCAAAGAAAATTAGGAGTTCTTCATGTTTCTGTCATTAGTATTAATTGGAAAATATTGATGGTTACAATTGGGGAGGAATCAATGTCATTCATCCTAATGGCATTATGAAGGGAACACTGTAATAGAAAAAAGTGAATAATAAACTCAGAAGTACTTTGACAGACTAGCTCCACCTCAAGGGACAATCTAGAGATGAAATTAAAGAGTTTTAGTAGCAAAGAAGGAAATCATGAGGAGAAAAGAAATAATACTGAACCTGCCCATTGCATTATAAGTACAAGTCATTTTAGACATTAAATCATCCAGGTGCTTACCTTGTTCACTTCCTCTATCCTTCTGTATGGTTTATTAAAAGGAAACTTGAACTAGGAATGAGCAGCTGCATGGTGTCCTGTAGACCTGTGTGACCTGTTTTTGCCAAGGTTTGGAGCAATTCATTATAGAAGTCTATACTTTAAACTGTCCATCTTATCTGATCTATTTGGATTGGAATTGTTTAGAACAGCTGAAGAAATGGAACAAATTATTTCATATCCCTCAAACCTCTCATCTTTCAGTCTAAATCTCCAATATCTTAACCTAACCCATTTTGTCAGTATCTCCAAAATATTTTTAGCCCTGAACTATCTCTTCAGGTTCACCAGGAATTTAACTTCTTGTTCTCAGACTGTATGTTCCATGGGCTCATTGAGTTTATTATGTACCAATCAGAAAGTGCCACATTTTCTACAGAACCCATTGCTCTCCAACCTTGCTTCCTGTAGCCGCAACTAGATTTTTTTGTGGTTGAGATTAGTCTTGGTCCACTCAGCCCTCTCATTGTCTACATTCTACCCACAGCCAAATTATGCAGCTGCCTCTTCATTGATCTTCTTGGAACAGTTCTTTCTATTATTGTAGCTACAGTTCTGGTCCCGGGGTTCTTATAAATAAAAGCATTCCCTTTACAGTGATGACTTTAATTGCTTTTAAACTGGACTTCCTGTCTCTTTTTCCCACTGAAATCCATGACAAATTTTCATCAAGAACAGTCCCAATTATTCTACTCCTATGCTTAATTAACTTCTGTGACTTACTTTTTATGTTAAATTAATTATAAATTTATTAACCCGGCACTTAAGCCCCTGCATAAATCCCCAATCTACTTTTTCCAGTATCACTACCCTGTTACTATTTTCTCAATGAATCATATGCTCAAATAAAAATTACTTTCTACTGTTTATCACAAAAGCTCATGCTTCGTTGCTTCCAGGGTTTCACTCATATTCATGTTAATGCTTTTATGCCTTCCCCACAAGCACACATAATATTGAAAATTATTATAACAACATCAATAGTAGCTAACCTTCATTGAACATATACTATGGGACAGAGATTGTGCAACATGCTGTATGGATATCTACTCATTTAGACTTCACAACTGCACTCTGTTAACATGCTATTACCTCCATCCGGTACATAGCATATGAAGGCTCACAAAGGTATACACTGCTCACGATCATTACAGCACTGACAGTGAACGAATGATCCAACCTAGGAATGCACAGTTTAGCAAAATTCTACTCTCTCAACAGAAATATAGAGGCTGAAACTCAATTTGTCTTTAATATTAAATGCTACCTCTTCAGAGTAGACTTCCTGTTTTCTCCAGGCTGTGAATGTATTGAATTTGTATTGCAAAAATCTGTTTATTTGTATAACTACCAAAGCAGACACTAGCAACTTGAGCAGAAACACTGTTTCTGACTTATTTTCATGCCCTCAAAGGTACATAATCAAGTGGTGTGTGTGCGTGTAGTGCTCAATAAATAATTGTTAAGCCGGGCGCGGTGGCGCAAGCCTGTAATCCCAGCACTTAGGGAGGCTGAGACAGGAGAATCGGGAGTTCAAACCCAGCCTCAGCAATGGCGAGGCACTAAGCAACTCAGTGAGACCCTATCTCTACATAAAACATAAAATAGGGCTGGGAATGTGGTTCAGTGGTCGAATACTCCTGAGTTCAATCCCCAGTACCCCCCCCAAAAAATGTTATATGAATTTTTTCAAATGACTCTCCAAAGGCAGAATTGTACAAAGCATAGAACAGTTTGTGAATATTTCTGTGATCCAGATCTACTGCTGATTTATAATTTAAATGTCTTGTAGTGTATTAGGATAGTCCTAGGATGGTTAAAGAGTGTGGTTTCCTCTAGCCCTGAGCACCGTGGTGCTCAGGAAGAATAAGAATTTGTATCAATTCTTTTCTGCTTGAATACCTGTTAGTTCTGGGAGAAAATAATGAACTCTTTATGACAAGACCCTAGCAAAATACTCAACACTAGAAGCAATAATTATGGATATAAAAGGTGATTCAAAGTGGCCAGAAGCCAGACTGAACAGCAACTATTTAATGCTGGGTATTCTTACTCAAATATTCTGACCTAGAAATTGCTAAGGGATAGTGTATTAGTTAGCTTTTCATCACTGTGATGAAAGCAACTTGGAGGAGAAAAGGTTTGTTTGGGGTTCATGGTTTCAGACATTCAGTTCTTGGTTGGTCAGCTCCATTTCTCTGGACTTGAAATGAGACAGTGCTTCATGTTGGAAGGGTGTGGCACAGGAAAGCTTCTCCTCTCTTCTCTCATGGCAGGCAGGAAACAGAGTGAAAATCCAAGACAAAATAAATCTCCAAAGACAAACCTCCAATAACCTTCCTCAAGTCACACTCCACCTGCCTACAGTTGTCACCCAGTAGTCCATTAAAATCATTAATCCACCAAATAGATCAAGTCCCTGATGAGACTACAACTTTTTATCATTGTGTAATACCTCCTCCTCTAAAACATTCTGTACTGGGGATCATGCTTTCAAAACTGAGATTTTCAGAGGACATTTATAAATCCAAATCCTAACAGGTTTTAATTTTTTTTTAATGTCTAAAGTGCTATAATATCTAACAAAAAACTTCTAAAGAATTTTTCTATAAGACCAACATAGAAGTACTGATGAACTGGAAATATAACGCAAGGGTTGATGTGAATGCTGAGAGCTGGGAATAAGAAACAAAAGCCATTTCTAGCATGCATTACTTAATAACCCAAGGATTTTTTCCAACGTAAGATATACAAATGATGCCCAGAAGAAGCTAACGACCTCCTGGGCTCTTAAAACAGAAATTGAATCTTCCTACATCAAAAAATGTCCTACACAAAATTCTATAAAAGTCACACAAGTTGTTTTTCCACGAAAGTCCTTAGAAAAGCTAGATAATTTTGTATGGTTATGAGAACTCTTACAATGAAGTGAATTTCTAAATGGAAAGGCATATTCTGCCTTCACTATGCTTCTTCAACATAAAACTAAATCAATGAATTAATGATTAAAAATAAAATCAATACAATGAAAAGAGTTAATGTTTTTAAAGTAACAATGATGTAAAAGTTTAGAAAATTCTGTTTGGAAAACAGCTAACAGGGCAAATATAAAAGTATATTTCCAACTTTCAAAGAAATGAACAAGAAAGGAACATTTTTGCAAAGCTGAATTATTGTATTAAAGAATAAGAAATATTTTTTCCAATATTCCTGTCTTTTTATTGGTAGAATTTCAATGTTTGCTTCACGTAAGCTTGATTTATGTTAATTTATCACTAGATATTTCATGCTGTTCAGAGTTGTGAAGTAAGATTTTTACTTCTTTTATAATTGATTTACTGCAGAAATATTTGAAACTAGGTTTTTGGTATATTCCTTTTTCAATCAGATGTCTTAAAATGGACTATTTTCTTATAGTCTTTATAACTATTTTAATGAGTTTTTTTTCAGAAGCAAGGTCATTTGAAAATAGCAATATTTTTGTTTTATTCATTTGCATAGTATTTTATTTGATAGAAAATATAAGAATTCAATGTTTAACATAGAATTGCCTTATATAATATGGGGAAGGAAAATAAATTTTTGATCATTTTATGGTTTTGTTGTACTTATTTCTTGTTCATACTTTTATTTAGAATTTTTAAATGTGAAATTACACTTTAACTTTTTGTGCAATTTAAAAATTAACAATTATGCTGAGCAAATATATTTGTGAAAATGTTTTCTCATTTTGCGGACTGACATGCAGTTAACATAGTATTGGTATTCTTTATAACTTGGAAATTTGATAGATCTGGCCAGTAAAAAAGCATAGGTTTTGTATTTTAATACAGTTTTATTGAGATATAAATTGATTCATAATAACAGTGTTTATCTGTTAACTCCTGGACAGAAATGTGAGTTGTTTTCATATTTTGTTTATTAATATTTGTTAATAATATCAATATATTATTGATTTGACTAACATTGTTAAAGTTATTGATATTTATTAACATTGGTTAAATTTTGACAATACATATACACGCACATACATACACATATATAATTCTCTGTGTATCATATAAGTAATATAATAAAGGTAGTGAACATAGCCAACATCCCCCAAAGTTTTCTTATACTTCTCCTTAGTATTCTCAGACCCTCTAACCTCAGTACTCAGTCTTTTATCTGCCCTTTGTCACCATTTGATGAGTTTTTATTTTTATGACCTTAATATAAATTAATATTTAGTATGAACTCTTTGATTTCTTTTACTCAACATAATTGTATCGAGATTAATTTATGTTGTGTGTATTAATAATTTATTCTTTTATATTGAATAATATTCCATCATATGGCTAAATAATAATTTTTTTATCCTTTACTGTATGACTGGACTTTTAGGATGTTTTTAGGTTTAGAGTATTGAAATTAAAGCTGCTATAAATATTTACTTACAAATATTAATATAAACACAAGCTGTTATTTTGCTTAGCTGTGGAATATATGGATCATAAGATAGGTATATTTTAAATTTTTAAAGAAAATTGTTTAACTATGATTCAAAATATGGGAAACAGTTTTACTAATTATTTCAATGTTTATTCCTTCTTATTATAACATCTGTGTCAATTCTGGATGGTTTTGATTAATTTATTTCTCTTTATTATGCATCATTTTCTCCTGCTTCATTTCCTGTCTAGTAATGATTTATTGGATATCAGATACTGTGAATTTTATCTTATTGAATGCTGGATATTTTTATAATTTATAAGTAATTTTAAGTCTTATTCTGGGAAGCAATTACTTGGAATCATTCTACCCTTTTAAATCTTAGACAATATTCACATTTTTACTTCATGTTAGTCTTTTAAAGACTTCCTCCTGGGAAATTATTTAGTTAAAGGAGGTCTTCTCCCTTCTTAGATTTGAATCTACATGTAGATATCTTATAAACTGTTTCTAACTTACACATATAAGACAATCTTCTTTATTATTCTAAAATTTTGTATATGTGAGGTGCATATTTACCTATACTACTTTGTTCTTGTATGCATTTCTCTCTTTTCTGGTTTCTGTAGCTTCCAATAGTTAGAAAAGAAATGATCAAGGAGTGTTTGAGACTACCTTTCCATAAGGCATACAGCATGAACCTCTTTTGTAAATGTCATAAAGTTTTAGCTATTGTCCCCCTGCTCTTCTGGTCAGCAAGGCTGGTTTCTTTAGAAGCCAAAGTGGCGATGATCTAAAGGTGGGAATTAAATAATCTCACAGTTACCACAAGACATTTAGAATGTTCTAATATGATTGGTGGCCCTCAAAACCAAGCCTTCAATTTACTATCAAAGTATGGGCTATTGGATTTACTAAAATCTTGTGCACAATTCATTTAATCATAGAATGTGTTTATATTATATTTCTAGCCATTCCACATACTTGTTTGACCACTATTTCATCAATTTACAAAACAAAATTTATTTAGCTAATTTGTAAAATTCCATATGTTGACTGGAGATAAAAGAAGCTGAAACATTTATGATAGTTAATTCTGAATTACAATTATTTGGAGTTTATTGGAGCATAATAATCATGCACTATGGTGGAATTTATTGCAATATATCCATATGTGCATATACCACACATATCATAATTTAATTAATTTTATTCCCCAGTACCTGATTTATTCTCCTTTCCTCCTTCTCCTGGATCCCCTTCCTCTACCCTACTAATCTCCTTTCTATTTTCATGAGATTCCTTTTATTGTTTTTTCCTTTTTTTTCTTTCTAGCATCTACATATGAGATAAAACATCCCTTGACTTTCTGAGCTTGGCTCATTTTGCATAATATAATGTTCTCTAATTCCATCCATTTTCCTGCAAATTATATAATTTTCTTCTTTTTTATGACTAACTTAAACTCCACTGTGTATATATACTGCATTTTCTTTATCCATTCATCTTTTGATGGGCACCTAGGCTGGTTCCTTAACTTGTGAATTGTTCTGCTATGAACAGAGGTATGCATATATCAATATAATATGCAGACTTCAATCTTTTTGGATACATACTGAGAATCATGTAGTAGTTACATTCCTAAGTCTTTGGAGGAATATTTAACTGCCCCTTTAATAGATTCCTATTAGGCCAACTAAATAGCTTTAATTTATAGATTAAAACCAACTGTTCCTCCCTCTCTCTTTGATACATACATCATCTTAAAGAAAACAGTTCACATGAACACATGAATTTCTCATGTTTTATTCAATAAACTCACTTCTTCTTCTTCTTCTTCTTATTATTATTATTATTATCATCATCATCATCATCATTGATACCAGAGATTTAACCCAGGGATGTTTTACCGCTGAGCCACATCCACAGCCCTTTTTATTTTTTATTTTTCAGAAAAATTGCTTAGTGCTTTCCTAAATTTATGAGGCTGACCTTGAACTTGTGATTCTCCTGCCTTAGCCTCCTGAACTGCTGGGATTAGAGGCATATACCAGTGCACTCTGTCATTTTTATTATTTAAAAAAATTTTTACTAATCTTTTAAAAAACCTGTTATTTATTTATTTATAGCTTTATTTTTATTTTTAATTTTTATTTTTGCATGCTGGGGATTGAACCCAGGGCCTTGTTCATGTGAGACAAGCACTCTGCCAACTGAGCTATATCCCTAGCCCCTGTTTTTTTATTTTTAATCTTTTAAAAAATTTTTCTTGTTTTCAGATTCCTCCAAATTTTTATTTTCTGCCTTTTTAAATTCATTTCTCTTATATCTTTTTAACCTGTCTTGAATAAAATGCTTTATTTCACTATTTTTATTCATTGTTTTCTAAAACTAAAATATATTCAGACTTTGTATGTCCTCCAAGCATTTTTGTCCATCTCACAAAAGCTTAAATATATACCATCTTGTGCCACTCTGTTCAAAACAATTCTTGTTTGAAAAGTGTAAACTGACACTTGAACAATTTTGGTTTCCTATTATTTATTTTTATAAAAAATGGTACTCTTCTTCTTAGCTATTTCTATTAAACTATATAATTAATTCATAGATTTGATGTTATGTTTCTAATTTTTTTATCACTAGCTGAGAGAGTGACATTTAGACATTTTTTTTTTTTTTTGGGTACTGGGGATTGAACTCAGGGGCACTTGACCACCGAGCCATATCCCCAGCCCTATTTTGTGTTTTATGTAGAAACAGGGTCTCACTGAGTTGCTTAGCGCCTCGCCCTTGCTGAGGCTGGCTTTGAACTCGCAATTCTCCTGTCTCAGCCTCCCTAAGTGCTGGGATTACAGGCTTGAGCC
>CM053411.1:20781117-20806153 GCA_028644305.1 Xerus rutilus | reverse complement strand
TGGGTACTGGGGATTGAACTCAGGGGCACTTGACCACCGAGCCATATCCCCAGCCCTATTTTGTGTTTTATGTAGAAACAGGGTCTCACTGAGTTGCTTAGCGCCTCGCCCTTGCTGAGGCTGGCTTTGAACTCGCAATTCTCCTGTCTCAGCCTCCCTAAGTGCTGGGATTACAGGCTTGAGCCACCGCGCCCGGCTAACATTTAGACATTTTTTAATTCTCCTAAAAATGCCATGTGTTCTCTACTTTGTACAAATAACTGTCCACTTGCATTCCTATAGAATGTCCCTTTAGAGCTTAAACTGCAAATCTTGTTGATGTAAATTTATATTACTAGTTGAACAATGAATCAATTTAATTGGGATGGGTGCCAGAGGCAATGACGGTCCAATGGGAATTTATTTGTGTATTTTTTCCTTTGTGATTGATCAGGTACATACTTTTTCTCTTAGTCTTTCCATTCTGCCATTTAGTTGATAGATTTGCTCCTCTCCTTTTCCTGTGGCTTGCCCTATTAAGGGTAGTTCTGGGTCCTCAGTCTTATTGCTTACTTTCTCCATGCTGCTATCCCTATGACCTACACAAGTGGCATTATCAATGTAGTTAATCAAAATGCAAATGACTACAGTGTGTCTGACCTGATGCTCTGGTTGAGCCATGAGTAATGCCTATATCCATCTCTCATCTACAAATCTGGTGGCATTAATTTCTGCAAATCATTTTTCCTCTACTGTCTGAAGATACTGCTCCTTCTCAGGAAAAAATTCTATGTGGATGCCCTTAACACAGTCTATAACCTGACCTATGTTGGGTACAATAGATTTTTGCTTGAAATTTTTTCCAGTTGGATGACAACTTCTTTTTTAGTATTGAATAATAGTATTTATATGATTATGTCATATAAATAGAAACCCTTTATTTCAAGGCATGAATTTCATGTGATAATAAGTATACATGCATATAGGATCCACTTCCCCAAAACAAACAATATATTCTGTATAACTATTGATTCTCTTAATATAATTTAAATAATGAAGCATATGCAGAGAGTTAAAGAATATAAAAGAGTGTAAAAAATGTAATCCTTCCCAATTATTTTATTCCAATTACCTAATTTCTTCCAAACCCTTCAAAAATCTTGATATGTGTGCACACATTTGGGTGTTAGACATAAAACATTTCAGATTTCTTTATTCATATAGAGAATTTTATATATTTAAATATATTCCAGTTCTTTCAGTCAATGATATATCATCATGATATTTCCATATTGCACATACAAATCTTTCTAACTACTTTAAAAGGGTGCAAATATTTTATCTTAGTGATATTTCCATATCACCAGAGAGAGATCCATGTTATTTATTTTAAAGAAATGCACAATATTTTAACATATCACTTTATTATAGCAATTAAGATTATTTGTGTCTACCATCATAGCTTTCATCAGTTTGTTTTGAATTTGCTATTACAAACAATGTTAATTATTAATGTCTTCAGATCTTTACTTTCATGTGCCCACATGAGAAAGGTGGAAGAAAGTGAAAGATGTTAGATATTTATGTCAAAAAAAAGGTTTGAAATTTTGTTAGTGTTGCCAAATTGATCTCAGAGGTTACTAAAAGGAGATCTCCTGTGTTACCCTTCTGTTGTTGCCATAAAATTACCCCAAACTATGTCTAGATTATTGGCATGCTTAAAAAGAACATTCCAATACAGAAATTATTTAAGGTTATTTTAAAATTATTAATCCAATGCCTTTATTCCACACTTTACATAAAAGTCCTTACTACATTTCAATGCTACATTTACTATAAAGTTCTAATTAAACAGCCAGACTATTACAGTCTCATTATGATTGAAAGCTATTTACATAATAATCTTAATTCCATTGTATCATGTATTAAATACTCATATATATATGGATTTATATCTAAACTGGATATGCATTTTAACTGATTTGCGTTTCTTCCATATCACTATCAAACTGATTTAATTATAGTAAGTTCATAAGCATTTTCAAAGCAGTAAGAGCTTCCTCACAATATACTTTATTTTTTTATTATTAATATTTCTTCCAAATGGATTTTTTTGCCATCTATTTAAATCCAGGAATTCCCTTGGATAATCTTAAGTTATTTCTTTAGAATTATTTTTAACCATTGGCTCATTTGAAAATACTGTGTTTTTAAAATGATTGGTCAAGAGTACTTATCCTGATCAATATTGTATAATGTTTAGATTTATCAACTTAAAAGAGAAAATGATGAGAAGTTTATTTTTTCCTAATCTTTCCAAGCATTATCACTCTTTTTGGATGGCATAATTCCATACCTAGAAAATACCAGAAGATAAATTAAGGAACTGTGTTAGCTAATGAATTATTCTAGAGGGGCTGATAATACATACTGGTATCAATACCACACAAATAACAGGAAATCTTCATAGGTAATTAATTTTTATAGGTAATTGGGTGTCTTACATGGAGTCCACTTTATTCTTAGTACGCTAATGAATGTTTTACATAGTCCATTCTTTTCAGATTTTAGAACATCAATAATAACATAAGAAGTCATAGTAAATTCCTCTGTCCAATTTAATGTGAACATTCTCTGCTAAGGGACTCTGGAAAAGAGTTTTTAAATCTCCCAAGAAAGAGAAGTAGGTTGGTCTCGAGACTCCTTCCTACGTAGTGTGACTGCTTCATAGCCCAGCAATCCTGACCTTGAGAAATTCTGATATTTTATAATAGATTGCAATCAAACATGCTCAACTACTACTCCAGAGGTAATCTTGGACAACAAATAAATACGCACTATATTCCAGAAGGAGACGTTATCACTGTTTTCCAAGTTCTTGTTATGCAAACATCTTTGGTAGTATAGAATAGAACTAAAGGCTGTCAGTGCCTTTGTTTATAAGACATGTAAAAATGTAAGATACTCATGGAAAATCGTTGATGCAGAGCCCTTTTAGAGTCATCACATACTCCAATGAAATTATTTGTATCTCAATTCCTATTTCTTAGATGATACTTTCTAAATTTTATGGTCACATGATTTGATTTTCTGAAAGCATTAATTATTTTTACATCTTTCTGAACTCATCATTCATGACCAATCGTAACTTGCAGATGACGTGTATCACGTCTGACTAGTTAAAACAAAAAAAAAGACTTTTTATCACCGAGACAAAATACCTAGAGTAGGAAAGATTTATGGTTCACACTTGCAGAGTTTTCAATCTGTGGTCAGCCAGTTTCAATTCTAGGCCTGAGGTGAGGCAGAACAGGCTGGTGGAAGGGAATGGCAGAAGAAAGCCGGTCGGTCGCCTAATGGCAGCCAGAAGCAGAGAGGTAGTAGGTATGGTGGGAGGGTAGGGAACAAGATAAACCATTCTATTGCACCCTGCAGAGACCTGCTTCTTTCACCTAGGCCTCACTTCCCACATTTTTTTGCCTCTTTCTAATAATACCATTAGATTATTTATCATGAATTGATTTATCTACTGATGAGGTCAGAGCCCTCATGACCCAGTCATTTCCCAAAAGCCCCTTCTCTGAACTTTGCTGCTTTGGAGACCAAGCCTTCAACACAGGAGCCTTGGGGGAATATTTCACATCCACACCATAACAAGTAGTTTTGTTCACTTAAGAGTTTAAACACACCGTGCCATTTCAGGGAACCCTTAGAAGTGTCTAACCCCAATTTTGGAAGCACTAATGCACTTAACTGTATTCACATAGGTGTGTCACCTAAAATCTTTTTTATAACTTTATGTTGGAGTCATAATAGTTAATTGCAAATGATGAACTTCTGAATTTTTATGAACACCAATATATTTGAACACTGACATAAAATTTTACTTTTGCAAACAGAAACCTCAGGAAAAAAAAATAAAAGAAACATCACCAGTTCTCATTTGGTAGCTCTATATCCCATAAATATATTCTTGAAATCTTAAGAACTCTCATGAATTTGTTATTTCAATTACATTTTTAATGATACATGCTATGTGAATTGACAAGGCTGTTTGAATATCCTGATGCATAAAACTAAATCAATTCACAGAGGAATGTTAAGAGAATGTAGATTTATTAATATTGAGATACATGATATGTAGGAACACACAATGGAGGAAAGATGTTTTTGCTGCTCAATGGCAGAAAATTCATATATTATGAACTATGTAATAATATATAATAGGAAAAAGGCAATCATTCTATTGAATAGCTTTGGTACCACAATAAAACACAGCAGCTGTGCATTTTCTTTCCCTCTAGTATGGTTTGCAGTCATGTCTGCATCATGGAAAAAGAACAGCTAACCATTTATAAAATAAATGAAATCCAACAGAATCACAAATGACTAATATTTGAAAACTGAGAGCATTTATAACATAACATATTATAATAAATTATGAATGATGTATTTTAGAACTTGAAAATCCCCATAGGAATTGAGAGAGTATCAGCAATAAATGGATTTTTTTTCTTTTTAATCTACTTTATGTATCATACGCTTATATGTATTATAAATTCAGGACTCATATGAGAAACACAGAACTATAGTACAGTGTAAAGAGCTTTTATAAGAATTATCTCCACACTGGCATAGAAAATCATACAGACAGAGCTTAAAATATTATATGGCAATAACAAAGTTCAAGTTTGTGGAGCCATACCTATCAAACCTGGATGCATAGTAGAATACAGTGGACTACTCTAAAATATGATGGTTCCCATGAATCATACAAAGCATTTGAATCACATCTTCTGGGACAGAAAAAGAGGAAACAAAGCCTTGTGGTTAGCTCAGAGTTTTTACAAGTACTTGTAATATTCAAAAAAGTGTTGAGGATCAACCAGCCTCAGGATCTTTGGATTCTTGGGTGTTTTGTCGAATGATTGGACATACCTAATCTGTCTTCAATATAGTCAGGTAATGATATCTATATTATCAAATGTGCTTAAGTCATTAGTTTTTTGGAAAAATAAATTCCATTGTACCAAGATTTCACTTTTCATTTGTCTCTATAATCTGCTATATGTTCTCTAGGTCACATTTTGTATCCTTTTTTTTCCATATGTATGTGTGTGTTTATACTACAATTGCTTTTTCATTAGACAACCTATGTTAAATATTTTTGTATCTTAAATTATCTCATTTTTATTTATTAGTTCTACCACTTGCCTGAGTCCTTTACCCATTTCTTTACAACAGTAAATCTATTTTCTATTTTAAATTTGAACAAATATTCATGGAAGGAAAATAGCAACAATTTTTAGACCTTCTAAAATCCTACTGATTTCATTACTCACCACCCTTTATCCCAAAATGAATTTTCCATTTTCTGAATTTTTCTTTTATTCATTTATCTGCTGTTTTGAGTACTTTGAGTTATTGTGATTCAGTAAATGTGCATGGATGTTAGGCTTTCATATATTTTCTTTGTCTAAAAATACTTCTCTATTGTCCTAGCACATAAAAGGGAACTTGATCCAGTCTAGGGCTCTTTGGTAATGTAGTTCTTTCAAAATTCTGTAGCTGCTGCTCCATTTTCTTTTTTCATTTCATATTACTGAAATTTCTGATACCAACCTGATTCATTTTACCTTTTTCCTTTTCAGCCTGTATTCTTACAGGAAGATTTTCTTTGGACCTTGCAATATCTCTTAAAAAAATCACTGTGATATATTTAATTGTGTCTCTTCATTGATTTTGCTTATTATCAGAAAAAGTTCTGTTAATCTAAAGAGTTGGCTCTTTCTAGCTTCATATTGTTTTTATTATTTACATCTTACTTTTGCTTTTTATTGTTGTGTTTTTATTCTGAAAGTACTCTTTTTATATATTGATTTTTGAGAAATCTGACCTCATCTTTCTTTCAGCTTCAAATTCATGTCAGCAGAGGGCTGACTGGATCCTCTAGCCCACTACTTCTCCAGACAGATTTGATTTTTTGTTTAATGACTTAAGAGTTGCTTGGCTTTCCTTGAACTGTATCTTGGGAAAATATCCTCAAAGTTTACAGTATGTAAAAGAACAAAATTTTGCTCTTAACCCTTTTTATGTAACTACTAGAGGATTTTCTCAAACTAAATAAATGATTAACATTCCTAGATTTTTCAATATCATCTCCTCTGTTTCCATTTAAACACACACACACATATACCTTTTTATTTTCTGTCTTTTAATATTAAGAATGATTTCCCATTTGTTTTTGCCTCTTATTACATTTAATGGTGCAAAAAATTGAAAATAGTGAAAGAGTTCTTTAGCTCTGTGATTTTCCACATATACTACTATAAGGACATTTTTCTACTCTATCTTTTTCATTCTTTTGCTTTATAAGGGGACCAAGCTTGTAGCTAGACCTGAGAAAATCCAAAATCTTTCTGATGAAGACCCTTTGCCTATGAATAGCACCAAGAGAATCTACCTAATACTTAAATTAACATTTTGATTTGAGTATTTGTCATTTTCACAGTACTGTTAGCAGTTTGAAATTCTGCCTAACTTTCTCCTTGATTGTATTTTCTAGGTCAATATAAAAAAAAAACCCAAAACTGTTAGCATTGGGTACAATGTCACATGTCTGTAATCTCAGAAAAATGGAAGGTTAAAGATAGAGAATTGCAACTTTGAGGCCAACCTCATGAAGTTAGCGAGCCCTAAGAACTTTAGCAAGACACTGCCTCAAAATTTTAAAAAAGGGCTGGGAATATTAGTGGCAAAGCAACTCTGGGTTCAATCCACAGTGCTAAAGCAGACAAACTGGTGCATACTGCTTGCAAATTGAGTAGTACAACACTGGTGGCCATGACAACACCAGAAAAGCAGTCCCACACACGATTCTACCCCTTTTGATATCAGGAGAAAACACTGCCATACTGAATTATTCCCAAACTAACATGATGTATTGTACATTTGCAAGTGCCATGCAAATTATGAAATTCTACCTTCCTAGCAGGTAAAGGGTGTCGGTATGTTGGTCTCTCTACTCTTATTGCTTGTACTCTGAAAGTATATGAGCTTTATACTGATTTCTTTTTCTGATGATAAAACAGGAATTTACTTACTTCTTGAATTTCTTAACTTCCATCGTTAAAGAATTTTGTTCCCAGCTGGACGCAGTGGCTCAAGCCTGTAATCCCAGCACTTAGGGAGGCTGAGACAGGAGAATCGCGAGTTCAAAGCCAGCCTCAGCAATGGCGAGGTGCCAAGCAACTCAGTGAGACCCTGTCTCTACATAAAACACAAAATAGGGCTGGGGACGTGGCTCAGTGGTCGAGTGCCCCTGAGTTCAATCCCTAGTACCAAAAAAAAAAAAGAAAAAGAAAAGAAAAAAAGAATTTTGTTCCCAAGATTATCTATGTTCTCCTTGATAGTGATTCACAACCAAAAGAGGAAAACAATAGCGTGGGGCAAATTCTGAATGCTTATACTTGTGTTGATATTCCTTTTCTCCTATTACAAAGAGTAGGATAATCTCTCTAAGGCTGTTCTCACTTTCTCTTACTTTAATAGGTGTTTGTTTTCTTAATTAACCTCCCTTCCCTTCTTCTTCCATTTCTTCCTCCCTTCTTTCTTCTCCTGCCTTCTTCTTCTCTTCTTTCTGTTTCTCTGTCTCTCAGTCTCTTCCTCTTCCTCTTGCTCTCTTTCTTTACATTGCCTCTACTTCCCTGGTATGTTCCCATCACCATTTATGAATCATCTATCATAAAAAAAGCAATTTCCCCAGCTTCATTTCTCTACAGACTTTTCTCAATGTCTCCCACAGCTAAAGACCTTGAGTTGTCTATACTTTCCATTTCCATTAGTTTCCTTCTGATGTCAACTTTTCTTTTTCCACAGTTCATCTACATTTCATTTTCCTAGTAAATTCTATGAAAGTTCATGACACTGATTATACTAGTTTTTGTTTGCTTTATTAGTTGTCATATACATGGAACAAAAAGTGAAAATCTAAAACAACTCCTTTTCTCCTCATTTTATGCTCAGAACATTTGTAAATATATGTGTATTTTAAGATTATCACATTTTATAATTAAATTTTATTGAAAGGAGAAAGATTTTATTTGATTCTCACATTTCTTTCTAAACTAAAACAGAATGGAGATATAAGCTGATAAATTTAGGCTAAGGTTGTGGCTCAGTGGTGGAGGATTTGCCTAGCATGTGTGAGGCACTGGATTTGATTCTCAGCACTACATATAAATAAATGAATAAAATAAAGGTCCATAAACAACTGAAAAATATTTTTGAAAAACTGATAAATTTGGAGAAGAGTAATTGAAGACATTCACAAATATCAAGTTACATAAAGAATTAAGAATCACTAAAAGACATGAATTAAAAGTGGTAAATCAAGCTGGGCATGGTGGCGCACGCCTGTAATCCCAGCACTTAGGGAGGCTGAGACAGGAGAATCACAAGTTCAAAGCCAGCCTCAGCAACGGCGAGGTGCTAAGCAACTCAGTGAGACCCTGTCTCTACATAAAACACAAAATAGGGCTGAGGATGTGACTCAGTGGTCGAGTGCCCCTGAGTTTAATCCTCAGTATCAAAAAAAAAAAAAAATGGTTAGTCAGAAAATGAAGAGAATCCATGGAATTATATTGTTAAGTACTTAAAATTATTGGTTCTAATGTTAATCTAGATGTATTGATAAACAATTCTTTGGTGAGGATAAGCTCAAGAATCTGAGAGCTGACAGATGAATAACCAAAACATCTTGCTATTTCAGTCACTCAAAATGAAAAGAAGAATTAGGTTGAAAGTAAGATCGTGAAACAGGGACTAAATCCCTAGCAGTGAAGGAAGATACATCAAAAACTTTTCTGGTGTCAGGAATAAGCAGCTGAAGAACGTGATACAACTGGAAACCATAACCTCAAAGCAGCAGGATACTACAAAGTTAGGGATGGATTTACTGGGACCAGAAATGGAAATCAAGGACAATATCATCAATGCCACCTCAGCTCTGCAGTAGAATAGCAAGAAGAAAAGAAAAGCAAAACCAATAGCAATTTTGAAAAGTTTTTTTAAATGGTCTCCTTGAGAGAGATCAAAGAAAATAAAAAAATTTAAAAGCTGACATTTCTATAACATCCTAAGAATTCTTTATTGTAGAATATGTATTTCAGGAAGGATTTGCAGAATTTGGAAGCAGAGAAAGAGCACAAGATTAGGATATCTCCTGAACAATATGATGATATAGGATTAAATGGCAAGGAAGAATAACTCTGACAGTCCTTGGAGTGAAACTTAGATTATGAGGATTAATGAGAACAGTCTTTCACTGTCTCATAGAGCAGTTAGACAAACTGACCTGGTCCCAAATACTTCTATGTGTCACACAGCTTTATAGAATGAGAGTTTTCTAATGTTTGTCTCTGTTTAATAGGTCATCAAGATTACACTGCCATGATAATACAGGATGAAAATAACAAACTTACACTTTAATATTGTTCATGAGCAGAGACTCATGCCATTCCTGCAGAAAATCATATAATCACATCTATTTCTATGGTTTGAATGTTCTTCCTTACTTCATATGTTTGAAACTCATCTCCCAAATTCTTTTTTTTAAAATATTTTTTTAGTTGTAGATGAACACATTATCTTTATTTATTTTTATGTGGTGCTGAGGATCGAACCCAGTGCCTCACGCATGCAAGGCAAGCGCTCTACCACTGAGCTACAATCCCAGCCCCCCCAAATTCTTAAGTAAAGGTATGTGAAAGTGTGGTCTGTTGGAGGTAATTAAGATTAGGTGAGCTCATGAGAGTGAGGACCCCATGATAGCATTATGGATTTACATGAGAAGGAGGAGTGACACAAGTTAGCATGCATTCTTGCTCTAAGCATGAGTTGCCTTAAAATATATGATTCAGCAAAAACGACCTCACTGCATGTTGAACAAATGCCAGCACCATGCTCTTGGACTTCTGAAACCCCAGAACTTTGAGCTAAATAAGCTTCTATTCTTCTCAGGCGTTTTGCTATAGCAACAGAAACAGACTTAGACATAAGTTAACTGATTTAATTTTAATATATAATCTCAAATGAGAATTAGTACTCAATTTTGTCCTGCATTCCTGTCCATTAATGATTGTTTTTTTCCTGTATGAGAAGGTCATTTAATGATATCTGCCTCCTCGAATCTCTCACAGTTTTTCTCTATCCTGAAGAAATGGAAACTATTAAAAGTTAATTCCTTCATCTTCCTATTGATAAACTTATAATCCTACTTTCACTGAATATTTCCATATATTTGTTGGAAAAGAGGTAACTATTTCTTCTCAAAGGCAAATACACCACATGTATACTTGATTTCATTATTTATATTCTCTAAAGTATGTGCTGCTTTTATTATATTCATTCTTGCTCATGTGATTTCCCTATTTGGTATTTGATTTCTGTACTCAAAGATATTCTCATAATTTCCATCTAAAGAAAATCATTATTGCAAAATACACTCTACTATCATGTATATCTAAAAAGAACAAATAGGAAATTTTTTAAAATGCAAAAAAAGTACAAAAAAATAATTATTGGACTGCATGTCTTTCCAACTAGTACCTTTTAATAATCTGTTACTGAACTTGTTCTATAAATTTTAATTTGACTCTAAAATCTATGACTTTAAGATAATTCTACCTAGATTTAAGAAGTTCATATTCAGTTTCCACTAGCCTACAATTCACTATTTTTAACTATAGGCAAAATGCTGTGCAACAGAATTCTAGAAGTTATCAATCTTGCATAATTGGAACTTTATATCCATTAATTAGTAACCTTCCATTTCCTCTTCCCCATAGCTCCTGTATCCACCACTCTACTTTCTGATTCTCTAAGTTTGACTCTTTTATGTACCTGATATATATGAAATCATACAGTATTTTTCCTTCTCTGACTGGCTTATATTGCTTAGCATAAACTTAGCAATATTTATCTATGTTGTCTCATATTCCAGAATTTTCTTTTTTAAAGGCTGGATATTATTGAATTGTCTGTTTTAATGATTAATTTTACATGTCAATCTGACTGAGTTAAGGAATGCTCAGACAGATGGTAAAATATTCTTTCTATGTGTGCTTGTCAGGGCATTACTGGAACAGATTAACATTTGAGTAGGAAGGCCAAGCAAAGAAAATCACCCACAGCAATGAAGGTGGTCATTATCCAACCCCACTGAGATCCTTAATAGAACAAAAATATGAAGGAAGGGCAAACTTGCTTTCTAACTAAACTGGACATACTTTCCCTTGGACATGAACAATCCTTGTTTACAGACCTTCAAACTTGAACCTGGACTTAAACCATTACCCCGATTCTCAGGCCTTCAGACTCAAACTGAATTACACTACCAACTTCCCTGATTATACAGCTTCAGGATGACAGATTGTAGGACTTCTGTGCCTCAATAATTAAATGAGCTAATAATCAAATAAGCCAATTCCAAACGTGCACATGCGTACACACATGGTTTATGTCTTTTGGTCCTTTTTCTCTGAAGTGTCTTTAGTAACAGTTTTTTTATGACTACATATACTTTATCCATTCTTCTACTGAAGAAGGGTTGTTTCTAAATCTTGGCAACTATTACAAAGAATGTTGTGTCCCTAATGCCTCTTTAAGATAGTGATTTTAATTCTTTTGGATAAATACCCAGAAGTAGGATTGTTGAACCATATGGTAGTTCTATTTAAAACAGTTATTTTTTTTAATTTCATACTGTCTCCAAGGCAGCTGCACCATTTTGCTTTCCTACCAACAGTGTACAAGGGTTATAATTTTCTTATATCCTCACTAACACTTCTCATGCTTTGCTCTTTTTATCACTGTCATTCTAACAATACTCACATATTGTTGTACTTTTGAGCTGCATTTCCCTAAGGATCAGTCACATTGAATATATTTTCATATACATGTTAAGTATTTTTATGTCTTCTTCAGAGAAATATGTATTCAAGCCTTCAGCTCATTTTTAACCAGATAATGAAGATGATGGTCATGATAACGATGATAATTGCTATTCAAATGTAACAGCTCATTGTATATTTTGGAAATTAACCCCTAATCTACACTATGATTTACAAATATTTTCTAACTTTTTAGGTAGCTGTTTTACACTATTGGTGTATTGAATGTGCTGTGCAGAAGCTTTTTAGTTTGACAAAAGTAATAAAAAAAGAACATATAAATGAATGAAAGAACATCCTCTATTCATTAATTGGAAGACTTAGTATTACTAAATTGTCCATATGTTATACCCAACGTTATCTAGAAATTCAATCTTTATCAAATCTCAAGGGTATTTTTAATAGCAGCTATTACTTTTTATTAAATAAGTGATATGAATAATACTAATACTGATAGCCAATGATAATCGATTCTTTAATAAGTGACCAACAGTTCACATTAGTTAGTTTTTTATGATTTGGTTTTTGTGTGTGGGACAGAAATGAGAGGATGTTGATCAAGGTTTATAAAGTTTCAGATGTACAAGATGAATAAGTTCTAGAAGTCTAATGTACAACAATGTGACTATGTTTAACAATTTTTATTGTATTCATAAAATTTGATGAGAGTAATTTCAATTGTTGTTACCATATACACACACACACACACACAAACACACACACACAAAAAAGCAAATAGTTAATATTTGAGATGCTGGATATGCTAAATAGCTTGATTATGATTATGATTTCATAATATGTATGTAATCAAATCATCAAAACGTATTCCTTAAATACAAAATTGTCAAATATACCAAATTTTTCACAGAAATAAAAAAATGTTAAAATTCATATAATACAAAACTAAATTATATAAAGGATATAGAACAACAGGTTCTTCCATTTATTGTTAAGAGGAATACAAAATGGTACAGCTACCTTGGAATACATTTTGGCAATTTCTTATAAAACTAAACATACTCTTATGCAATCCAGGAATCACGTTTCTTGGCATTTATCCAAAAGAGTTGAAAATTTACATCCAAACAATCACCTTCACACAGATGTTCATAGCATCTGCCTTCATACTTACCAAAACTTGGAAGCACCCATAATGTCCCTTAGTAGAAGAATGGATAAATATATTGTGAATATTACATTCAGACAATTGAGTAATTATTCAGTTAAAAAAAAACCACAGAGCTACCAATGCATGAAAAGTTAAGGAGAACATTTATAAATGAAAGAAGTCAATCTGAAAGACTGCACACTTTCAGTTTCCAACCAGATGATTTCTTGTAAAAGGAAACACTATGGAGAAAGTTTTTAAAAAATCATCCCTTGCCAGTGGATAGGAGGAGGAATGAATTAGTAAGGTAAAGAACAGAGAATTTTCAGGACAGTGGAAATACTATGTATAATAATATGATGATGGATACATGTCAACATATGTTTTTCCAAACCCATATAATATTCAAACCAAGAGTAAGCACTAATGTAAACTGTAGAGTTTGGGTGATTCTGATATGTCAATTCAGGCTTATCAATCATAGCAAATGTACCAATCTGGTTAGATAATATTGATAATAATGGCAGGCATGCATATGTGTAGTCAGAGGTGTATGAGAAATTTCTCTACCTTCCTCCCAGTTTTGCTGCAAGCCTAAAACTATTCATAAATAAATAAATTAAATTGAATTTATATGGGACAACAAATATCATGATTACCCAAAATAATCTTGAGAAAGAAAAACATTGGAGACATCATATTTTCCTGGTTTCAAAATATGTTGTATAGCAACAGTTATAAAAATGGCCTGGTGCTTGCATACTAATAGACACAGATCAAGGGAACACAATATAGAACCCTATATTAAATCTATACAAATATTTTCAATAAATGTTTTACAAAATTGCCAAGGATAGAAAATGTGGATAAGACAGTTTCTTCAGTAAATGGGACTGGGAAAACTTGACATCTATGTGGAAAAGAATGAGAGTGGACCCATATATTACACTACAAACAAAAAGCAAATAAAAATGGATTAAAGACTCAAGTGTAAAACCTGAATTCATGAAACTCCTAGAAGAAATCACAAGCAAAAACCTTCATGACATTCACAACAACTTAACAGATATGATACCAAAAATGGCCAGAAAAAGCAAAAAATAGACAAATGGAACTACATCAGATGGTTTTTTTTCAAATATAAAATTATTTTACTACCCAGTAAATTGAAGTCCAAAATGATTACTCATTAATTACATAAAATCTAGATCCCTCACATGCTCTGTAAAGCCTATCTGATATTTTGCTGTCCAGATACAAATCTTCTACCTGCTTTCTATCCTCCAGCCTTGCTGGTGTTCTTTTCATTCTCTGAAAAATTACAGGCTTTTTCCAAATTGCACATATTACTTATACTCAACTCCTGAGGGAAAACATTTTATTCACCCCAAATTGCTCTTTTTTTCTTGTAATTAAATTATAAATATAACATATAGGTATTTATGAAGTGTTTATTTATTGAGTATTAGCACAAACCAGTTTTCTACCACTCAATTATAATTAAACATCTTTCACTTGAGGTCATGCTACATATTTCATCTTCTTTCACCATAAACATATAGCATTTCCACAACTAAATTTTTAAAAGAAATACAAAATGTACAGAAGATTTTGATGAGAAAGTTTATTTAGATTATGGTAGTCCATACCTGTGTTATTCAACTCTGTACTGCTCTGACTGAAATACCTCACCAGAATAACTTAGTAGAGAAAAAGTGTACTTAAAAGTTCACAGTTTTAGAAGTTCAGATCATGATCAGTTGGCTCCATTGCTGTGCATGAGGTAGGTCAGAATATCATGGAGGAATGGTGCAATGGAGAAAAGCTGTTAAGATCATGACAGCCCAGAAACAGAAAGAGGTGCCAAGGAAAAAAATATAAACCCAAGTATGCTCCAAGTGACCTACTTCCTCCAGCCATACCCTACCTGCCTAGAGATTTTACCAATATAGTATCCTTGTCCAATTATTAATCCATCATGGAGTAATTCAGTTATTGGGTCACAGTTCTCATAATCTAGTCTTTTAAATTCTAAATATTACTTATACATCAGTTTTAGGGAGACATCTCATATCCAAACCATAACATGTCACCCTTGGTTCCTTAAACTAATGTCCACTTCACAATGCAATATGCATTTAGTCCATCTGCAAAAATCTCCTTTGTTTTAACAGTTTCAGCATTGCCCCAAAGTCCAAGTTCAAAGTCTCATTTGTGAGTTAAGGAAAAGTCTGTTTATAAGCCTCTGTAAAAATCAAAATCAGGTAATATATATTCAATATATAATTGTACAGAGTAAACATTTTCATTTCAAAATGGAGGAATAGGGACATAGGAAGAAGGGATGAGACCAAAACAAGACCAAAAGTCATGTGAGTAAACATTAGATCCTGGGGCACGTGATGACGAGATGTGATCGCCAAAGAACTTATACAACCCTACCCAATTGTTCTTGCTGTTTGCAGTCCACATGGCCTCTCTCAGGAGTGCTCTATCCACAACCATTTGCTTCCCTCAGCAGACATTCCATTTTACTGTCATCTCTTAATCCTTGGTGTCTCTATTTCAGTTTTAGTTTATTCTCACAACTTCATGCATCACATCTCAGGGTATGTCTGACCTCTTCCACTCATCTGGTTTTTCAGGCCTTCCTTCGAAATTTCAGTGTAAGCCTCCATGACAACCTAACTCCAGCATCCAGCATTCTTGAAGAATCAGCACCTTATGGACAATGCCATTGTTTGATCTCAGCCCAAGTAGCAGCCAAACCCCCTTTGATCATAGCTGTAGTTGTCTCTGTGTGCATGAGAAACTGAGCATGGTGAAAGAAATCCTGGGGAGTTAGCTTTTTAAGTAAACCTGTGTGAGTAGGAATCCACCAAATTCTCAAAGTAGATTTCATTTTTATATCCTTGAGCCTGCTGTGAGTATCATCATGTTGATTCCTGAGATGTCTTCAAGGCATCTTTCCTATAGTCTCTGTGAAAAGTACTTAGTTCTCTTTTGTGAAGGTAATCTCTGCAGCCACCATATCTGACTTGGACCCAATTTTATGTGTGCTTCTTCTCTGGCCAAACCACATATTTAAAAAATATTTCTCTGCTTTCTCTTTCTTGTTCTCATAGTAAACCTGGCTGAAATCTAGCAAAACCCATGTCAACACCTGAATGCTCTGCTGCCTTGAAATTTTTTCTGCCAGATTCCTCCAACACATTGGAATTCAAATTCACACAAAGTCTCAAGACATGGGCAAAATGTAGACAACTTCTTTAACAAAATGTAACACAAAAGACCTCTGATCCAATTTTCAATAGGGTCAATGCTCCCCTCTGAAACCTAATGAGCACAATCATTACTCTCTGCATTCTTATTGCCATTCTGGTTTTCTGAGCTCAAACCAAAATCACACATTAAACTCTGCTTTTAACATACCAAGGTTTCTCCAGCAATGCACCTCAAAAACTTTTCCAAACAACTCCCACAAACCAGTTCCAAAAGCTTTTCAGGTTAATCACAGTCATAACCCTGCTTCTTGGTACCAATTTCTGTTTTTGTCAGTTCTGTGACCAAAACACCTGACAAGAATTACATAGCTAAGTAAAAGTTAATTTTGTACTCACAATTTCAGATATGTTCAGCCAGCTCCATTGCTCTGAGCCTGAGATAAAGCAGAACATCATGAAGGAAGGGCATGGTAGAGGAAATCCACCAGCATGGGTGGTGGTTTTCTGGGGCATGACTCTTGGGTTTATTTATTGTTCCTGGTGTCTGCTTCCTGGATGCCATGAAACAAAAAGCTTTCTTCTACTATGCCCTTCCAATATGATATTCTTTCTTACCTCAGGCCCAGAGCAATGGAGTCAGGGAGTTATGGACTAAAACTTCTGAATCCATGAACCAAAATAAACTTCTTTTTCTCCTCTAAGTTTTTCTTGTCAGGTATTTTGGTCACAAAGTCAACAAAAACAATTTCATTTACAAATGTAACTACACTTATTTCTTCTTAATCTTATAGCAACTTCTCTTCATTTTCACCACTAGCCTTCAACATTTTGAACAACTGCCTCTCAATTAAACTATAATTTTTTCTAGTACATTTACGAGGAACCTCTTCATTTTGCTTCAAACCTAAGCACAAAGGTGGCTATATAATTTTGGGGGCTCAATGTAAAATAAAAGTATGGGGTTTCATTTTAAAAGCCACAAATAAGCTACATTTTCCTTCCTGGCTTCTCTATAATCCTCTCTTGGTATTTTACTTTTTGCTATTTATGAGACACTAACTTGGCCATAGGGATCAAAGGCACCCTATCTGCCACACTATTTAGTACATGAGGTATAAGTCAAACTTGCTCCTTGTCAGGCCTACCTCAGTAGTTAGACAGGAGCCAAGGGCTGAATACTGTCAATCTATTGTGGAGAGGAAGAGAGGTAGAGAGAGGTAGGACTGTACCTACACCCAAGATGAGAGCCCCTGGTGCATGTTACATGGGCCTATTAAACTTTATTTGCAACTCAGAAAAAAGTATTCAGAATTTTAAGAGAAAATCACACAACACTAAATCCAAGAGCAGGGATCTTCTGAGTTCAGGACCTTAGATAAGTCCTGACCTTGTCTACAAAGATCAATATAACTATATCCTAGTTCTATCTCTGAGCTTAAATATGTCAGAGATTTCTATGTCATTAAAGTGTATGATGGGTCATTATAATAGAGATAAATAGATTGCTGTTGGATAACAAAGACTTGTTAGGATAAAGATCAATTCTGCTTAGAACACAGTAAAGTATAAGATAAATAACTTCATCTTCCTCTTTTATGTTCAATAAAAAATGAATTTATGCACTAAAATTTAGAAAAAGAACAAATTCTATATATTCATATAAAGAATTGTACATGGAAAATCAAATTAACTGGATTCTCCCATTGTATTTAAATTTCTATTAGAATCAATAGAAGAGGCTCTATTGGCTTTCATCTGGCATTGCTCCATGGTTACTTTATTTAGACTTCAGTTCAGTTCTTTATTTTTTCCTCATTCCTGCTCAGATACATCCATTATTCTGCTTGATTATTCCTCCTGAATAATAATGTTTATCACATATTTCTCTGATTAAAAAAATTGTTTTCCCATTCTATAAAATCCACATAAAATTATATCAAAATTTAACGTTTCAAGCACTAACCAATTTAGATGATGCATTTTTAAAAAAAGTATTTTCAGAGTTATTGAATTTCTTAATGGGCTACAGAACTTTTAGAAAAGTATTTAAATAATCACATGATTTTTGTGCAGGGTGAGAGATATGAGCTAAGATTAATTCTTCTACAAATTTCTAGTTTTCCCAGAACTGTTTAAAAGTCTTTTAATCAACATACATTTTTGGCCCCTTTGTCTAGTATCACATAACTGATTTATGTGGGTTTGTCTTTGTGACTTGTATTATATTCCATTGATCTTCGTGTCTGTTTTGGTGTCAGTACCATGCTGGTTTTGTTACTATAGATCTGTAGTATAATTTGAGGTCTGGTATTGTGATACTTTGAACATCACTCTTTTTGCTCAGGGTTGTTTTGGCTGTTCTTTATCTCTTATTTTTCCAAATGAATTTTAGTACTGCTTTTTCTCATTCTGTGAAGAATGTCATTTTTTTTTTTTGTTATTGTTGTTTGTTTTTTTTGGTACTGGGGATTGAACTCAGGGGTACTCAACCACTGAGCCACATCTTCAACCCTATTTTGTGTTTTATTTAGAGATATGGTCTCACTGAGTTGCTTAGTGCTTCACCTTTGATGAAGCTGGCTTTGAACTCACGATTCTCCTGTCTCAGCCTCCCAAAGTGCTGGGATTACAGGTGTGCACCATCGTGCCTGGCTCTGTCATTGGTATTTTGATGGGGATTGCATTGCATCTTTACAATTCTTTTGGTAGTAGGGACATTTTGACAACATTAATTGTGCTTCTCCAAGGACACAAGAGGTCTTTCCATCTTCTAAGATCTTCTTTTTCAATTTCTTTCTTCTTTCATTGCAGAGTTCCTTCACGTTCTTCATTAGAATAATTCCCAGGTATCTTTTCTTTATTTGAGTTTGTTGTGAAAGAGATAGTTGTACTAATTTCTTTTTCAGCACATTCATTATTGGAATATAGGAAAGAAATTGATTTGTGTGTATTGACTTCGTATCCTGCTACTTTAGTAAATTTGCTGTCTCAATCTGCACCAAAGACAACTCAAAGTGGATCAAAGATCTAGGAACTGGGGGCTGGGGTTATGGCTCAGCGGTTGAGCGCTTGCCTCACATATGTGAGGCACTGGGTTTGATCCTCAGCACCACATAAAATAAATAAAGATATTGTGCTCATCTACAACTAAACAAAATATTTAAAAAAAAAAAAAAGATCTAGGAACTGCACCAGAAACTCTGCAATTTCTAGAAACAAATATAGGCTCAACACTCCAACATGTTGGCACAGGAACTGACATCCTTAACAAAACTACTAATGTGCAAGAAATAAAACAAAAAAAAAGTGTAATGGCATCAAATTAAACCGTTTCTGTACAGCAAAGGAAACAATCAAGAATATGAAGAGAAAGCCTACAGAATGGAAGATCTTTCCAACCTGCTCCTCAGATAGGTTATTAATATCCAGTCTACATAAAAAATTCAGAAATTTTAAAATGCACAGACACACAAAAACAATCCAAAAACTCAATTAATGGTCAAAAGAACTAAACAAACACTTTTCAAAAAGAGAAATACAATGGCCAACAAATACATGAAAAAATGTTCAACATTCCTAGCAATCAGGGAAATGCAAATCAAAACTACATAGAGATTTCATCTACCTCTAGTCAAAATGGCAATTGTCAATGATATAAACAATAATAAGTGTTGGTGAAGATGTGGAGAAAAAAGAACAATCATTTATTGTTGGTGGGACTGCAAATTAATACAACCACTTTGGAAAGCAGCATATAGATTCCTCAAAAAAATATAGGAATGGAATCATCATCTGACCCAGCTATCCCACTCCTTGGTATATATCTGAAAGTTCTAAAATCAGCACACTATAGGAGTGAAGCCATTATCAATATTTATAGCAGCACAATTCACAAAGGGCAAGTTATGAAACTGACCCAGTTGCCCTTGAACATATGAATGGTAAATAAAATGTGGTATATATACATATATGAATGGATAAAGAAAATATTGCATATATACACAATGGAGTATTAACTCAGCCATAAGGAAGAAGACAATTATGTTCTTTGCTGGTAAATGAATGGAATTAGAGGCTATCTTGCTAAGTGAGATAAGTGACACTCAGAAAGTCAAAGGTTGAATGTTTTATCTGATATGCAGAAGTTAGTCCAAAAGAGAGAGAGAGAGAGAGAGAGAGAGAGAGAGAGAGAAGAACCAAAGGAGGGGGTACTCCATCAAAATAAAAGAAAGATAAGCAGAATAGAGGTAGAGAGGAAGGAAGGGTGGGATAAGGGGAAAAGAGTGGAATGAATACCACTTAACTTTCTTACAGATGTGTGTATATATATATATATGTACATATATATGGTGAATCTCATCATTATGCATATTCACAAGACACTAATTAAAAAAACTATAATAGTGGGAGTATCAGTAGGGTAAAGGAAAGGGAATAGGGGAGGGAGGAGGGAAAGGTAAGGGAAGACTTGGAAACTGAATTAGAGCAAATTATATTCTGTGCTTTTATAATTATGTCAAAATAAATCCTAATGTTATATATAATTAAGATAAACTAATAAAAATGAAAAATCATAACTATAATTCCTTCAAAAATAGCATATTATAAAATACATTTTCAATATCCTTTTGTAGTATCTGCTTTCAATTTAATGTAATTATGCTTTATATAGTATTCTACATGTTTATACCAATGAACTCTTCTATTGGCATAAATCCAGAATGACTCCATGACCACATAAGATTATCTTTACTTTTCCTAGGTAAGATAGTAAAGATGGTAAGATGGAGAAATATCCTTTAGGTCAGCTTCCTGCCTTCTAGGAACTCATACTATTTGGTTCTATTTCTTCTGCAAGCTTCTTTTTATTGAATTGCTCCTGTATATCTTACAAGACTCAATCCCAAATCAGTTAAAACTTTTAGACAAAGTACTAATATAGTTTAGTTATTCTTAATCTTTTTGTAGAAATCATGAGTAGAACAAAAATAAGTTAAATGCCAAATGACAAACAAAATCTTAAGTTTTTATAACAAATGGATGCAAGGTGATTTAGCAAGCTTTGATTTAAAAAATGATTAAAATTGTGGTAAGTGGAAAAATAATAAACAATTTTATTATAGTCCTGCTGTTTGATTTCTCACATAAATCATATTATTCAATCCTCAGAGAAAATCTCTCTCTCCTAGATTTATGATGAAATAGACTAAGGCTCAGAAAATACACCATTTATGCAAGGAAACATGGTCACTAATTTGCACATGAACCCAAAGCTGATATTCTTTCTGTCAGCCTCAGCTGTGTTTAACAAAGTTCAGGTAAGTATTGACTATGTCTCATTGTCCCATATGAGAATGGTGTGAAGGGTCAAAGGTGACAACCCCGATGGTGTTTCCCTATTGCCAGGAAGAAAATCTCTGTTTTTTGTATTTCCTATATTAGGATTTTACTTATTATTTAAGATATACAAAGAAATCTGCCACCTGAAATGAAAATCGTTATGCTTTTCTTATTGCAACTGATTTCGGTTCATTTAGTTATAGATTTTGTTATCTTTGATTTACCCTGTAGACATCTTCTCTATCTTTCTTTACTAGGCTTTGTGCTGGAAGACTGCTTTGAAAACTGAAATGCCCTGGCTCCCTTGTCCTGTAGATTCTGTTTGCATTCTGCCAGTGAAGATGTTGCAGCATAGGTAGAATTGAGTGGTTAAGGTAGGAAAATGAGCAATCATCTCCACTAGTTCTCTGCCTCCTTAAGACTCAGTAGTACCTCTGTTTCTTTGTAATATGCCTTTTGTAAGGAGAATAACACAGGAAGTAAGAGCATGGACTCTACATAATATTTTCTTGGGATAGAATCCCAGTTCCACTCCATTTTTAAGCTATGTAATCTTTGGAAAAATAATTTAACCTCTGTGAGTCTCAGTTTTACCCCTTTATATATAAGGAGTTAAAAACATTACCAGTCATGCAAGTCATAAAAATACAACCCATAATATGGAGGGGGGGATAATCAATCAAAATACACCAAAAATTTTTTAAATGTTAAAATTATTAGATAAGATACTCAAATATTTTATAACTGTATTCCATGTGTTCAATAATTTTAATAGCATTGGAAAAGATACTTAGTACATCTGACTTGAACTTTCATAAATTTAAAACCATAGTACAGTTACTGGATAGAATTAATGGCAGGTGAGATATAGCAGAAAGAAGAGAAAAATATCTATAATCTTGAGTATACAGCAATAAAACTATCCAAATGAAAACACAGAGGGAGAAGGGACCAGAGAGAAGGGAGATAAAATTTGTGTTCTAATATGTGTGAAAGTATTGTGTCCTGTGGAGAGAAGACAGGGCAGCTGGAAATAAGCATCCATGCATTTGAAGAGACAAGGCTGAAACTTTCAAAACTTTTAAACCATAAGTCCAATAAGACAGCTCAAGGCAGGCATGAGAAGCCCAAATGTGATCTCAAAACCAAAGATGAAGGGAAAAATACAGAAAGGAGAAAGAAGAGAGAGTAGTGTTACATAGAGATGACCAGCTTTCCTATAGGAAAAATGCAAACATAACACAAAGAAGGAATATTTTTAAAGTGATAAAAGAAAAACACTGACAACTTATAATTCTATGGCTTGAAAAATATTTTTTCTCACATGAAAGCAAAATACTGACTTTTTCAAACACAAAGGACTGAAATACTCATAAGTAGCAGACATGCTGTTCAAAAAAGATAAATTCAGTCTTTCAAGCCAAAGGAAAATTATGCCAGATGGGATTGTGCTCAAAATAAAGGAATGAAAAGCAACTGAAATAATAAGGGCTAGGTAAACATATGTTTATTTTATTATTATTCATATATCTTTGAAGGATACTTGATTTTATATTAAAAAATTAAAATTATGTTGAGATATAAACAAGATTAAAATATGTAATAATCAGCATAATGGGGAGGAAGGAAAAAAGTTTATTATTTAAAAGTTTTTATACCATTCATGGAATGTCATAATGCCACAGGTAGGTATCCTGTGATAATTTAAAGCTATGTATTAACTATACATTTTATAGTCACCAGTAAAATAACAAAACAAATAGCTAATGAAGGGGCTGGGATTGTGGCTCAGTTGTAGAGTGTTTGCCTAGCATGTGTGAGGCACGGGGTTCAATCTTCAGCACCACATAAAAAATAAACAAATAAAATAAAGGTATTGTGTCTATTTATAATTAAAAGTTTTAAAAAAATTATAGCTAATAAGTTGGCAAAGGAGATAAAGTGAAATCACAAAAGAATACTCAAACAATCTTTCTACTAAGAGCAAAATTATAACAAAAACAGATGCTATACCTATTAAAAATATTGAGATGAAGAATTTTAACTTGATGATAATAATCACATATAAATAATTTGAATATTGAATATTGTAATTAAATATCAGGGAATATCATATTGGATTAAAATGAAATTCAACTATATGTTGTTAACATGTTATTCACATTCAATATAAACAGGTCAAATTAAAAGAGAAACATCATGCAATCTATAAAGAAAGGTGAAATCTACAAGGAAGAAGTGGGTGGGTAAAGCATGATTTATTGACAAATGAAACTGTGGCACACTGAATTTATTGTTTAACTTTCACATAGTCACCTTATTTGCACACTGAAGTTACATGATAATGTTTAGATTAGAAAATTATCAAAAGTCTTAAATAACATGTATGGAGACATTCTGAAATGTATAAAATGTCATAGAAATAAAACAATAGATTGGGGAGATTGATGACATTTCTCCACCAGTTTGTAGACTTATTTTATTGTCCAAATTAAAAATCAAACAAGAAGAAAAAGGTAAAAATTACTAACTTTTGAACCTAGATCATTATGCAAACAAATACCAGAGCCAAGAAATACTGAAAGAATCTCGGCATTGAACACTGTGTGGCAGCCACTGAAAATATCTAAGAGGGACGATCTGTTTGACATTTAGGAAAGAAGGTAAAATAGACTCCTTAAATAACTGTCCCACAGTTTCATGACCTAAAACCTGAGAATATAAATATGTGAGATATTATACCTTGGCTCAGTTATGTTTCATAGAAAAAAGATATCAAAGGTTGAATTCAAGTCCCTACTAGTTGACTTTAAAGTGATCAAATGCAGATTAACTAGGGTGCTAGGCAAAGCACATGAGCACTTTAAAGCAGCATTTTCTCTGGCTAGTTGTACAAAGAGAAGTTAAAGACGCTCAAAGCATAAGAAGCTCTAGATCCGCTCTGGTTGGCCTCAGTGTGCTATGCCTGACTTGTTCGTAGCAGGGACCAGAGTGGGAGAGCAGTCACTACAAGGTAAGAACAACATCAGACAATAGCTACCAAGAACATGGGTACTTAAATCCTATAACAAAAAGAAGCTGTATTCTTCCAACCACCTAAAAGAGCTCAGAAGCTTATTTTTCCCGTAAGCCTCCAGACAACATCCCAGCCCTGCCAATAGGCCTCTAAAACGCTAAGTAGAGAATCTTGCTGAGCCTACCAAGATTCCTGACATATACATTTTCTTTTTTTTTATTTTTTTTAATTTAGTTATTTTATTTAAATGCATTTCAAGTCATGGTACATAACCAGAGCTCAGTTTTTCCATTTCTCTGATTGCAAACCAGATAAAGTCACACCATTAGAGTCTTCATAGATGTGCCAGGGGTAGTAATGACCATCTCGAACAACCATCATTACTATGCCCATTCCCCTTTCCTTCCTCCCACCTCCC
>CM053411.1:20751205-20780617 GCA_028644305.1 Xerus rutilus | reverse complement strand
TAATTTAGTTATTTTATTTAAATGCATTTCAAGTCATGGTACATAACCAGAGCTCAGTTTTTCCATTTCTCTGATTGCAAACCAGATAAAGTCACACCATTAGAGTCTTCATAGATGTGCCAGGGGTAGTAATGACCATCTCGAACAACCATCATTACTATGCCCATTCCCCTTTCCTTCCTCCCACCTCCCCCAGCCATGTGTAGAGTTCCTGCATTTCTCCTGTTTCCCGTTCCGACCCCCCCTTATGTATTCTTATCCACTAATCAGAGAGAACATGTGGCATTTGGTTTTTTGGGATTGGCTTACTTCACTAAGCATAATGTTCTCCAATTCCATCCATTTGCCTGCAAATGCCATAATTTTATTCTCTCTTATTGCTGAATAATATTCCATCCCTCTAAAAACAGGAACAAGACAGGGATGCCCTCTCTCACCACTCTTATTCAATATAGTCCTTGAAACTCTAGCCAGAGCAATCAGACAGACGAAGGAAATTAAAGGGATACGAATAGGAAAAGAAGAACTGACATATACATTTTCAAGATGACAAATAAATGTTACAAAGAAAAGGGGGAAAGTGGGGGTGAATGAAAACTTCAGTGGTTATATTAATCTCAGAGAAATTTTCAGTGCAAAGAATATCACTATAATAAAGTCATTTGATAAGGTTGAAGGAATAATACATAAAGTATACATAACAATATTAAGTGTTTATGCCCCTAATAGCAGAGTGTCAAACAAATAAAAAAACAATAACTACAACTATGAGGGAAACTAGACATTCACAATTATAGTTGGGAATTTAATACCACTCTTATTTTTTTAATTTTTAAATTTATTCTACATAACAATAGAACACATTTGTGCAGTTTGATATATCATACATAGATGGGGTATAATTTCTCATTTTTCTGATTGTACATGTTATAGAATCACATCGGTCATGCAGTCATATATGTACATAAGGTAATAATGTTTGTTTCATTTTACTATCCTTCCTATTCCCATATCCCCTCCCTCCTTCCCTTTACTCTTCTCTACCTAAAGTAATTCTATTCTTCCCTAGTGCCCCCCCCTTATTGTGAGTTAGCATCTGCATATCAAATAAAACAACCAGCCTTTGGTTTTTTGGGATTGGCTTATTTCGCTTAGCATGATATTCTCCAACTCCATCCATTTACTAGCAAATGCCATAGTTTCATTCTTCTTTAAAGTTGAGTAATATTTCATGTGTATATGTAACACATTTTCTTTACACATTTATTTATTGAAGGACACTTAGGATGGTTCCCTGGTTTAGCTATTGTGAATTGAGCTGCTATACACATTGATGTGGCCACGTTTAAAAATTGAGAAAAGTAGAAAGATAATCAGTAAGGATATAGATTAACACTATTATTAAATTTACTAATTTACATTTATACATTTTTTTTTTTGGTACTGGGGATTGAACTCAGGGGCACTCGACCACTAAGCCACATCCCCAGCCCTATTTGGGTTTTATGTAGAGACAGGGTCTCACTGAGTTGCTTAGCACCTCGCTGTTGCTGAGGCTGGCTTTGAACTCGCGATTCTCCTGTCTCAGCCTCCCTAAGTGCTGGGATTACAGGCTTGAGCCTGTACTATAAATGTAGTGCCTGGCTACATTTGTACATTTTTAACACTAGCATAATATAAGCTCTTTTTTAATGCACCTGGAACATTTACCAAGATAGATAAAACAATTTTCAGTAAATTTAAAATGAGTTTATTCACACAGAGTATTATTATTCTCCTTATTCTCTATTCATAATAATTTTCAAAAAGCAGAAATACTTCTCAAAAATTGATAAATTTTTGGTAACAAAATAATTTACCTCTTAATAACTTATGGATCAAAGAAGATATAAAAAGGGAAACAAAAGTGTAGTTTGAAGTGAAGAAAAATGAAAATACATATAAAATTAATGAATTCTGTGAAAGTAGCAATTAAGTAGAAATTTATATCACCAAATGCTTATATTAGCAAAGAAAGAAAGTCTTAATCTATTGACTTCAGCTCTTCCATAAGAATGTAGAAAACAATGGTTAATTAACCCCAAAGTAAAGAGTGAAAAATATATAAAGCAGACTAAAATATAAGTATAATATAAAAAGAGAAAAAAATCAGTTGATTCAAAAGCTGGTTCTTTAGGTGAAATATGATAAATCTAATAAAAATAAAAAAAGCAAAGATATTTCAATATCAGAAATGAAGTAGGTAATATTGCTACAGATTTTGCAGATAGCAACATGATTTTAGGACTGTACTATAAAGAAACTTAAGCTAACAAATGTGACAAGTTAAATATAATGAACAAATTCCTTGAAAGACACAAATTACCAAAGCACACTTGAGAAAAAATAGGTAACTCAAATAGCCCCTGTAGCTATTCAAGCAATTTAACTTGTCAGTAATAACCATCTTATAAAAAACACTCCAGGGGCAATATTATTGTGTTGAAGAGAAAGGAATATTTCTCAATTTATTCTATGCAAAAAATTACCCTAAAACTAGGCAATATATTATAAGGGAAAAGAACAGGCTAGCGACTAACATCCTTCATAAATATAGATACAAAAGTTCTAAACAAAATTTTGACAAATGGAATATAATAAGTTGCAAATGTGGTAAGTTGTCATGGTTACTTAAGATTTATTCTATTAGAATTTATCCCAAGTCAATTTAATATTCAAATCTCAACCAATGAAATTCACCATGTTGATAATATAAAAATATACAATCATTGCAAGAGATAGACATAGGATTTTATCAAAACCAACATCCTTTTCTGATAAAAACAAAACAAAGGAAATACTTTTGGAAAAGTAGAAACAGAAGGAAACTCCCTATACCTAATAAAAGTTATCTATAGGGCTGGGGTTGTGGTTTGGTGGTAGAGCGCTTGCCCAGCATGTGTGAGACACTGGGTTTGATTCTCAGCACCACACACAAATAAATAAAATAAAGATCCATCAACAACTAAAAAAAATTTTAAAAAGTTATCTATAGCTGACATACTAAAGGTTAAAACAACGAATGCTTTCTCCCTAAGATCAAGAATGAGAAAATATGTCCATGTTCACCTCTATTCACACTGTAGTGGAGGTTGTAATGGTTTAGATGAGAGGGGTCCCCAAAAGCTCATGTGTAAAACAATGCAAGAAGGCTTAGAGGTAAAGTGATGGGGTTATAAGAGGCTTAACCTAATCAGTGCATTAATCCCTGACAGGGATTAACTGGGTGGTGACTGTAGGCAGTTATGGTGTTACTGGAGAAGGTGGGCCATTGGAGGCATGCCTTAGGGATATATTTTGTCCCTGGGGAGTGGAGCTCTCTCTACTTCCTGTTGCCATGTTCCCAGTTGCCTTTCTCTACCACACACGTCTGCCTTGATATTCTATCTCACTTTGGTTCTAAAGCAATGGAGCTGGCTATCTACGGATTGAGACCTCTGAAACCATAAGTGCCAAATAAATGTTTCCTCCTCTAAAATTGATCTTGTCACAGGTCTTTTGATAACATCAGCAAAAAAACTGACTGAAACAGGAAGCAAGAGTTCGGGGTGAAAAAAAGAAATAAAGACATCATATTGAGATAAGAAAAAATAGAACTATCTTCTTTTTTAGAACAGGATCACTATTGTACTTAATATAATATAATTTACATAAGCACTTATTAGTATTAATAAGTTCAACAAGATCATAGGAACAAGATCAATATAATATATAATTATATTTCTTTTCACAACAACACTTGAAGATGGAAAGTAAATATGCAACTTGTAATGTCATCAGAAAGATCCACTTAGGGATAAATTTGACAAATATGTTGAAGATCTATACCAGAAAATTATAAAACACTGCCAAGAGAAATTAAAGAACATTAATGGAAATATTTACCTTGATCTCGAATGCAAAGACATAGAAAAGATGCCCCCCAAGTGAAGCCTTAGATCTGATGCATTTCCAGGAAAATTCTACAGGATTTTATGTAGACATTGATTAAATGAGTACAAAGATCATATGAAATTTTGGAAAAAATGAAACAAATTTGAAAGGCTAATATTACCTAATTTCAATAATCACTGTGAAGTTACAATAAACAAAAGACTAGGGTATTGGCATTAAGATAAATAAATAGAATAATAGAACAGAATAGAAACTCTACATACAGACCCACACATATAGAGACAACTGACTTTTAATTAACATTCATAAGTAATTCATTGGAGAAACTTTAAGCTTTTCACCAAATGATGCAGGCAGGAAAAATTGTATAGTAATATTTAAAACAGAATAAAAAACAACAGTCAAAAATAATAATAAATAAACCTCAACTCACATCTCACCTCATTTGAAAATATTATCTAGTGGTGTATCAAAACTAAATGTAAAATCCGAAGCTCTAGACACATTCCTTAGAATGTGTCAAAAACGCAATTTGTAAAAGAACAAATTGTTATATTTGAATTAATGAAAATTAAAAACTTTTGCTAGATGTGGTGGCAAATCCCTGTAATCCCAGTGCATCAGGAGGCTGAAGCAGGAGGATCACAAGTTCAAAGTCATCCTCACTAACTTAGTAAGACCCTAAGCAAGTTAGCAAGACTCTGTCTCAAAATAAAAAATAAGAAGAGCTGTGGATGTGGCTCAGTGGCTAAGCACCTCTGGGTTCAATCTCCAGTAACCTCCGCCCATTTGAAAACTCTTTGTTAAAAGGCACTATTTTGAAAATGATAAAACAAACCATAGAGTAGAAGAAAAAATTTATAAGGAATATATTTCATAAAAGACATATCAAGGAAATGTAAAGAATTCTCAAAACAATGAAAACTATTCTAAAATGGAAAATAATTGGCAAATATTTTGAATGATTATGCAATAAAGAAGGTACTCAGATGACAAACACTTAATGAAGTACTCAATGCAATTAGTCATTAGGGAAATGCAAATTAAAATGATAATGATATACACCAATTAGAGAAACTTAAATTAAAAATGTTAAACACACCAGATATTGACAAGAAAAGGAAAAAAAAATTGACCTTTCTTGCCCTTCAAATGAAAATATAAAATGACTCAAACACTTTGAAAAGCATTTTGGCAGTTATTACAAAGTTAAACACCTCGTGATCCAGTCAGTTCCATTCCTAAGAATTTATTCATGAGAAAGAAAGCATGTGTTGACACAAGAGTTATAAACAGGTTCCTATTTCAGGTTTATCTCTATAGGCCCCAATACAAAATAAGTCAAATATTCATTTAGAAGTGAATGGATGAACAAATTGTGATAACTCCACTACAGTGGAATACTTTTCAGCATTAGCTCAAAAATAATTAGGCTATGTAAAAAAACTCAGATCAAAAAGAAAAAAAGAGTATGTTCTCTATGACTACATGTAAATTGATACAAATAGAAAACAATCCATAATGACAGAAATTAGATCAGTAATTGCTGAGGGATAAAGATGAGGTCATGGAGAAGCTGCAAGGTGCTAAAGGAAATTCTTGGAGGTATTGACATAAAATTATGACTCTGCTTTAAAGGAAATGATGACTATTATTTAAAGTAGAGAGATAAATACCAAATAAATCTACTGAAAAGATCCAAAAAAAAAGAAAGAAAATGGTTTATACTCAGTCAAATATGAGTGACCACAGCCTGGGAAACCAGATTCAGGTTACCCTGAATAGTATGTTCCATTGTGGAAGAGATTACATGAACTTTTACAGTCACAAAACAAAATAAAATCATAGATCAAAATTCATTGGAAGGGGCATCAGGAAGGTGAATAGCAAAGTGGAGAAATCAAAAAGTGTTTTCAGATGTTATAGCACTCTTAGCTTGGGGGTTGTTAGAGGCTAGAGGTCTGCTAAGCTTAGCAATATATTCTGAGTTTATCAAATAGTGACAAGAATGGTAGGTCATATCCAAACATTAAGACAAATGCTATTAAAGGAAATAAGATAACCCAAAATAATTTTGGCTCTTGACTTACAACACTCCATTTCTTCATAATCATGGTGTTCCAGTTAACCAAGGTCCAGTAGTCTACAGGATTTTTAATATAGATGTAGCTTCTTCAGAGAACTTCATAGAGGAAATAAAGAACTGTCACAGAGGACATGGCTATGTATTTATTTGTTTATTTATTTGATCCTAGGGATCAAACCTAGGGCCTCAGACATGCTAGGCAGGGGCTGCACCAATGAGCTACAATCCCAGCTAAGGTGACAATACATTCACTATGGTGATGGTTGTCATATTTTCACATCTGTACATACATAAAAACTTAACAAATAGTCTATTTTAAAAATGTGCATTCATTTTATGTGCATTTTATTTTTCTTTGGAAATAATCAGTTATCTTTGAATAAGTGAATCTAAAATGTAGATACTATTTATTTATTTATTTATTTATGCTGAAGATTGAACCCAGGGTCTTGTGAATGCAAGGCATGCACTTTACCAACTGTGTTACATCCCCAGCCCTAAATGTTGAAACTTTGATGTTCAACATACCCACCCTGCTTTTCTTTGTTTCAAAGCAGAAACTCTGGGCTTATAAGAAGATAACTCATATTTATATCAGTTTTCTGTGTGACATTTCTTCCCTCCTGCTGTTAGTTGTGTGGGAAACAAGTGATCAGCCAAATACATTCAAGGTATTTAGGTTATAGCTTCATTTTGGATCAGAAGCTCTGAAGCAAATTGTAGCTAAGTTTGAAAAATACTGAATTGTCAAAGTAAGAGAATCAAGTTGGCCACCTTTTTCCTTTCAAATCCCCTTGGCTTTATGGACATCCTAAGGTGATTTTCCTTGCAGTCTCAATTAGTTTCATATTCAGACTTTCAGCTGAAAACTGGAATCTCCCAATAGAACCACCACCAAGACAGCATTTTCTGAGCTTTTCTTATGGATGTTAGTGCTCTATCATTTCCATCAAGGCCATGACTTTCAGTTGGAACCTCCCTTCCAAAGAGTGTTCTCACCTCACCCCTTGAAGAATAAGAACACACAAGAAAGAGTGGACAAGCACAGCCAGGGGGAGCTTAAGTAGAGTTGCCATGTATACAGATGAGCCCAAGAGACCTTTGGCCAAGGTCAACATATTGTTTAGTAATTCTACTTTTAATTCTATAAACAAACGTAATAAATTTAAAACTATGTGGAAGATGATTTTCTCATTTTGATTTTTCTGAAGTGCTTTGGTGTCAGATTTAACAATGTGTTTCTACTCTTTGACCTATTAATTTTATTTATGTAGACGATCCTAATGAAACAGAAATGTTTAAAAAGTCATAGGTGTATGAATTCAAGACATTATTATCACATGTATTTATTCAAATTTATTAAGCAAAAGTTATTGTTGACACATTATTGCAAGTAACCAGTCTCAGAATATTGAAGTATCCAACAAATGAATGTTGAATAGAAAAATGAATGTGTGAAACCTAATTTCCTCATTAATTTGATGACATATGCTTATAATCAAATAAATTGCTTTCACTGAATTTAATTGGGGATTGTTTTGTAATGATTTATGTAAGTATCTTTAAAGATGTATTGTATCCCCATTGTTTTTACTTATTTAGTGTAGTCTTGAATATGAACTCACTGTCAAAAGAGATTCAGATGATATTTTGCTAAGGAATGTGTTTATTTCTTTTATACCATGATGGTGGGCAATTAAATTATTAAGAAGATGTTAATTATGTTCACTGAGAAGTAATTGAGGCATGATAGGTTATTTTATGCTATAATGATGTTTTTCCCTCTGCTCAGTCTACCATGAAATGTCAGGTAGACATTATAATGCAAGCATTTCATCTTTCAGTTCTTATAATTATTCAGGCTAAATTTTGCTTGAGTTTTTCCTGACTTTTTCAGAGCTTATCATTCAGATAGCGAAGATTTTAATTTCATTTGTGTTTAATAGTAAGTCTTCCACTCTCTTGGCTGAACATATTGACCTCAATTATTTTTACAAATCAGATTAGCCTTGTTGGCTTCAATCATTTCAGTCATTCAAAAAAAAAAAAAAACTAAGAAAAGACTATATATTTTTAGCAGCTGCCTTCCAAGTGGCAATTATCAACAAGACCAATATGTTTGGAGTGAGAAGTTTATTTTCTCCTAGTAAGGTTTAAGATGTGGATTATTGGATTAAGCTCCTCTACCTTGTCCACCTGACTAAAGGACTAGAGAATGGTATTTATCCTCACCCTGCAGTACAATGGCTTTCTTCAAGAAAAAGTACATCAGAAATACTTTTTCCATCTTTTCCAAAACTTCTAAGACTACTTTTTTCCATTGAAAGTTTAATGACTCAATTTGTGTATATAAAGTCTAATGTTAACCTTCTACAACAAGTACCAAACTTGAGTAAGCTACATTGTTACTAAATATTTACCACGTGTCTCTGATTCCTTTCTGTAAAATTCAGTATACACTTTAAATATGAAGTAAATGCGTAAAGAACTTCTTTTTCTATTTATTCATAAGCTGATATCTCTCCTCTGTACTGTAAAATAAGAATTATCTTTCTATTTGCATTACCTATAAATGTTCCAAGGGACTAAATGAAAAGCAAGATTTGAGATTAATTACTTGACAATGATTTGTTCATTGTACATTCATTACTAAGTCCACCATAACAAAGGGTTATGGATAAATGAAGTTCCATTGGTTTTTCTGTTTTGGTAGAACTAGACATTATTAGTAACACTTCCAATGTGTTTCATTGGGTATTCTGTATTTATGTACATATTTTTGTATAATGCAAAAATGAGGGCTTTAACAATGATTGTCTATAGAGGCAACAATTCTCCAAATTCTCTATCTTATCATCCATTTCATAAACCAAAAGACTTGCCATCTCTGATGTTCTGTGACCTTACAATGAAGTCCTTGGATTGACAGATCCATCTGTCTAAAAACTGACTCAGGCCAACTGTGGCACCTAATTAAATCCAGACAAGTCAAGCTTCAGTTTCAGATGACCCCTCTACCTCTGGATTCTGAATCAGTTATTTGCTACCATTTCTTGATATAAAATGGATATGGTGGGCCTTGGTGGCTGGCCAGAGTACATTTATTCAGCATGGCCACACATAAGTCCTTTTCACTTTTGAAACTATTGCATTGTCTTTAAAATCAAATGTTTGCAAAAATTGTTCTCAGAAGACAGATGCAAAATATATATCCCACTTAGTGTAATGTATTTCATCCTTCACCTAGACTGGTGGACCACCAATATCTGATGCTTTTACTTAGGATTCTATTTATTAACCTTCCTCTGTTTCCTTAATTTCCCTATATCTTTCTGAGGCTTATTATTTTTGTCCTTACCTACCCAATTTTATGCCAGTTATACATAACCTATTATTTCTTTATGTGTAGGTTAAGACTATAGAGGCAAGGGGAGCAAGGTCCATTCAGTATTGTCCAGTGAAGTTAGTATGGATTCAGGGATAATGTCTGACAGACCTGATGCACACTGTGGTGATATAAACATCATTTAGGAGATGCTACTTAAAATTCAAATCATGTACCTCTTATTATGAAATCACCAACACAAAAATTTGATTATAATTTTGCTTTCCAAATAATATGCCCACAAGGAGAGAAGGAGCTGCTTGAAAAGTGTCTATAAGATCTGGAAGTTTCCTGCTCTCAGTGGAATAATAAGCTGGCCTCACATTATAATTAACTTTTCATGCAGCCCTTTTACCAAGTCAAGCATTTAGGTGCATTTGACTGTTGTATTTCTCATTATGAATTAATAAGTTGGCATTATAAATTTTCCCTCACTGTTTGTTTTACAGAAGCCTCTTTAAAGAGAGACTCAGGAATAGGTGAAAAGTGGGTGTTGGGAGAGAGGGAAAGTGGAGAACAAAGTTGGAAGCCTGAGCAAGCTCAGAGAAAATATAAATAAGAGTCTAGGCCCACTTTCTTCTTACACTAGATATCTAGGGTTGGAATAGGGCAGAGACTCTGGAATGGCTTCTTCAAATTATCAATTGTGGCTTTATTTTCTGCCACTGGAGGGAAGCATAGAAAGCAGTAGGGGCACTCACAAGAAAAAGCACCATTTGGGAAAGAAAATGAATTTTACGTGGGGCCAAGCTAAAGAGAGAGCAGTTGAGGTTTAAACAGGGCATTGGGTGTTCTGAATTCAGTTCATCAGTGATAGGATACTCAAAGCATGCCCAGGAGGAGGGCGTTTCTATGACTGCCACATCAGTCTCTTCACGACTATGGTAAGGCTCATTCATGTGTGCCCACAGGTGATTCCATTTACATCAGGTACTGTCTGGATTCTGGTAAGACCATTATGAGATATGAGTCCACTTTTATTAAACCTGCATAAAGGTTCTCAAACAAAAGGAAATGCCACACAGTCTTTAGGCAAGAGCCGATACTGGCTGACAGTTGATCTTTTTTCTATTACAACTTTCTACATTGCTGAATCCTATGCATGCATTTTTCCCTTGGAATTTCCATAAAACAGACTTCTTATTTATCTACCAGTTCCCCATGCAAGAATATTTTCAGCAGTACCTGGCATTGTCCTGGGCTTCAACACATTGGTGTAGTATTCCTCCATTTGTCAACTCCAAAAACCTCTCCAAAGCTACTGATTCCTCAAAAATACTTTCCTGCAACTACTTTCATATCTATACCTCTAATTTCTTATAATCCATTTCCACATCATGGGCAGTATTACCTTTCATGCTACATTTTAGATCATATCGCTTAAAGCTTAAATGCTTCAGTGTCTTTTGTTACTTAATAATATTCAATTTTCTTGTGTAATTTAAAATAACTTCATAAACTAGTACTATTTTATATTTCCAAGATTATTTTCTATTGTTTTTAATAACTCAAAATGTGCTTTTGTCACTTGGAAATAGACATAGTTTTGGAAAACCATTTCAAACACTTGTATTGCTTGCTCCTTTACAAATTTGAAAACCAAAAGAAACAAAACCCAACACATAATGGCAGCTAAATATGTCATTTCTTTTCTTCACCATCATATTTTGAGTGTAAAATATTTAGTATCAATATGGAAAATATTAACCATAAATGAAAATAAATTGTGAGTTACAACTCCGCTAATATGCTGCTTATACACATTATAAACAATTAGAACATTTATGTCTTATATTTGTAAAGTACAGGATGGTTAAGCAACTTATATCTTCTCTAACAAATATTTTGCTGTTATTATGAAACACAACTATGATGCTTTATAGTGACACAAAATACCTGATATAATGATATAAAAGCAAAATAAAAATGGGCATGTGATATTATTGCAACATTAAAAACTGCAAAAATGTGATTTGAAGGTTGAAAAAGAATCATGTCTGTCAATGCTTTGTGTGTGTTAATATTTTTTTCTGATAAATACAACTTAAATATTAAGACTGTATGGTTCACCAATAAAATTGATTGAATAGATTATAAATATACACACACAAATATATTCAGCATTTTTAATTTTTATAAGAAGGTAAATGATACGATTACAAAAGCTGAGAAATCCCACAGTCAGTGTAGACCCAGGAAAGTCAGTGATGGCGCTCAGTTTGAAGACTTGAGAGCAAGGGGCAACAATGCTATGGAGAGCATGAGATCTATGTCCCTCCTCAAGGGGTCAAGCAGAAAGGATAAATTTTCCTTCCCTCTGCATTATGTTCTGTGTAGGCTTTCAGTGGATTGAATGATATAGCATAGCCACTTTGAGAAGAGCAATCTCCTTTACTGAGCCCACTGATTCAAATATCAATCTCATTCAGAAAAACCCTCATAGATCCACCGAGAAATAATATTTAGCCAAATGTCTGTTCAACCCACAGTAACTTAAACAGGATGTTAGGTAGTGAGTGCTCAAATAAATCAAAGCCCAAATCTAATGACTAATATAATCCAGAAAGACTTAACATTTTTGTTTCTTTTATGGCACAATTCATAATAAAAAAAGGCAATTACATTTTTATTTTCTATTGAGAATTTTTTAAGCTGTTTGTGATGCCACACTGACTATGTATATGAAATGCAATTATCTGTTTTATGGAACTAGTATTTTTATGAACACAAGTAACTAAACCATGAAGATAATCATAGTTTAGAAAAGACAAGTGATATTCAAACATGGAAATCAGAATTATTAATATTCTTCCAGTTTTTCTTCTCAGTTACTCAGTTTTCAATTCCAATTTAGTTATATAGGGATAGGCTGTACTAACATTCTTGGAATATGAATCCCTCAGTTCTCCCAATGCTTTAAATAAAATATTGAGCTTAGTGATGATTACTATTGAAAGCAGTAGAGCTCAATAATTTAAATAATTCCAGCACTTTCATCATTTTACAACTTGAAAAATAGTATTTAAGTCAATCTTTTTTTATTTGTGTGAGGACATTTATTTCAAGCAAGTTAAATTATAGAAGTTAGGTGATCTAGAGAAAACTAATCTTTAGAATAAAATAGCACATGATTTATTAATTTTGAATGGCTATGCTTTTAAAATAAGATATTTAAGCCAAAATTTAACATTATGTATAAAAACTAATGAATGGAAACAGTCCGATAATACAACTGTCAATGTGACAATTTTTGTAAATTTAATGATAAGTTTTCTTATTTCAAGGTTACAAAATATGGTGTCATTATTTATTTTGCTATATTTATCTTCATCAAATGTCATAAGTAACTATTCTAAGTTGTGGTTTAATAAATATACCATAAAATTTATCATCTTGATTACATTTAAGTATACAGCTCAGTAGTGTTAAAGATATTTACAATATTGTGCAACCAATCCACAAAAATTTTTCATTTTGCCAAACTGAAACTACACCTACAAAATTACTCCTCACCTCTACTCGTCATCCCCTATAAGCCACTATTGTACTTTCTATTTATGTGAATTTGACTATTGTGGATAATTCACAAAAATAATGGACTCATACAAAATCTATATTTTTATGACTAGCTTATTTCACTTAGTGTCTCCAAGGTTCTGCCATGTTGTGGCATGTGTCAGAACTTCTTTTATTTTCTTAAGGCTAAGTTACACACATAGACGTAGAGATAACATACTATCATTTATCCACTGACCAACACTTGGGGTAATGTTTCATCTTTTAGAAACTGTGAATAATAGTGCTATAAACATGAGTGTGAAAAATATCTTTGAGAACTTGCTTTCAATTTTTGGAGCTATATACCCAGAAGGAGAAACACTGGATCATGTAGTAATACTATTTTAATATTTTAAGGAACTGCCATACTATTTCTATAGTGAATGTATCATTCTAAATTCCCACCAACAGGTTACAAGTATTCAATTGTTTTACAAAATTGCCAAAACTTGCTATTCTCTGCTTTGTTTTGTTTCATGACAGACATTCTAGTGTGTGTGATAGGATATCTCATTATGGGTTTTATATATGTTTCCCTAATTACTAGAGATTTGGAACATTTTTTCATATGCTTATTGGCTATTGTGCATCATCTCCGGAGAAATGTCTTTTCAAATTCTTTGTCTACTTTTAAATTATTTTTTACTTTTTTAAAAATGCTGAGTTGTGCCTTTCCATGCCGCACAGGGATGGGTTCATATGGTGTGGTTCTTGATTCCTGTCATAACTTAAAGTGAAACTGTCACAAGGTTCAGAGCACTTTATATCCTGCAAATGAAGGAGGAGGATGTCCTCAAATTCTTTGCAGCAGGCACCCACTGAAGGGGCACAACCTTGATTTCAAGACAAAATAATATATCTACAAAAGGAAAAGTGGTGGCATCTACATAATAAATCTGAAGAGGACGACTTGAGAAAAGGATGTGCTGGCAGTTTGTGCCATTATTGCCACTGAAAATCCTGATGTCAGTGTCATGTCCCCTGGGAATACTGGCCAGAGGGCTGTTTTTTCTGCACAGAAAGCACTCTTATTGCTGGGCACTTCACTCCTAGAACCTTCGCTAACTAGATCCAGGCAGCCTTCTGGGAGCTGCACCTTCCAGAGGTTATTTAACCCAGGGCTGACCACCACACTCTCTGAGAAGTATCTTTTTTTTTTTTTTTTTATACTTTATTTTTTTTCTTCAAAAGTTGCATTTTAATACATGTTATCAAACATAACAGAAAAAAAACAAATTTTCAGAAGTTGTACACACTATCTGAGAAGTATCTTATATCAACCTGCTCCATGTAACATGGATTCTCCTCTGCACTATGTGGACATTGACATTCTGTGCAATAACAAGGGAGCTTACTCTATTGGTCTGATGTGAATACTGGCCCAAGAAGTTCTGCACATGCATGGCTCCATTTCCTGTGAACATCCATGGGAAGTTGTGCCTGGTCTCTACTTCTACAGAGATCCTGAAGAGATTAAAAAAGAAGAATAGACTACTGTTGAAAAGCTGTGACCAAGGAAGAATACTAGGGTGAGGGACTGCACCAGGTGTTGAGTTCACTGCTACTCAACTTGAGGGTGCATGCAGACTGGTTTGCAGATGGGCAGGTGCCCCTGTGTCTATCCAGCAGTTCTTTATTGAAGATGGAAGGCCTATTCAGCCACTGAAGACTGGTCTGCAGCTGTGAAGGCCATTGAATGGGCAGAAACAACCACTGGGTGGTTTTGAGCTTTTCTTCTGTAGATACTTGAGCATCATGGAAATTAGGTTACAGAAAATAAACAGCAATTTCTAAATAGAAATAAATAAATGTTAAGTCATAGGAATTCTTTAGATATTCTGGATATTAATCTATCATTAGATATACAATTTGCAAATATCTTCTCCCAGTCCATATAGAGCCTTTTAATTCTGCTGATTGTAATCTGTTTTCATTCACATGTATTTTAAATATTGATATAATTCAACTTACATTTTTTGGTTTTATTACCCATGTTTTTGTGTGATATCCAAGAAATCATTGCCAAATCTAGTTCCATTAAGCTTTTCTCTTATGTTTTCTTCAAGCTTTTTTTAGTCCTACTTATAGATGTTTTATGAATCTTTAGTCAAATTTTGTGTATGGTGTAAGGTAAAGATCCAACTTCATTCTTTGTATATGGGTATCTAGATTTACCAAACCCATTTTTTGAAGAAATGTTACACACAAACCTAATTTTCTTACACTTTGTTTTATAGATATTGTATTTTATTTTACAAATTGAAGGTTTGTGGCAGCTCAGCTTCAAGCAAGTCTATTAGTACCATTTTTTCCAATAGCATATGCTCACTTTATGTCAGTGACATTTTGGTAATTTTCACAATATGGTGAACTTCTTCATTATTATTGTATCTTTTATGGTAATCTCTGATCAGTGATCTTTGATGTTACTGATGCAATTTTCTTGGAGCATCATAAACCTTGCCCATTATACAATGATGAAATTATAAATATTGTGTTCAAACTGCTCCATTCACAATTTCCCCATTTTAGGACTCTCTATCCCCTGAGACAAAACAATACCTAAATGAAGCACATTATTCACCCTTCAATACCCATAAAAAGTTCAAGTGAAAGGAAGAGTCCCACATCTCTTATTTAATCCAAAGACAGAGATGATTAAGTTTAGTAACAAAAGAATGGCCATAGGTAAAATAGACCAAAAGTCAATCTCTCACACCAAGCTGGTAGCCAAATTATGAATACTTTCAAAAAGTTCTTGAAGGATGTTAAAAATGCTACTTTAGTGAACACAGAATAAGGAAAGTAAACAGTCTTATTGTTAATATGGAGAAAATTTTAATGGTCTGGGTAGAATATCAAACCATCAACCACAAACCATACTTCTTTAAACCAAAATCTATCCACAGCAAGTTCCCAACTCTCTTGATATCTGTGAAGGCTAAGAGAGGTGAGGAAGCTGCAGAAGATAAGTCTAAATTTAGTAGCGGTTGATTCATGAGGTTTAAAAAAAGTCATGTCCCTAACATGCAAAATAATGCAAAGTTAAAATGAAAAGTAATGTAGCAATTGCTGATGTTGAAGCTGCAGCAAGTTATCTAGGAGATCCAGTTATCATAATTGATGAAGGTGACTACACTGAACAACTGCTTGTCAGTGTAAATGAAAGAGCCTTACTTTGGAAGAAGATGAAATCTATGACATTCATAGCTAGAGAGAAAAATTCAGTGCCTGGCTTTACAGTTTCAAAGGACATGCTCAGTTTCTTGTTAGGGATGAATGTAGCTAGTGACTTTAAATTGAAGCTGATGTTCATTCATCATTCTGAAAACCTTAGGGCTCATGAGAGTTATACTCAATCTATTCCTCCTGTGCTTCATAAATGAAACAAAGCCTGGATGTCAACACATCTATTTACAACATGGTTTACTGAATATTCTAAGCTTCTGTTGAAACCGACTATTTAGAAGAAAAAAAAAAGAATCTTTCCTTACATTACTGCTCATTTACAATATACCTCATTACCCAAGAGCTCTGATGGGGATATACAAAGAGATTAATGTTGTTTTCACTCATGCCTGCTAATATAATGTCCACTTTGGAGCTCATTCATCAAAGAGTTATTTTTAAATTCTATTATTTTAAAAACACATTTTAAAAGGGTATAGGTGACATAAATAGTGATTTCTTTGATAGATATAGGCAAAATAAATTGAAAACTTTCTGGAAAGTAAGGTCCAATCAGGATATTTGTGATTCATGGGGAGATATAAAAATACCAATATTAAGAGGAGTTTGAAAGAAATTGATTCCAACCTTCGCAAATGACTTTTAGGGGCTCACTTTTAGGGGTTCAATGGAGGAAGTAACAGAAGATGTTTGGAAATATCAGTGAGATTAAAATTATTGGTAGAACTCAAAGAAGTGACTGATATTCCATTCTCATGACAAAAGATAAAAAGTTATTTTTGTGGATTAGCAAATAACATGGTTTATTGAGATGGAATTTACTGGTGAGGATGGTGTGCACATTGTTAAAATGACAATGCATTTGGAATATTACATAATAAACTGGGTTTGAGAGAAGTGCCTTCAATTTTGAAAGAAATTCTATTGTGGGTAAAATACCATTAAACAGCATCACATTCTACAAAGAAATGTTTTATGAAAGGAAGAGTCAATCAATGCACCAAATTTCTTTGTTGTTCCACTTTCAGAAACATCACAGCCACCTATCATTCAGCAGCCTTCAATGTCAATGCAAGATCTTCAATCAGCAAAAGCATTATGACTCACCAATGACTCAGATTATTGGTAACAGTTTTAAGCATTAATTATTTTTAAATTAAAGTAGGCATATTTTGTTAGACATAATGTTATCACACTCAATAGATTATTATAGAACATAAGCATAACTTTTGTATTATTGGAAGAAATAAAACCTTGCATGACTCACTTGACTGCAATATTTGGCTTATTGTTGTAATCTGGGAAAGAAACCACAATATATCCAAGTTAGGTCTGAATGGTGTTTTAGGAAAAAAAAATTCGATTTTATAATACCATAAAATGAAGCTTATTTTCCAGAAAGCATTTTTTTATGTATATAAGTTCCAACAAATTAAATCACATAGAAAAGTGAAGAAACTATCTATAAGCCCACGAATCCTGGCTCTAATATTATTTTCACATCTTGTTTATTTCTTTTTATTATTGCTATCATCATTCTTTTTGTTTTTTTCTTATGCCTTCTAGGAGAGAGCCAGAAAGTTGACATCTTGGAAAATTTGCCTATGACAATTTTTCTGCTACTTAGTAATATCACCTAATTCACTTTATGTAAGATCTATTATTTCACTGTAAACAAATAGGGAAAAAATTGAATAAGATTTCCAATTAGGTTTTGTTTTGTTGTTCATTTTATTTTTGATTGGAGAAGGAACATGTATTCTCCTATACATGTTCCTCTGAATAATTGCTCAACTTCATTCAATCTATTGGTACAATCAAGTGAATTTTCTGGAAAAAGTTCTTTATGTTATCTCAGTATAAAAAATTATTTCTTGAATCATAATAACATTATGCTTTAGAAATGATTGAATACATTAGATTCTTCATGATTCTGATGTATTTTTGATTATCTACATTGATTGATCAATATAGCTAATAGCAAAAAAAAAGTCAAATTAAATGAAAAAAATGCCTTAGCATTGCATTTTTTCCCAGAGTTCCTGAAATTATGCTAGGTGCATGTACAAGTATACCAAAATGCATCACAATTTTAAATATAACTATAGGCACCAATTATAATAAATAAATAAATAAATGAATGAAATACCAAGAAAGTAGATGAAGTGCATCATGGGGATGGAGAAGGGAAGGCAAAAGGGGATTGAAAATAGAGAAAACCATGTTATATGCATTTATGAATATGACATAATGAGTCAATATGACATGATGAGCCCCAATATTATGTAAAACTATAATGCACTAAAAAAATAAAAAGTAAATAAAAATCCTGTGAAAGGGCTGGGGATCTGGCTTAGTGATATAATACTTGTCTAGTAGGTCTGAGGCTCTTGGTTTGATTTTCAGCACTATAAATACAAAACCAACCTAACAAACAAAATCTTTGAGAACATAGGTACTGTTATTATCTTCCTTTTATTTATCAAGAAATAGAAACTGAGAATTTAAGATACTAATCCAGATCACACAGCTTGAAAATGGCAGAACCTGCATGTGAATCCAGTACTTCTGGCTACAGAATTCAAATTCAAATAGACTATGAAATTATTTATCTCAATTATTATTCTAATTTATACAATGTTTGCAAGGATTGATGAAGCTTTAGTTGATTGAAACTTACATGTATAAAACAAGTATACTTTATTAAAAAATTAACTTCTTTTTATGCATGAACAGAATTAAGATGCTATTTCTTTCTAAAATACTATCACATTAACAAAATCTAAACATTGGGGAAAATCACTAACAAATACTTTTACATTTTTTAAAATAAAAACACAAAATGAAAATATCTAATACATAATTTATTATTTTTTTAATTTCATTGCTAAAAATCTTTGATGGTGAAGAGATTTTTGTTTCAAATACCAGTTTTTAGGCAAAGCAGATTGTAATATAAAGCTAGGAAAACATGTAAATGAAATATCAAATATGTCATACATCTTGATAATATGGACAGGATGAAAATACAAAATAGCAAATCTATTGAATCCATAGGCTTACCAAGCCCTGGTGTTTATGGAAGTGGTAACATCATTTCCAAGTTTTGCTTCTATGGAAAAGAACCATCTAAGAGTCACCCAGTCAAGATGAAGCATTAAACGAGACTCAAGGGTTACAAACAGGGACTAGGTTCAGGCTCCCTATGCTAGGGACACTAAAAATTAACACCACCAAATGCTACTTACAACAACTGCAAGTGCAAAGGTAAGTCATGGTAGATAGAAAGACTTTCCATATTGGCTTTGTGATTATATTTGCCATATTATTCAGTTTACAAAACCATAAGTACAAACATAGAATGCTAGATTTTATATTTAAGAGAAGAAAACAAACAGAAACTTTAACTCTTTTAAATAAATCTGAAAGCCAATATATGCAAGACCATAAAAAAATCCAGTGCCAAGAAAAATTGCAAAGAAAAGTATATTGATATACTAATGTTCACCAATGATAAAACATTTTTCAAAAAAAAAGGTTTTATAAATCTTTCTCCTGGATAGTGCTAACAAGAAAAAAGGTAAACTGAAGATAACATGAGGAACTCAGCCGCGCATAGATATTGAGATATACAATGTGAAAAAAAAATTAACTCATGGAAAATATACTGAAAATCCCAACATTCATCTGAAATTTAGAAACAAGAAAATAAAAAAAAGAGAAGAGAAACTTCATGAATAAATATTTTTGAAGTTTTCAAGATTGGAGGGGAAGAGGTGTCACTAATGAAATGTGCATTTTTAATAATGAATAGAATAAACAAATAAACCTACACCTGGATACAACATGATGCAAATGTACATTAAGGATGAAATAAGTTGTAAAAGGTAATAGCAAAAAAGACAGTTTAACAATAAAGGAGTGACCAACTGACAGTGGACTTTTCATTTGCAATAATAGATGCCAAAATTGAATTCACATTGCTAAAAGAAAATAACTCAAACATGTAATTTTATATACAAGGATAATGCTTTTCAAAGTGAGAACAATAAAAATGTTTTTCAGCTGCAGACTCACAGAATAACTGTGATGTGGCCACCCACAGAATATGCCTAAAAGAAAACCTATTAAAGAAAAGCAAAGTACCAAAGGAAAAAATAAGATATAAGACACTGTTGAAATCAGAAACTGACATAATGTAACAATAAATGTATTTAAGAACTTAAGAATATCACTATTTTGAAGAAAAGAAAATTTAAATATTCAAATAATAAGACTGGAAGGGAGTTTTCAAATAATGATTGACTTATGGAAAGGATGTTGTAGAGAGGTAAGAACACATTTAATGAATGGATTTTCTTAGAAAAAATATTGATCAGTAAATATCTTAAAGACTGTCACTGAAATCAGTTTAAACCAAAGTTTCCAAACCAACAAAGAACAACCAACCAAAAAATAATGTTTGAAAAAATATGTGAATACTATGTGTATGGGGTTGTATTATTCAGAAAAGAATGATGCAAATTTAAGAATGTTTTAGATTTGATTTTTGGACATGGTGGTGTAGGTGCTTTTAAATTAAATATTATTAAAAAAACTAAATGATACTAAAAAACTGGCAAAATATTTGAAATAATATCTCTCATTGAACTAAGTTAAAATCGAGACCAGTCCTGATGAATCTTTGAGCAAAAAATGCCACTTAGGTCTCATAAGTGTCTTTCATCTTGCTTCATTTGCAAACAAGCAAAATTAATCTTGAGCTTTTTGTAAATACCTTTAATAAAGCAAAATCAAATTTAAGGCACACTAACCAGAAGTTGCCAACTACTTATTTAACTAGAGACTTTCCAGGATAGATCAAATAAGGCAACCCTCTTACCATAACTTATCAAATATTTTCTTTGCTTTACCTCTATGTTCACATTACACAAGCCTTTCCTTCTTATTCCCTAGGAATAGCCCTGAACCACTTCACTTCTGGAGCAGTCCGATTCAATAATTGCTGCTGTTTAAATTTCAATTTAAAATTTTATTCTGTTTCAATTTTACCTTTTAAAACTTTCAAATATTAAACACAGGGCTAAGATCTTTGAGTGAAAAAAATAAGAATTATTCTAGATTTTCCCCTTACAGGCATGGATCAGATTTTGAAATGGGGACGGAGGATCTAACCAATAAATTACATTGTTGCTGGACTGCAACAGCTAAAGTTTGTGGTGATAGTGCTGGGGATATAGTTCAGTGCAGAGGACTTGCCTATCATGCACTGGGCCCTAGGTTCCATCCTCAGCACCACACACAAAACACAGAGGTCAAAATGTTAAAAGTTCGTTGTGGTTAAAGCAGCTAAAATGTTTAGAGCATAATGCACAAAACTCATCTAGCTTTGGAGAACACTCCACGAATCTTCTTGTGTCCCTAAGAATGTTTGGTTGAATATTAAACTACAATACATGGGGTGAAGCTGCTGCAGGCCCTGCATAGACCCACTCCTGGGGTATTAGTTAACTCTTTGACTGAATATTAGCTTACTATTTTTGCATACCAAATATTTAGCAACTCAAACAACTATCTGACAATTTCTATTGATCAGATGTATGGGTATGACAAAACTGGATTCTCCTTTCCGAGTCTCATAAGCCTAAATTCTGGGTGACAGTCATGACTGTTTTTTGTCTAAGATCAAAGTTTTTCTCTAAGCTCTCTGGTTGTTGGCAAAAATAAATTTTTGTTATTGTAGGACCGACGTTCCCACTCTTTTCTCTCTATCTAGGTCATGGAACAATCTCAGTTGCTAGAGGGCACCCACTGTTCCTTCACATGTGGTCTCCATAGACACACACTTCCCAGATGGGTGTGTGTTTTATTCTAGGCCAGGTAGAGCATATTCTTAGGACTTTCTTTCTTATAACTAGTTGTAAAAACTGATTTCTAAAATTTGTTCTTTTTAGATATACTTGACAGTAGATTATATTTTGACATATTATACATATATGGAGTATACTTCCCATTCCTATGGTTGTGCATGATGTGGAGTTATAATGGTGATGCCTTCAATTATGAAAATAGAAGTATGTCTAATTCATTCTACTATCTTCCTATTCCAACCTTCTCCCTTACCTTCATCCCCCTTTGTCTAATCCAATGAACTTCTATTCTCCCCACTGCCCCACATTGTGTTTTAGCTTCTGCATATCAGAGGGAACATTCAGTCTTTAGTTTTTTGCGATTGGCTTATTTCACTCAGCATGATAGTTCCATCCATTTACCAGCAAATGCCATAATTTCACTCTTTTTTATGGCTGAGTAATATTCCATGGTCTATGTATACCACATTTTCTTCATTCACTCATCTGTTGAAGGGCATCTAGGTTGATTTGGTTCCATATCTTAGCTATTGTGAATTGAGCTGCTATAAATATTGATGTGGCTGCATCACTATAGTATGCTGATTTTAATTCCTTTGGGTATAGACCAAGGAGTGGGATACCTTGGTCACAGGGTTCCATTCCAGGTTTTTTGAGGAATCTTCATACTATTTTCCTGAGTGGTTGCACAAATTCGCAGGCCCACAAGCAATGTATGGTATACCTTTTTCCCCACATTCGCACCAACATTTATTGTTAACTTGTATTCTTGATAATTGCTTTGAAAAGGCTCCTGTGTTTAGGCCAGCCTATCTGAATAATTTCAATGTCTTAAAGTCAAAGAAATAAAGACTTCAGGTACATTTGTAAAACTCATCATCCTATTATCATGTTCACAGTTTGATTGAACAGCTAAAGAAGGTGATAGTATGCTGGAATCTTTTGGGGTCATTCTAAAATTGTACCCACCACATGGGGAAGAAAGCCATGTGACAGTCAAGTTCCACCCAACCAGACTGGAAAAAAATGTGAATATGAAGGATATTCTGTAGAGAATTACAGAAAAACTATATCTCTGAAGTAGGTCTAAATTAGCCCATGGACAGTGGTTATTCTAGCTTTACCCTGGTAAAGCTTAAAATAAGATTAAAGAAACAAGATGATCTGCAAATAAATAAACTGAGGAGAAAAATGAAAAAAAAAAAACTCGGTACTACTTAAAATACAACAGAAACATCTGTGCACTCAATTATATAACATACATGATGTCCATTATTGAATAAAATAAAATTGGATGCTAAGAAGTAGGGAAATGTTATATAGAACTAGAAAAACAAATAAGCAATAAAAATAGAATCAGGAATTGCAGGCAGAGCAAGAAGATTAGGATATCAACATATCTCATTATACCTCTAATCAGACAATAAAGGAAAGATTCAGTAGATGTAGATTCAATGCCCACTCCTGCAGACCCATGTGGTTAGCTTATATAGACCCAGGACTGAGTCTAGTTCCTTTGGGCTCAGGATACAGGTTTAGCTCTTCAAACCTAGATTCCTGGTCCATCCTCATAATTCCAAGTACCAGATCTAATCCACTGAACTGGAACCATGCTGTCCCCCTTTCACACAAGACTAAGCCTATGCTTATGAAGCCTAGTGCCAGAATCCTCCCACTAAAAAGGGAAGCACCCAGGGAGTCAAGCTCAGATTCCGCCCAGTTAGGCAGTTTCTGGGGTCTAGGCATCAAGCATGTTCCTGAAGACTTAGAAAACAGGCCCATCCCCAAATAGCCAATTTCCAAGACCAACACAGTAAATAGATCCAGACTCCAGACCAGTTACTGTGAACTCAGATGCCAGACCTGTCCACCTACAACCTCAGAAACAGAGGAGAGATAAAGACTATCCAAGAAAAGTGAAAACTGAAGAAAGTTATCAGCACTAAAATGACTTACACAAAATGTAATGTATTACAATAATTTCAAAACAATTATCAAGGGTGTTCAAGTGTTTGAAAGCACACTAGTACCATAAAAACCTCTGAAAGTATAAAACTGATTTAACCTATGTTAAGAATAAAGCTTGAATTATATTCTAATAATACTGTGTGAATGGTGCATAAGTGATTTTAATTCTAACATGTATGTTAAAATATGAAGTATTAAAATAAATATAAATACAATAATTTTAATGCACACATAATATATAAAAGATGTATTGTGACATCAATAACATAAAATGTGAGAGAAATGTAGAGTTCTTCCTTGCAGATGATGTGTTGTCTTAGCTTAAAGTAGATTCACTCTAAGAATTTTTCTGTGAGCTTCAATGTAAGTATGCAGAAAAAAAAAAACCTATAGTAGAAAAAAGTTAAAGAGAAAAGGGTCAAAACATACTACTATAAAAAATAATCCTCTGTGGACCAATCAAATCATGAAAGAAAACTGGGAGAAGATAAGAATAGAGTGAAAGAGTGACAAAACAGAAAATAATGAAGTCCTTACCTATCAGTAATTGCTCTAAATATAAATTGAATAAATGATGCAATCAAAAGATATAAGGTGATCGAATGGAGAAAACAAACAAACAAAACAGCATACTACTAACTGCTGTCTAAAAGAAACTTGATTCAGCCTTAGGGATACACATAGGCTAAAAAGAAAGAGATGGAAAAGATCTTCCAAAAAATAGTAACCGACCAACCAAACAAAAAAACAAACAAAAAAAACAAAAACAACCAAGAAAAGAGATGCCAGGATGCCTATACTTACATCAAAAGATTTAAGTTTTTTCATCAATGCTTTAACAAGAAACAAAAGATCATCATTATAAAATGAAAAAAAAATGATCACTTTATTAAAGTGATTTAATTATAAATATACAGGCACTCAACATTGAAACTCCTAAAAATGTAAAGTAAATACTAACAGAACTGAAATGAGAAATAGAAATAAATGAGAGTAGGGGTGCAATTATATGGACAATAAATAAGAAAACAGCAAACATAAAGTTGTAGTACAATGGACCTAACAGACATTTATATATAGTATATTCCATCTAATAGCAGCAATAATATATAATCATAAACAGAGAAAACTAAAAAATTTAAATGAAAAAAGGAGACATTATAACTTATACCCCCAAAATTTTAAAAACCATGAGACTACTATGAATAATTACACAACAAATTTGATAACCTTGAAGAAAATAAGTACATACAATCTACCAAGTTCAAATCATTAAGAAAGAGTAAACATGAATAGACCAAAAATAGTAAAGGAGATTGAATCAGTAATCAAAATAAATTCCCAAAAAAGATCTCAGGATTTTTGGCTTCACCCACAAATTTTAACCAGCATTTAAAAATAAAAATAAAGGTAAATCTCTTTCAAAATCTTCCAAGTTTGAAGAGAATGGTATATTTCCAAATTAACTTTACAAATGCAGTCTTACATCAAAGCCAGAAAAAGACACTACAAGAAAAGTATAGATATTTCTGATGAGAATAGATACAAATAACTACTCAACAAAGTACTAGCAAACCAAATTCAATATCACAGGAAAAAGATTATGTCCAATGATCAAGTTAGATTTATCCCTGGGATGCAAGGATGGTTCTACATATACAAATCAATAAATGTGGTATACTACACTAGCAGAATGAATGATTAAAATCCTATGATCATCTCAATTGATCCAGAAAGACTGACAAAATTTAGCATTTTTTTATAATTGAAAACTCAGTAATTTAGAAATGTACCTCACAATAATTAATACTGTATATGAGAGTCCCATAGCTAGCACTCATAATCAGTGGTGAAGGGCTGAGTTGCCTGTAATATCAGCAACAAAACTGTGATTACCATTGTCACTGCTTCTATTCAATATAGTCACACATGTCCTAGCCAGAATAATTAAGAAAGAGCAAGAGCATCCAAATTTGAAAGGAATAAGTGAAATAGTCCCTGTTTGCAGTATTATAGTCTTAATATAGGAAAACTTAAAGATTTTTCTAAAAACCTGTTAAAACTATTAAATGAGTTCAGTAAAATTGCCAGATTCAAGATCAACATACAAAAATAGTTGTGTTTTCTATACACTATCAACAAACTATCTGAAAAAGACTCAAGGAAATAATCCTATTTATAATAATGTCCAGTGAAATAGGAATAAATTTGACCATAAGACAAAAGCTGTCCATAACCAAAATTGTGAAATATTTATAAATCAAAGACACAAATAAATGGAAAAATAATCTGTGTTCATGGACATTGTAAAAATGTCCAAAGTATTTTATAGTTTTAATGTAATGCTTATCAAATTTCAGTTAGAGAAAAAAATCTAAAATTTGTTGAGAACTACAAAAAGCACAAAATAGCCAAAGTAATCCTGAGCAAGAAGAACAAAGTTGGAAATATCATACTACTTGAAAACTTATGGTGATAAAAACAATATGATATTGACAGAAAACAGACATAGTGACCAATGGAACAGAATGGAGAACCCCAAAATAAATCTACTCATTTAAAGTTAATTGATCTTCAACAAAGTTGCCAAGATCATACAATGGGAAAAAAAAACTCTTCAATAAATATCCATGAAATTGGATATCTACCTGCAAAAGAATGAAATTAGATCCTTATCATCATACCAGACAACAAAATTTAACTCCAAATGGATTAATGACCTAAGCATAAGACCTGAAACTGAAATAATATGAAACAAAGAAAACAAAAATGCATCTTGATGTTGGTCACAATTTTTGTATATAATCCCAAAAATAGAGGCAACAAAAGGAGAACCAGAGTAATAAAATAAAATAAAAATTCCATACATTAAAGGAAATAGCAGGGAAGAGACAACCTATAGAATGGGAGAAAATATTTGCAAGCCATATATCTAATAAAGGGTTAATATCCAAATACATAAAGAATTCAGGGGTTGGGATTGTGACTCAGTGGTAGAGCGCTTGCCTGGCGTGCATGAGACACTGGGTTCGATCCTCAGCACCACATAAAAATAAATAAAGGTATTTTGTCCATCTACAACTAAAAAACAAAATTAAAAAAATAAAGAATTCAACTCAGTTGCAAAAAAAGTAATCTCAATATAAAGTAAGCAAAGGACAAGTGCAGGTATTTCTCATTTAATCTGCCCTGCCCTGCAGGAAGCCATCTGTGGAATGCTTGAGGAAGTCTCTCAGCATAGCAGCCAGGGAGGAGATGAGGATGGCATGGAGAGCCGGGCGTGGTGGCGCAAGCCTGTAATCCCAGCACTTAGGGAGGCTGAGACAGGAGAATCACGAGTTCAAAGCCAGCCTCAGCAAGGGCGAGGTGCTAAGCAACTCTGTGAGACTCTGTCTCTACATAAAACACAAAATAGAGCTGGGGATGTGGCTCAGTGGTCGAGTGCCCTTGAGTTCAATCTCCAGTATCAAAAAAAGGATGGCATTGAGAATTTCCTCTAGCATTCTACAGATAAGTCCGCCCAATGGAATTGCCCTGCCTCTTCCACTCTGCTAGGAAAGTCCTCACTGCTACCAGGAATGGGTGTATCCCCTTAGGAACTGAGCCAGCCCTACCTGCCCCCACCTTTTTCCTATCTTGGTAAAGAATATTCCATGAAGGCCTTTGAAGTTCCTTGACATAAATAAAGCACAAATGGGCTCCACTGTGTTAGGAGTTCAACCCATCTGGTCTGCTGGCCCATCTTGCCCCTGCTTTTTGAAACCATTTTCTGTTCTGTGGTTATTTCACCATTTCATTTCTCTTAGCTTTTATTGCTCAGCCAGCCTGAGGGAACTTTGTCTCCACCGCCCACTCAGGACATAGACAGCACTGCCCCAAATGGGGAACAGAATTTCTCCTGCTGAGAAAAGGAAACGAAGGGCTGAAATCCCCCACCTTAATGGGAGCCAAAAAAGTGGGTAAGTGAAGGGAGACAGACCTTCTGCCCTAGTCCTGCTGCAGGTTAACTAAATCTAAATATGCATGTGTAGCAACTACCTTTAGTCACTTTCTTGCCTCTTCTCCTTAAAAAGTTCTGTTAATTTTCAGGGATTTCAGAGATGGAACTTCTGTGACAAGTTTCTTCCATCTTCCTGCAAAATTGGCTTTGAATAAAGTCTCTGATTCTACCAATTTGACTCCACTCTGAATATTTCTGGAGCAGTAAGCATTATAGCTCAGTCTCTTTCTCCCTCATGGAGGAAGCAGGATCTTGTGCCACCTGGTAGCATTATGATCCGGTAATCTTACTTATGGATATATGGATTTTACCTCCTTAGGAGGTAAAATCATTATCTCAAAGAGAATCTGTAGTGCCAGTGCTAGGTAGCAGTTAGTAATGAGTAGTGAAAGTGAACCAATGACATAGGGGCATAGATTTCTTTGAAATTGCCTTTAATGAACAATCAAATAACTTGTAGAACAATTATACTAACCCTGAGAGTAAACACATGGAAACAAAGAAAGCCGATTAAGAAGTATGTCAAGATTGAAAGATCAATAAGGTTAATTCTGGACAAGGTCTGCTGAGGTCATTGTAAAGTTAGGATTTATAGCCATGCACCTGCCCTAATATAGAACTGACTTAGAGATGAAGTCCCTCTTCCTCATCCCCAATATGATGCAGCATGACAGTTCTCTAGAGGACCAATTAGGGTCAAAAACTCCCTCATTCCATGTGAAGAAGGAGATAAACATCTGACTGGTGAAGACTGCAGAAGGTAGAACCTAGTTCTCCTGGTGAACATCAAACAGTAATAAATTTGGAAGCAGCATTGTTTTCTTTGTCGTTCTTTGCTTGGAGATGACCCACTCTCTTTCTTCAGAGTGTTCTTTGCTTGAGCCTTACTTTCACTAATAATGAAATTTTCTTGCTTGACTTTTCTTGTGACTTTAAATCTCCTTTTACTGGAACACAAGAACTAAGGTTTGGAGCTTCAGCTCCCCACTCTGCAGTGACACCAAGGTTCAATGGATTGCTTCTGTGATATTTTGTATGTCAGGAATTGTGCAGAGTTATATTGTAAGTTTCTTTCTAGAAATCTGGAATCAACCATTTATCTAAAAAAGCACTATTTCCTTTCAATTGGCAATGGAATTCAAATTCACAAACAGGGTGTGGGAGAGGTTAATTAGTACTTGCCTTGTCTTTGTTCTCAAGTCTTTCTATTAGCCTGTATTAGGATTTTTTTTTTTTTTTGGTACCGGGGATTGAACTCACGGGCACTCGACCCCTGAGCCACATCCCCAGCCCTATTTTGTGTTTTATGTAGAGACAGGGTCTCACTGAGTTGCTTAGTGCCTCGCCATTGCTGAGGCTGGCTTTGAACTCGCGATTCTCCTGTCTCAGCCTCCCTAAGTGCTGGGATTACAAGCGTGAGCCA
>CM053411.1:20679966-20751105 GCA_028644305.1 Xerus rutilus | reverse complement strand
TATTAGGATTTTTTAAAGATAAAATACTCACTTGATTTCACACTAATACCTCTAACTCCAATTTAGGACAATGGATATGTTAACCTCTTGCTTATTTCATACCTCTCTCTTTTCTCTTTTTTTCAACATTGAGGATCATGATTTTCAGAGATGCACAAAGAGATTTTTCTCTTCTTTTTCTTTAAAGATCAGTATTTTTACTACAATATAATTTGCTATTTTGGATGCATTTTTGATATGAAGTTTATATATTTTAATTTCTTTTTTATTGTATTTTTTAAATTTAAGGCAAGTCTTTTTGTTTGTTTGTTTTGTTTGTTTGTTTGTTTGTTTTTTGGTACCAGGGATTGAACTCAGGGTTACTCAACCACTGAGCCACATCCCCATTCCTATTTTGTGTTTTATGTAGAGACAGGATCTCACCAAGTTGCTTAGTGCCTCGCCGTTGCTGAGGCTGGCTTTGAACTTGTGATTCTCCTGACACAGCTTCCCAAAGTGCTGGCCTTTATTTTGTTGCCTTGTTGGACATTTTTTTTTTAAAGTGATCTTTTGGATCTATGCAATAGCTCCTTTTATCCTACATAAAAAGGAATATTTTTTAAATACAGTTTTGCTTATAAGTTCTCAAAGGAATTATGTTTGTGAAGAGTTCTAAAACATGGTCCTTCTTTTTCCAGTTTTCCTGGCTTTGCTATTTTTCTTACTTTATCTGGATCTTCTTGTTCCATGAACTCCATTGTCCTTATCCTATTGTTAAGGGCTCCGCTATCAGAAGTTTTCCCTCAGTATTTAATCCCACTCTGAAATGAATTCTCAATGCATCTGTTTGAAGCACATGTAAGTCTGTAAGTTTCAAGCCTCTTAGAATTTGCTCCTGGTTCCTCGTACTGGATCATAATTCAGTTGGGCAAAACTAACAACTCCAGATGCTGTTCTCAAATTACTACACTCTGTATTCCAGTGAATATTGAAATGTCAGTTATTTGGAGTTTCTCCTCTCTTCAGGTTTTTGCCTCCTTCTGTTATCTCTTATGTGTCCATATCCACATACAGTAGTGTAACCTCTCACATATATTTTAGCGTTCATGAGGATATCTTGTCATCTACTTTGGTATAAATGGTAGTCATAGTTGTTCATTTTACTAACTAGTTGCCACATATGTTTTCATATGGGAATGCTGGAACATTCAATTATTAAGAAAACGCTGTAATGCTACTATAGAGTTATAAAACTTGCAGACCAATTTAAATGTTTGTTAAACATTTTAGAAAATATAAAAGAATAGTTATACTTCTCCTTAAAGAGAACACCAAAACGTTGATAAATAGATCGTTTATCAACTTTTATAAATTTACTTATTTAGTCAAGAAAAATACAAAAGAAAAATTATAGCTCAATCTCACACAAAACATAGAAAATTTAATATAAAATATTGGTAGATGTAGAGAGTTTAATATCACAAAAATGTTAAAACTGTTTTGTAAGATTCAAGGATAAAATAATGAAATACCACAATGGAGAAAAAGCGATTGAAAATAACTGTTTTCAAAATTCATTCTTGAATAAAAGAAACTAAGAAAAATATATTTAGAAAGGAACTTCTTGAACTTGATAAAAAGCATTTTGAAAAAACAAAATCAAATGTTAAACTTAATCGTTTGCTTCAAAAACAATCTCATCAAAGTCAAGAACAAAAGAGGGTGACTGCGACAACTATCTTTTTCTGTAGGTTTTTGATTGCCTACCGAACATCCAAACATAAAAAGACAAATTTAATGAAGAGATAATAGAAGGGAAAATCAGAAAGCCTAATAAGCTGAAAAATTCTCAACTTTACTAATTCTCCAAGAACAATAAATTACTGTTACAACTGTCATTACTTTATATCCACTGACTTGGTAAATGTTAAAAAGGTTGACAATATAATTTTTGGTAAAGATGTGGAAAATAAAGAACACTCACGTTGTTTGAGGGTAATTTTGAAATTATATATATGTGTGTGATATATATATACTAGTGTGCACACACATATACACAGGCATGCACATATATATATATACATATATATATATACATATATATATTCATGCACATGTCCCAAAAGTTATGAAGAGAAAATTGCCAATTTCAAAATTATGCAAGTATACACACATTTAGTATGTGATTCCTACTGTATAAATTAATTCATGTACAAATCAATAGTATGTGATATTTACAAGTATTTAGCAAAATATACAGAAAAATTACAAACTGAATTGATAGTCAAAGTAGCCATAAGATTGAGAAAAAGAAAATGAGATTAGGTAACAAAGCATGCAGAACTCAGCTATCTTTTTTGATGTTTTAATGCTTAAGAGATATGAAATAAATGTCAAAGAAAAACAAAGAAAGAAAAAGAAAAAATAAAGAAAAGAAAGCACTACTGGTAGAACCAGATGTAGGAAGAAATGCTTGTTATAAATTACTTTGTATTTTTCATATAATTTGGAATACTTCACAGTAACTTTTCTTTTTTCATTTTAATGAAAATATTTATTTGTGTAATTGTTTCTTATTTCTATTTGTGAGAGAAAAAGGGAAAAAAATTGTATTCCAGAAAATGGCTCTTGTAAACATTTGCACTGACAGATTGCTATTTTGGAGAAATCCTACTGGGATATCTACTATGATGCCAAAAAAAGGATGAGCAGATGTATCTGCAGCTGGAGCAAGACACCCACACATGTGGTACTATCACACTTGGCAATAAGAAAGGACTTTGGAGTGTGCCTTGGCTCCCTTTCTTGTTTGTTTATTTTTTTTTTCTATTTAGTTAACAAGGCAGAGAAGCCTAACATTCCCTCCCAACGTAGATCATGCACATAGAATAGTGTGGGTGGCAGAAGGCAAAGGCTAGCTTTTGCTGCTTCAATTCACCATAATTTTAAATATTGCAGCATATGACGTGACATGTAGATTTGTGTCAGCTAGTAATTTAAAATTGGTTCATAGAGAACAGCTTCTGCTTTAAGCAATTATTTTTTCTAGAAATCCAAAAATTGAGCCAGCAAGGGGTTCATGAAACACATTCAAAACTATGAAATCAGTCTTAATGAAATAATTGGAAATAATTGATTTGAAGAAAAATGTCACACTTAGAAACAAAGAAACCTTTAAATCATGAAATTTTAAATTAAAAATGAGAACAAAACTAAAAAAGTGGATGCAGATAATTTTGAAGTTAAACTACTTAGTCTCCCAACAGCATATGTCTATTTTTTATTTACATTGGTCCATCACATTATGAATCTAATTCATTTTCCTAAGCTAATATCAAATTTAAGTAAAATAATTTGAAGGCAAATGTGAATATGTGCACACAATAAATATATCAGCAGTTCATTTAGTTTGTTCTGTGAATTCTAGATATTTCCTGTAACAATCAGAAAATATAACATTTTAAGTCATTTATATAAGTTTGTGTGTAAAAGTATAATAATTGTAAATAACACTAAGATAAAACTTGCAAGAAGTATAAGTAAAACTTTATGAGAATTTACAAAAGAATATAAAACTCTTGAGACAAATGATGGGGCAGAGATGATGCTTAAATAAATTCAGACAATGTACAAAGTCATCACATTATATAGCCTCCTGCTATTCTTTCTTCTTCTTCTTGAATCCAGGGCTGCTCTGACACTGAACTATCTTCAGCATCCTTCCCCTCACATTTTTTTTTTAAGACAAGATCTTACTAAGTTGCTCTGGCTGGTCTTAAAATTTGATCTTTCTACTTCAACCTTCTGAGTCACTGGAATTATAAGTGTGCACCATTTCAGCTGCTTCTTACTATTCTTAATTACTACTATAGAGTACAAAAATTCTTATGAGGCTACAGGGATTAATGACAGACAATTAATAACTTAACACTTCTGACTTAGACCCCACCTATATTCAATTCTGATTTGACTATTTTAGAGGACAGGGCACGGAAGGTGTTAAGGGTTTTGTTGGACTCATGATGGCAATTGGGAAACAGTCTAATCAAGTCACTGTTTTTTGCTTCCATGAATGGAAATCCAAAGAATATACCTAAATTTGATAAATCAAAACATCATGTTATTTACAAACATGAAGGCACATATCCAATGTAGAGATAGACAGATTACCTCTGCAGTGAAATTAGGTATTAGTACTGGTAGAGTATCAGTTTTGTAAAAAATTTTTGTTAACATTTGTTTTTTTTTAATCAGCTTGCAAGTTATTTTAGTTTTTTAAAACTATGCAAAAGGTAGGTGATTTGGAGAAAGAATATCAATAAATTTATTAGCTGGAAGTAACCTTCAGAGAATGGCAGATACGATTACCAAACCGTATCTGCTCCACTCTAATAAAGCTCAAATCAGAATTGTGTTGTTTGAACACTTAGTGTGAATTATAGGAAAAAGGAGAAAAAAGTGTCCAGCCAGGCCACTGTAGTGGCCCCTGCAGTGATGCTAGTATTCAATTGGTAGAGCAGTCCAGGTACTGCTGAAATCCCTTGCATTCATGAGCTTCTTCTATTTTTATTTTTCCTTACAAATTCTTTAAAACTTTAACTAAATACAAATGTCTAAAATGGTGTCTCTGAGAGGATTTCCTACCTAATTTATTTAAATGTAGTTGCCTACTGCCTCATCTGTGATCCCCATATAGTTTTATATAGATGTGCCTTTAGTGAATCTTTTTTGCTTCCTTATAATTCAGATTTCAGAATGACAATGTAAATATGTACATTAGATGGCCACGTCCATGAAAAAAGGATTTTTAATCTATTGTCACAGACGCATTGCCACTGCCAGATCAGATCCTGGCACATACAAGCGCTCAATAAATATTTACCCAAAGAAAGAGAAAGATAGAATGGGAGCTGAAAATAACTCTTAAACCAAAGCCCTGGTTCTTCAACCATATGTTAGGGGTTAACATCCTCAGAATAGATTTTTATGGAGTAGACGATTTTGTTCTCCTCCTGGAAGTACTGCAACAATGTTTGTGCCAAGTGAAGAGGAATAATTTGATATGGTAGTTCTGTTTAGGTTTATTTCTAATGCAACTTTTCATGGAGCAAACAATACCTCACTTGTCCTGCTCCATTTAAGCAGGACAATTCTCTTCTACAATTCTCCAGATAATTTCAAAGTAGCTCTTTTTCCTTCTGCTCTCTCCCACCTTCCATGTGCTTCCCTTGGAGATAATTTCAGAAGTTTCTACTTCTTCAATCCTGCATGTAGACGATGCATACATTACAATCTTCACTTTTGCTCTGATATTGAAAATAGCTTCATGTCTTTAGATTTTTCTTAAAATAGTCCCCAGGTGCTAAACATTCCAGGAAATTCAAGCTAATCCAAAGGGTTAGCCTGATTTGATTATCCACATTTGGTTCAAAATGGTGTAATGATACTGGCACTTGATCCCTGTATAAGTTTGTAGGTCTTCTGTTTCTCCAGGGACAGGACGTATTTCACGAAGTTATGTCTCTTCATATTTCCCCCCTTCTGTTTCATTTGCACTTGGTGAATTTACAGGAAAATGAGTATCTTTCAACTGTAGGGTATTTATTTATTTATTTGCTGTGCTAGAGATGGAACCAAGGCCCTTACACATCCTAGGCAAGTACTTAACACTGAGCTACAGGCTCAGTTCATGAAAAAATTTATTGGGTATTGTATTTGATAATTTCCTCCCCTGTCCTCTCTATTGTTCAGATATTGAAGTCCTAGGACTAATCCTCCAGTGTCCTAACCAGTTCTCTCTCATTACTTTTCTTTTTTTTTTTTTGGTACTAGGAATTGAACTCAGGGTCACTCGACCACTGAGCCACATCCTCAGCTCTATTTTGTGTTTTATGTAGAGACAGGGTCTCATTGAGTTGCTTAGTGCCTCGCCGTTGCTGAGGCTGGCTTTGAACTCGCAATTCTCCTGTCTCAGCCTCCCAAAGTGCTGGGATTACAAGCGTGAACCACCACGCCGGCTCTCTCTCATTACTTTTCTAAGTTTTTTGTTAATGTTTTACTTTGTGGGAGTTTTTTTTTTTTTTTTAATTATTTGTCAAAAATCTAGTGAGTTTTTAAACCTTGTTACATTTTTAATTTTATAGAGCTCTTTATAGTTTTCTGAATGTGTTTTCCTTATAACCACAAATAAAATTTCAAAGGTAAAATATCTATTCTTGTCTTTTGACGCTATTTTAGGTTTAATTATTTTCTACGTATTTCATAGGTTCTTGTCTTTCTGGTTTTCTTTTTCCTCTGCTTTTCAACTCTGTTTTATGATGGAAATGTTACCCTGAAACTTGGAGCTCCATGCCCTATTTATATTTAAGAATGAGGCTCTACTCAGTTGACTGTAAATTGGAGTATATGAAGAGGTTTGATAACTGATGTGTTTTCTCTATAAAAAGAAACTTTAGAAGCTAAAATATAAGCTTCTAAAGTTCTTATTTAGCAGCCTGGAAAAATCCCTTATTTATTACAAGGGATAGATCCAACTGTTAATATTTATTATCTGTTTGCTTAATTAACAATAGCTAAAATATCAAATCAGTCCAGATGCCAATCAATAGGTGAATGGATCAAGAAAATATGGTATATACACACAATAGAATTTTACTCAGCCACAAGAAAGAATGAAAGTATGACATTTGCAATAAATGAATGGAAATGGAAAACATCATGTGAAATAAGCCAGACTCAGAAAATTAAGGGTGGAATAGTTTCTCTCATATGTGGAAGCTAGAGTAAAATAAAGGAAAGAGGGCAGAGGTGCGGAAATCAGATGTCACAAGTACATGGAGAAGATCAGTGAAATAGAAGGAGAAGATCAAGGAGAGGGAGGAAGGAGGAGAAAGAGAAGGACATATGGAGTTAATTCAACAAAATCATGTTGTATGCCATGTGAATACACCTCAGGGAATTTCACCTTTATGTATATGTAGAACATAACAATACAAAATTTAAAAATAAATGAGTGAAAGGAAGATCAGTAGAGGAAGGAGAACAGGGGGAGACAAAAGGGGAGAGATGGGGAGGATGGGGATTAAAATCAAATTTCATGAATGTATGATTTTGTCAAAATGAACTCAACTACTAGTATAACTATAATACTCTAACACAAAAGTGAAAAATAAAACCAACAATTTAAAAAAGAACAAAATATCTAGTATCTGCTCATTTTTCATTTTGGGGTTCATCAATTTTTTTCAAAAAGGAATCCTTTCATGTCTGCCAGCAAGATAAAGGTCTTGCACAGAATATTTATGAAAAGGAGAGGATACGTTGCAAGGAAATGCTACCCATTATTGTGCGCATTTCCCACAAGCTCTCATTTTCAGTATGGCTGTGCTTGAGACCCTGTGAATTAATATTAAATTAGGGGATAAACCTGTTGTTCCACTGGAGTTTAGGGAGGCACAATGGTACTTTTGTGGAAGAGATTTGTGATCTAAGATCCTTAGATAGGCTTTTGACATTTTTTTTCTTTCCTTTTTTAAAAAAAAAATTTTTAGCACCAGTCATGTCCTCAGTTAGAAGTAGTTATGTTTCTAGTCCTAGAGTTGTTGAGGATTACAGACTTAGCCTTGAAGGATTAAGGGTCAGAATTTTCCAGGCTGCTAAATAAGAAATCTATAGTCTTCTTATATTTTAGCTTCTAAAGTTTTAAAGAATAACTTTTTTTTTAATATTTTCTTTGCCGAAATGGTTTTTAAAATGTACTTTTAGTTACTTAGTTATTGCTAAATTCTTATTTTTCTATTATTTAGTAGGGTTTCTTAGAGACATAAGCATTCTAAAACAGAAGCTTTATCAATCTATTTAATTTAAAAAATACATATGAGGGCTAAGAGTATAGTTCAGTATGTAGATCACATGCTCAGAAAACACAATGCCCTTAGTTCAATTCCCAAACAAAAATAAAATAGTATTAGAAGTAAATTATGATATTTTAGTACCTACAATATTGTATGCACTATCTAACGTATTATCAGACATGTTATTTAATTTGACCTTCATCAAAATCTTGATAATTTACCATTATTATGCCATTTGACACTTGAAGAAACCATGAATAATATTGAATCTGACACAGATCTTCTAATATAAACCGTTATTTCCCAAAGTTATAATCCATATTCTATTTCTATAATAAGAAGTATGTTATAATATAATTATATGCTAAAAGTACACCTGTAAATCCTAGCAACTCCAGGAGGCTGAGCCAGCATGATCACAAACTCAAGGCCTACTTGGCCAATGTAGTGAGACTGTGTCTCAAAATAAAATTAGAAAAAGGCCATGGGTATAGTTCAGTAGTTAACCTTCCTGGTGTCAATCTCCAATACCATTAAAATAAAATGAAATGAAATGAAATGAAATTTTAAAAAAGCCAGTGTGGTGGGGCATACCTGTAACCCCAGTGACTCAGGAGGCTGAGAAAGGAGAAACACAAGTTTGAGGCCAAGCTTTGTAACTTAGAGACCCTATCTTAAAATTTAAAAATAACAGGAACCTAGGATATAAGCTTAATGGTAAAGGTCTCCTGTATTTCATTCCCAGCACCTAGATAAATAAACAAAACTAGATATGTATATATATTTCTATGGGAAATAACAGGCAGAATACATTAATTTTAAATATAAAAAAAGGTTGGGAAGTTTTTCTTAATTATGACATAAACTAATTTTGATATTGAAAGAAATATGGAGAAAAGACCATCTTTAATATTGAGTATAGGGCTAATTTAGTTTTCAAAATATACCTTAAATATCATTTTCACAAATTCATATCCTAAACAGAAATAATGTTCTCACCCTCTGAACATTTAGAGCTCATCTTATATGTTTCTGTTGATTGGTTTGAATTTGTATTTTGTTTTTTAAGCCATTAATACCTTGTACTTTTTACATCTAAATGGCTGTCAAATATTTAAACAGCAAATTCTCAAGCTGTCATAGTTTGAGGTCACTAGTTATTGAAATGATGATCACATACACCTGTGGAGATCTTGATCGTGCAGCCCTCAACCTAGTATCTGCACTGTCAATATCACCTTCCATCATCTCCTATCACACTATCAAAGATAATCATCTCTTTAGAGGTTAGAGATTTGGTACAAGTTTTTTCTTTTTTTTTTTCAGAGTAATGTAGAAAATAGTAAATGCTCTTGGTGTTTTACAGTGTCTAAAACTGTAAAGTAGAGGATGATATTTGGAACTAAAGGTAGACAAATAATAACATCTCTTCATTTAAACTTTAGTAAATTGAGAAAGACAGATTGTAATTAATTTATTGGTTTAAGCATCTGACACAAACCAATATGAACTTTCAATAGTCAATAGATTATCCTTATCTAAATTGATGGAATAGGAGGACTCAAACCAGAATCATTTCCAAGATGTTTCATTACCCTGTACTTGCATTATAGTGGGTAGGTCTATAGATAAGTTATATTTTATTATATTTAAAATATCAACTTTGCAATAAATGCATGTTGCATATTTTTGTAACATAATGCATCACAATATTTTTATATATAATTATTTCATTGAATTTATAAAGAATGAAACAAAGAGATCAGTTTAAGCATCTGACACAAACCAATGTGAACTTAAGCTTCATCACGATAAAATTACATCAGGATTCTGGTGTACAGGTAACAGGCAAATGTTACCACTTGCAGAATATTGCCTTGGCAAGGTCAATCCTTTTATCAGTTTCCCAAATTGTACTTCAGGGTAGAGACCAAACAAAATGAAACAGGATCTTAAATTGGAAAGAAAGTCAGTTTAAGATTCCCCTTCATAAAATACTTGGAAAAACTGAGAGGAGGGTTTTGAATTTCATTTAATGTAGGGAATAAGAATTCTGCTAATGATAATAGCTAATACCATTAAATATATGTTATGTTTAAGGCTCTAAGTGATTTTTATGTAATTAACTCATTTTATCCTCACTCCTATTAAGGGAGGCCCTATTATTTATTTCTATTTTATCTATGAAGAAAGGAGCTACAAAATAAATCACTACCCTTAGAATCTTCAAGACACAAGACCAGTGGATGGTATGGCCAAAAAAGTACTCAGAGATAGAAAATTTAGATAAAAATGTTTTGATAAAGTGCTTGAGGCAGACAGCTGAGTTAGCTGTGAATGAGGTTATACAAAAGAAGAATCATGAACTTGACACATTTTAGAATTTTGGATGTGAAAGAAATAAAGACTACTCTAGGGTGAAGAAAAGAGCTTCTTAGTGTTCGTCTTGGTTGCTTGTTTGATTGGCTGCTTTGATTTCTTTTTGACTGTGGAGGAGGCACACTGCTAACACAGGGAAAAAAATGAAGTTGAATGAAAGGCAAATGATTGAGAATTCTGTCAAGAGCAGGTTCCCTGAGGAGGTAAGAGGAGATGGGGTTAAGAGAACGGACAGAAAGATTACTCTTAGAAAGAGGGAGTTTATATTAAGGGGTTCTTTGGAGCAAAGAGGAAAATGAATGCAGTGGTAAATAAGGAAGATTCAGGAAGAATTATTAAACATATAACTTTTTTCTTAGCACTGTTGGCACTGTACAAGTTAGAAGGAGAACTCCAGAGGAATCAAAGATGTTTTATGTCCTTAAAGTGTTTTCTGGTTATAATTTTCAATCATTTGGAGAGCTGAAATGGAAGAGGTGAGAGAAGTTATAGTCATTCAGAAAAGAGCATAATTCAATTATTTTGAATGCTAGATGCAAAGTGAAAATATTTCCAAAAAAATATCTTTTTAAAAACATATTAAAAGTAGACTAACCAGAAAAAAATCTTGATTTTCTTATTACTTATGCCTTGTCCCAGAAAGTCAGGGATTATGATAGGGATTTCCTCATTAATAGCCTTTTTGCTTTTGAATCAAAATTTTCTCTTTTGTAATAGATAATTCAAAAGGAAACATTAAAATTATGGTATGTGGAAATTTTCCCATTCCACAAATATTAATGATGGACCAAATTGACAAATATTAATAATGGACCAATACGGATTTATATTTGTTATTCATCTCTTAACAGTTGAGTTTATATCATAATTATGAAAGATAATAGCCCATTTATGTATAAATGCTAGTATATTCTCTAAAAGAAAGAGCTTGAAATAAATTTTTCATGTTCTTATCATGAACCTTTGCCTTATTGGGATCTCTCATTTCTATTAAAACTTAAGTATAGTAACTTTGCAAAACTCACATGTAGCCACCAGATGTCACTGCTTTAGATATATTTTCAACATTATTAATAACACATAAGATATGAAGAAATTACTGAATATTCTACTAAAATTGCTTGCTAGCAGAGTTGTGACGAGAATGATTAAGTTGGAATCTCTTTAAAGAACACATAAAAAATATCTAAGTGATATTTCTATACATACAGCAGGAAATATCCTCTGGGACATTATAGGTGCACTTTCATCTCAATTCCAGTAGCTTATTGTCAAGGACCCTTTCTCTGTTTTGCTTTTTAAATCAAGGACCATTAATACTAACTAGATCATAATAAATGATTAGTAAACACTAAAACACTGGATCATTAGAGTTGGGAAAATTTTTTTTAATTTTATACTGCATATTGAACTCAGGAACACTTTAACACTAAGTTATATCCTCAGGCTCTTTTATCTTTATTTGGAGATAGGGTAACGTTAAGTTGCTGAGGCTGGCTTTGAACTTGAGATCCTCTTGCCTCAGCTTCCTAAGCCTCTGGGATTACAGGCATGTGCCACTATACCCAGCTGGGAAACACCTTAAGGATAATAGAATGCAATCCACTCTCTTTAACAGATGTTAAAAATAAAGGAGAGGGAGAAGATTTTCTAAAAACAAAGAGATGGGGAAATAAAACTATTTGGCCAGGTATTTAATATTATGATTCTATATTCAATTTTTTTGAGTAATGACATAATATTTCTAATTGAAAATCTGTTTCTTTACAACAAATTTGACTGGAAGAAAATAAAAGACAATTTTTAAAAATTTTTGAATATAAATGTACATGCCACTAACATTTTCAAAACATGAAAATATTCTTTAAATATATCCATTTCTTATTTTCTATTGCAAAAGACACTGCACAATACTATAGAACAATGTACAAACTAGAATATGCAATAATAGCAAGGCTGTTATTTTGTCCTACATGATTCTGGCAAGTTTTTCAGCAATTAATAGAAATGTATGTTTTGATTTTTTTTTTATAGTTTATAATATTTATATAACACATACTTTCTATGAAATCTACTTTTTACTAAATGAAAATTTAAATGATTATTTTTTTCAGGTCATTTTCCTGCCAACCCATCAATATGTCAGCTTCCTTGGCTTACTTATTTTTTCAGGTGGCTTACTGTCTTTTATTGCTGCTAATATTCTGGGGATTCAGTATCTCTGAAGATCTCCAAGCCAACAATTTAGATCATTTGGTTCTGGTGAGCATTGTCTCAATTCTACTGCCTCTGATGGCCATATTTTGAGCCCTTGAATCATACTAAATCATCCAAATCAGAGAACTTAAATTCAAATGTTCTACTTTCTGAACCCATCTTGCCACATTTCCATCCCTCATCCTCTTCCTGAAACAATGAGTTCCTCCATATGATGGGAATTTCTTTCCTTGATCTCTACCTTTCTCCTATTTCCATTTTCCTGCCTATGTAGGTGTGACACTTTATCCAAACCTCAAGACTCAACTTCTTGTTCTAATTTTCTTTTGGTTTTTATTTGCCAGCAAACTTCCAACTCAGGATTGATCTGTCTGATGGACTATGTCTGAGCTGCTCAAGATTCTGGAGAAAATGAAGCAAATGTAGAAACTGGACTACAACAAATTCATAGCCTACAATTAGTGTTAAACTATCAAAGTAATATGTCAAGATTCCTATGGTTTTTGGGTAATTTCCATCTCATCCTTTCTAGAAAAAAACAATTAAAACTACCTATGTGAATTGGCATTCTGCCTCTCTCAAAAAAAAAAAAAAAAGAAAGAAAAGAAAAAGAAAAGAAAACAGACTGAAAGAAAATGAAATTATTTCCTGATACTGTACCATGTTCATTACTTGTGTAAGGAAGAAGAAGTGGAAAATAGACTGATAAAACTTGTTTCTTGATAAAGATTAAGTCTTGCTGTTTGGGAATGGTTTTCTGTAGTTCCTGGTTCTTCTCTTTTAGGTTCCTATTTAGATTCTACTTCTGAAATTTCATTTTCCATAAAACTATCATATATTGGCAAGTAAGTTGTTTTCTCAACTGACTATGTGGCTGTAGATGTTTGGGGACTCAAAGTCCTTGTATTAGTCAGGTTTCCATTAGTATAACAAATGTTTGAGGTAATCCACTTAAAAAGAGATAAAGTTAAGTCAGGCATGATAGCATATGTTTGTACAGCCCCGCTACTCAGGAGACTGAAGCCAAAAGACTGCTTGATTTTTAGGCCAGTGTAGGCAACAAAATGAGATACTCCCATCTCAAAAAAAGTTATTTTTAAAGACTCATAGTTTGGCTCATAGTTTCAGAGGTTCCAGTGTATGATTGATTGGCCCTGTTGCTTTGAGCCTGTGGTAAGGCAGCACATCATGGCAGAACCATATGGTAGAGCAAAATCACTTATTTCATGGCCTTCCTGGGGACCAAGCCTTTAATACATGTGCCTTTCGGGTTAGACATTTAAGTTCCAAACTATAGCAGTCCTCTTTTCTTTTTATACTCTCTGCCCCTTATGTCCAAACTAATCATTCTTTCTAAACTGTGGCTTTCTTACAAATCAATTTATCACCACCACCACTAAAGAAACAAATGTTGTTGCAATAAACTTTTCTTGACTTTAGGTTTCCTGTAAGACTCCTGAGAGACAATACACATTGAATTGTAATAATCTCTATTATTTAATGGACGTTCTGCATGAGGTACTCTTAAAGTCCTTGATAATCATTTTATCTAATCACACTGTTACCTAAGGCATCATTTTATATCTTTCTCAGGTTATAACACAGGATCTATAGTCCCACTTGGATTTAATATTTACTCTGAATCATTTTCTTAATGTGAGAATCATGGAGAGGCTTAGAAGAAAGTCCTGATTTCTTCCTATTTTCTAGTTCTTCCTTTAAAGTATCCTCTCATAATTTACTACAACCAAAGTGTACACTGAGACATTTTACCTAGAAATTTCTTAAGCTATATTATTCAGTTCTCTGGTGCTGCAGTAGTGTCCATGAAGAAATTGCTAAATAAGTAACAAGAATTTACCACTTCAGCCTCTAAAATTATTTTCCCAACATTCTTTTAAGCACTCACCCATAATCTTCTTGGGACATTAGATTTCCAGTAGTCCTCTCAAATCTCCTCCAACTTCCCCCAGCACCTCGTTCTATGGCCATTGCCATATTTTTGAGATTTTATTATAGCAGCATTCAACCCTTGATATGAAATTTCAACCCAGATTCAATTGTTCCAAAACAAACAATTCAAACAACCAGTGGCAAACAAACAATCTCAAATCACAATAATTATTCTTTTTAAAATTTTTTTTAGTTGTTGATGGGCTTTTTAAAATTTATTTATATGTGGTGCTAAGGATCAAACCCAGTGCCTCACACATGCTAGGCAAGTGCTCTACCACTGAGCCCCAACCCCAGCCCCAACAATTATTCTTTTACAGATGTTGTGAGTCAGGAACTTGGATGGACTTAATATAGGAGACATCTAATCTATTCCATATTAGCAAAGATGGCTCAAAAGCTGGAAGTTTAGATCTTTGGATGCCTTGATAATTCATTGGGCTAGTGTCTGAGTTATAAAATTTTGAAATTCACTGGGAGTCTGGTGAAGCTGGGCTCCCTTTTAGCACCATTCTTATCTTTTTGTTGTCTCTGCATATGGCTTTCCTAGAAAGGTGGCTTTATGATAGCCAGATTTGATTATACACAGTAACTCAGACCTAAAAATTTGAGGGTCAAGAGAGACAGAATAAAGGAGAAAAAAAAAGGAAGAGGAGGAGGGGAAGAAACAAAACAAAACAAAAAAACAGGCAGAAGCCGTCATTTTTGAAGATGTAGCTATGCAGTATTATTTACTGCACATGCTTTTTATCATAAGTGAGTCATTAAATCCAGCTTATTTTCAAAGAGAGACAAATTAGGTTCCAGTTTTTGTGAGAGGAGTGTCATTAAATTTGTAGAGATGTTTTAAAAGCTTTACATAAAAAATACACAAGAAATAATTAGAAATCTTGAGAGTATTTTGAAAACATAGACTCAACTTGGTTAAAGTGATAAAACACTAACAAGAAGTTAGTAACAAGAAACTGACCCAAATGGTGGCATACAGAAATCAATGCAACGTGTGAGGTTTTTAAAAGGTGAAAGGGAACAATTAGCAAAATTTCAATATGTGTCTGTGGAGGGTTTCAGCAAGTAAGAAAGGAGGCAATGAAAGAGTAAATTTAAAAAAAAATGACTAAGGATTTATCAGCACTGAAGAAAACTGAGTCCCTAGATGGTATGTTTATAAGAGCTGTCAAAAAGATATATAAAAATAAATCTGCACCTACTCAAGGAGGAATAAAACTTCAAAAGATCAATGGTAAGTTTTTAAAACTACTGGGAAGAAACTACAGTGATATTCCTGGAACAAAATTAGGCAAATTACAGAATAATCAGAGAATAATAACAGAATAAGCAATTCCAAATATAACAAGACAATAGGGTAATATATTCAACATGTCGAGGGAAAAAAATGTCATCACAAATTCTGTATTCAGTCAAACGTACTGATCAGGCATATATTTTCAGCATTAAAAAAACTAACAAAGTGTATAACCTAGTAAACCTTGATGAAGTATTTAGTGTAGAATATACTTAAAGAAAAGAGAGGGAAAAAATAGATAAAGCAAGAACCAAAAAAAGCCAATGACACGTGAGAATTATTTGAAAATAAAATAATAAATTTAATGACTTCAGATCTAGTCACATATTGTGTTTCACTTGAAATTTTAATTTATGCAGCAATTAAACAATAGGAATTTTTGAAGCAAATCATTTAGAATATTAAAAATAAAATAGAACATTAAAATTCTTTATTCTGTACATGTATATTTGTGTGTATTTATTGCATATTTGAGGTTGGTAAGAGGGTAACTCTCTAACAAATGAGTAGGAAACTATATGTTACAGTCAAGCCTCAGACATTTAAAAATATAGACTACATATTCATTAAAAACACCAATCATAATACACTTCAAATAAGTAAGCATACACAGACAACTTCCTGCCAAGTTATTCTTCTTTGGTATTTTAACATTCGTATTGCTATTGAAATGAAAGTTTTATTTCATTACATATATGCATTGGTTTTCATGATATATGCAGTAGACATGTATATATCATATAATGGCTATTGATCTTTGCATATCAAATTAATTTGCTTAACTTACAAAATTATCCTATGCTATTTTATTTTTATTGTTTTGTAGAAAATTTTCAATATGTAGTTTATTTTATTTATTTTTTAAATTTATTTATTCTAATTAGGTATAAATGACAGTAAAATGCATTTTGATTCATTGTGCACAAATGGAGAACCACTTTTCATTTCTCTGATTATATACCATATAGAGTTGCACCATATGTATAGTCATACAGAGTTCCAGTCAGCTGCTTGAGGTCCACTGAATGGAATTCCCAACTTCATCAACATTTTTGCCTCTTTTTCTGAGTCTTTTCTGACTTCAGTATAAATTCATTACAAAAGTGCGGTGGTGTCTCTTAAGTGAGCATGTTGGTCCTTTTACTTTTTAAACATTTAATAGGCATGTGTGCCTCTTTACATTTTCCCCTCTGGCTTTAAAATGACTTTATTGAGTCTGTGTATGTTAGTAAAAGCTATGTAAAAGTTTTAGGGGAAGGCAGTCTTCCCTGATAATGAGTCAACTTAATTAGATGACACTGAGATTCCTTCCAGCTCCTTGTAGCTGAGGTTGAAAGTTACTCGGTGTACATAGTACTAGTGCTGTTCACACACACACCCACAACTTCTTCCTGTAGTTTCTGAGACATTTCCAATACTTACTGAGATATCCTGAATCTATCCACTCCTCTGTTTAGTTGTTAAATCTATTTTAATCTTCTACCTACATAAATCAATTTAAAATAAATAATATTTCATATGTTTGAAATTTTATTCTTCTACACTGTTGTTTCTGATCTCACAGGGAGGATAAATAATTTAAAAATTACCTAACTAAATTATTTACATTCTACCTCAGATTCTGCATTCATACAAAAGAAAAATATGTTAGACTTGGGAGCACTGAAAGTGAAGTGAGTGATTTCCGAATCTGCATGAGTACAGAGATGTGCAGTGTGATTCACATGATTTAGAAAAGCTCCAATTATTCTAGTGTTTTCAAAACATTTTTTGTGGTCAACTAAATTGTGATGTACAAAATAAGTATATGAGAATAGATCACTAACTCTGGTAGATAAACCAAGATATTTGAGAAACATTTTATTTTTCTCCACGGCATCTGGCTTAATTAAAGCTGCCTAGATATGAGTTAAGAACACATAGCAGCAGTGACTTTATAGATCCCAAGTAGTGGTAGAATGGAAAGAGAATTGTTCTTGGAATCATAAAGCATAAGTCATTTTTGCTGTGACAGTCAGCAGTTGTGCACATTGGAATAAATCCCCTGCACCTTGGTTTCCTCACCTAAATAATAGAATACTTGGATTACCTAATTTACATTTCTCACAGAGTTGCTGTGAAGGTCAAATAGGAGAACATTAATGAAAATGCTTTATCAAAGAGACAGAGCAGCATAATGAGAAAGAGCGAGTACTATGACTCACACTGGTATGTTTCTCAGACCAGCTCAACCACTGTGAAGAGGGTGAGTGTCATAACCTCTCTAGGAGTGAGGCTTCTTGAGTGTAAATGTATCTATCTAGTTATTGAGGCTGTCGATTGAAAGGTCCCCATCAAAAAGTAGCTCTGAAGCATGGTGCACACTCTGTCAATAAGCTTGCCCTGTAAGGGCAGTCAGTGTGTGAGAGCAGCAATCTCTGTCCCCTACTTTGGCAACAGGCCAAGAAAATGACACTCCTTTCTATTCTTATCTTCCACTTTTTCTGAGGCTGGCAGATGTGCATATGGAGCTGGTTTTTATATTAACTTGCTTTAAGAATTTTTGACCTTAGGTTTGAGTTTGAGAATTGATGTAGGGGAAAACAGCTAGAGCTTTGTAAGTTTTGTCCAAGATTCTTTACGAGCCTCACATATGGAGAGACACCATACAGGGCCGCCTAGCTTCATGCAGCTCTATCTCGGGCTTTGGAGCCCTACACTCCAGATGATAATAAAGTATTTTTTTGGCCTTGTTTATGTAAAGACTAGATGACCAGAAGGAGATGAATTAAAGCTGCTCAGCAAGGCTTTATTGGAATATATGCTCTCGGGCTGAATTCTCCCGTCCATCAGAGTGTGTCTGGGAGAAATGGCACTGGAGCTCTGGTGTAGAGAGAATTTCAAAAGGCCTGGTCAGGAAGGGGAGGACTTGGGGGCAGGAAGAGAAGGCCAGAGTCCTTCCTGGATAGCTCAGGAAAAACCTGCTGATTGCAGGAGGCGTGTCTACTGGTGACATCAGCGTCTGGCTGGCAGCTCTGTTTTGTAGCTGCCCTGATCCTGGACCTTGATCCAACCTAACATCCCGACCTTTTTGATGATATAGGACAGCAGATTCGGTCTGGCTACTTCATGCGGGATTGGGGGAGTCGAGAGGGGGAGATGGCTCAGGGGTCGGTCAGACAGGGAGGCAGACACAGGGGTGTGGGAGCCTCTGGTTGTCAGTCATGTAGCTTGAATGTGGAAGCATCACCCGTGGGTAGGAACAGAAGCTTGGGAGAGATTACTGATTAGCAGAAAAACAAGGGGGGCTGCCAAAAAATTTTGAGTTTGGTGGGTGTCCAGCGTGATGGGAGTCCAAAACTGGTCAGTTCTGTAATAAAATTTGTTCAAGTTTTTAAGTAGTGGTTACTGCATAATTAAGTCCTCCTGCCCCAGCCCATGGGCAGCAAATGGGGGCCAAGGAGAGCCCTTTTTGCCCTAGAAAGGGAGGTGGTAACAAGTCATGGTAATTTAGCCTCACTGTACAGTTAATTGAGTTAATGGGAATCATAGTTACGATTCAAACTTACACAGAGGAAACAGTCTGTAATGTAGGAATTATAAGGGTTGAGAATTTGTCCCCATAACAAAGCTGGAGAGGACAAGGCATGTAAACATAGTATTTAGTTTCTAATGTCACAGATATCTATCTTTAAACTATTTTTAAATGCCCAGGAATGGCTGTGTTCTTGGTTTTGTGAGGTGTTTAAGATGAAGCAAGTCAAATTGACTTTTGTTCTTACCTATTGTTAAGAGTCACCTTTTGATCTCCTGGGAGGCATCCTTGAGGAACTTGAGAGCAGCTTGTTAGCTCTGCTAGTGCCATCTGTGTTAGGATAGGTCGAAGTCTCGCGCTGACCATGTGGCTTCCCAGGGAAGCATGAGAGATGGTTTCCTCTCTCTTCGACCTTCCTGTTCATCGTATGGCATTTTATTGGCTCTTTAATTGTCTAATGGTCCCAGAAATCTACCTGATCAGGAAGTCCTGCAGCCCAGAGGTGTAGAGCACTTTAGAGGCGTTTCCTCATTCCTTGGATTCAGGCTGACTCAAAGAGCAAGAGCCAAATACTGCTTTTCTTGGCCCTTTAATTTAATTTTAGTTTTTAAGTCTTGATCTTAAACACTCAGCAAGCCAATCTCATCGGTCTCAAAGTAAAGGTACTGGGCTCTAATTTTAAGGTCTATCTGTCCTGTAGGTGATGGCTTATTTATTTTTAAATAATCTGGGTTGCTTATTCTTGAAGTAGTACCTCTGTAAAACATTAACAGGCAATAGTCAGAGTTTAAGGAAAATACAAAATAAAATTAACAACAGTAAAAACATATTTAGTTTGTGTAATAGCTTTCTCAAATTTTGGCTGAGTTACATATTATATCCCTGTTTGAGGTCTTAATGATCTTTACAACAAAATTAATCCTTTGAACATATCTTTAAATGAACTGGAGTCTCATCTACTTTGAAGCCATTGTAGTAAGCCAGGAGACAGGACTATTTCAGGTAGGACAGGGCTCCTTGCAAAATTTTAGCAGAATACTAAATAGATTAGGTCCTCACTTACTTAAAGATCATTCTGATGTAAAAATATCTTAAAGCCTTATCTTATTGATGATAGGTACAGTTATAAAATATTAAATGATATAAATTGATACTATATAAGTTCAGTTTGGAGAACATCAGCTTGGTATAATGCTCTTTTAAAACCTTCTATTTTAAAGACTTGTGTACCTGGAAGATATAAACACATTTAATATGAAAATAGGACTGGTAGCACCATAATTATATTGATGTAATTACATTAAGTTTAGTTCTGAAATAAAATTTAGATTTTAACTTTTTGTTTAATCATAGTTGTAAACTTTTTGATGAGAAATATTCTCTTTCCTTCCAATCAATGCCATATTTAGAATCTTTAATTCCTTCTGTTCATATCCCAAAGCAATCCTTGTAAATTTTTTGAACTTAGGCAACAGTAGAAACCTTTAAAACTTCATATAGGAATCTATAAACCTTTGTGTTTATTCAATTTAAGTTGAACCTTTAAACCATGTGAATTAAAGTATTTGGATCCATTTTTTTTTTTTTTTTTTGAATTCAAAATGTAAGAGTGAAGAGTCCTAGGGAGAAAAAAAATGGCAGCCAATGTTTCAGTAAAGCAACATGAGAAAACGGAGGAAGAAGAAATGAGCAGGGGAACTTAGGTAGATGTAAAGCAACCTCTTTTCCCCTTTTTTTTCCTTGAGCTAAGGTAAGCCTAGGGGAGGGGCCGCCACATGGCAGGTAGGTAACAGACACAGAGCGGTAAGCTTGGGGGGAGGGGCTGCTGCAAGGCAGGCAACTCACAGACACGAGCTGCCCATCTGAGCAGCGCGGAGGCAGTGAGAAATGCAGAGAGGTGGGCAGGCGGGCTCCGCTCAATGCCTCGTCTCTGCCCTCTGGTGCTGGGACTGAGGGTGGCTTTGTCTCCCGGGAATATGGCTGCATTCCGTAGGAAAGGAGAGCAAGGGGAGGCGGGGTCTGGGCGGAGAGTGAAACGTGATGGTGGCCACATGAGGAAGGAGATAGAGGAGCAAATGGGAAATGGGGCTTTTAGCGAGAAGAACTTGAGAGGACAGAACAGATGGGAAAGAAGGGAGGGGTGAGAGCGCACTTTCCAACAAAGCCTTGATGAAAGGAGTTTCTGTCCATTTCCCCATCCAGTGAAAAATTAGCCAAATCAGTGAGGATTTGAAAATAAAAAGTTCCCCCTGGAGGCCATTTTGAGTCCTTCCTGGATACGTCAGGAAAACCCACTGATTGACAGGAGGCGTGTCTACTGGTGACATCAGCATCTGGCTGGCAGCTCTGTTTTGTAGCTTCCCTGATTCTGGACCCTGATCCGACCTAACAATTTAGATTATCTCTCTATCTTTCAACCTTAAATACCAGACAGAGGGTTGTTCTTTTGAAATAGACAATATTCAATTCTCTTGGCAAAGCTACTATAAATATGACCCTTTATTTTTTTTTTATTTTTTTATTTTTTGGCTTTTTAATTTAATGCCAATCCATTATTGAATTTGATCTTATTCTTTGTGCTTTAGGAGTCATGTAAAGGAAATTGGATCCTGTACTGACATTTGGAGTATGGGGCCTATATTTTCTTCTAGCAGTTGCCGAGTTTCTCGTCAAATTCCTACATCTTTGATCCACTTTGGGCTTTGTGCAGGGTGATGGAAAGGGGTTAAGTTTTATTTTACTACATATGGATTTCCAGTTTTCCCAGAACCTTTTGTTAAAAATGGTTAATCTTTTCTCCAACATATCTTTTGTGCACCTTTGTCTGGTATTGAAACTGGAATATGACCCTTTAAAGTAACTCATTTTTGGGGATTCTAGCCTCTCCAAGTACTTTTCAAGTACATTCCTCTCTCTCCAGAAACTCCTTTCCTCTTCCACTGATGGTTCGCTGACCCATGAGTCTCATCCTTCAGTATGAAAATTGGATGAAACCTCTTATATGAAAGAGTATCTAATACTTTTTCAGTTTGTACTACTGAAACAAAATACCTCAAACTGGATAATTTAAAAATAGACACTGATTGCTCGGTTTTGAGATCTGGCAAATCTGTGTTAAAGATTCCAGCACATTTGGTGCCTAATGAGGGCTTATCCTTGCTTCCAGGATGGCACTTCATGTTACTATGTGCTCATATCATAGGAGGGACAAGCTCCATGTCTTTATGTTGTGGGACAGACGAGGCTGGACACCAAGGCATTAGCAGGAAGCAAGTTTATTGGCCCCCGCCAGGTTCAGAAGGGGGGCTTTCGCTACAGTCCTTCAATTCCTCTGAACCCTGAGTTCAGAAAGTTTCAGAACTTTACACCCAGTGTGTAAGAGGAGGGACTCAAAGGCCCACAATCTGCAGAAGTCTACACAAAAGCAGTTTTTTCCATTGTTCTGGGCATTGAACCCAGGCCTGGATACAAAAATGCAAACACCTCTGTGAATGCCTTGGGTTAGTCTTTCTTATCACATCCTGCCTCTGTGGCACACCTCCCACCTGAAAACTCTGTTGCATAAATTCTTGCTGACAGTCTAAGAACAGTTGTGGTGAGAATCTCTGGAGAAGCTTAATTAAGATTTTCTGCAGAGGAGGGGGTGCCACTACACTTACATAATAAAAAGCAAAAGCAGAAGCTAGTGCCCTTCCCTTGAGCCCTTTAACAAGTGCATTAATCAATTAATGAAGGTAGAGCCTTAATGATCTAATCACCTCCTCTAACCACCCACCTCTTCATAATACTTCCTTAGAGATTAGGTTTCCTTTGAATGAATTTTGGAAAGACACATAACATTCAAACCATAGCAAACACTGGTTTATTTATTTATTTTTTTGTTTTAGATTCCAGGGACATACCTGTTAGTTTTCTCTAAATAGCATTTATGTCCTCATTTATTTCTATAGATAATTACAAAATGCAGAATTTTGTTTTAAGCGTGAGAAAGCCTGGCAATTAACATTTCTGAGCCCTGCTAGCAGCATTTAATGGCCTGTGATTGCATTCTGACCAATGAGGTCTAAGTAGAAATGTGTGGAATTGTGGAGAAAGCCACAAGAACACTGGCTAAGCTGGGGTGTGTGCTATCCCTGCTTTTTTCTTCCTGCCCTTCTAGAGTACAGATGCAAGCATAAGAGAGATTTCTCAATCATCTGTAAATATGAAGGAATTTTCAATATGATCACTGGCATTAGAGAGGTGAACAAAGAATACAGGACCTGATTTCCACAGAGCTGCTATATCGGCCCATCTCCCGCTTGCTTTTTTTGTAAGAGAAGTAAATGCATTTTTTTACAAAATGATGCTAGTGGCATATTGGGTAGAATATTATCATTTAAATTAAAAGAAATACAGTTCCCCTGGTCCTTCTATCTCTGCGTTCTTTATTTCCAACATGATATATTTTTATTAGATAAAATCCACACGAAAATACTGAATTTGGAGGATTCAATTTTATATAAATTTTTAAAATCCCTCATGATCGGTTTTAATATCTTGTAAATTTGGTTCACTAATTCCTGGGGTTAGGAACTTATGGGGGACAACAAACCTAGAGAAGGAAAAAAGACAAACCCTCCTGCTTGCTGCTTCTTCCTTGTCAATAACCCAGAGTCTTTGCCCTTATGTGAAATTAGTTCTTACCTCCAACATTTCTCTGGAACTCCCAGATCTGAGTTTATTATTTCCTTTAGATTTACAAAATCTCTCAAACACATGTACAAGGTGAGGCCAGGGGATCAAATATGGAAAATTGTGATTTAATAGATATCCCAGGAGATTCTGTTGAACATTAAATTTTGTACATTCAAGTGCCCTGTTTTGCACAATAATTTCTTCATATTTTTCCATATATACAAATGTTTCATGTTCTCTAAACTTTTCTTAATTCTACCCAGTGTTATAAAAATCCTCTAGGGAGTCTCTGTAATCCTGATCAGATATCATCTTGCTTTTCTAGGGAGTCTCTGTAATCCTGGTCAGATATCATCTTGCTTTCTCCTTTTGGATTCTCTGGACAAATAAGATCCTGAAAATCCCCTTCTTGTTACTCCTGATGTTATTCTTCATATTCCCTTCAGTTCCCCCTGTATTGATTCTCTCAGTCTCTGGACCTCCATTTCTCTGGAAATGCAAGCACAAAAATCATATAACTTCCTGAAAAAAATGATACTTGGTTGATAATTGGTTGAGAACTTGAATACAGATTTATCCTACTTAACATTTTGAGGATTATTTGATGATACATAAAATTACAAATCGGAAATATCTTCCATATTTTCTACTAAAGAAAATGTGCTTTTGAAAATTTAATACTACTCTTTCCTCATCATTGGAATGTAACCTCTTTATCTCTACTCCTCCCTGTTCTGCCAATATCCATCTCCTCCAGCCCTCTGGTTTTGTCTTCTGGAATTTTACAATGATAGACTTAGTTATTATCTTGAGGCTTTAGAAATTTCTTCCAAAATAAAGATTTATGTTTTTCCTGTGGCATATTTTTTGATAACTCTCTTGCCTTTACTTTTTATGTCTTTTCTTTCAAATATATCTAATCATATGGTATTAGATTTCTTTGATTCTACCTTTTGTGAAGTAATAAAGATTGATTTAACTTTCAACCCTTCTGAACTTTGGTATATAAATTCAAAAGTTTGTCAAAAATTTAGACTTGCTCTTTGAATATCTCAAATAATGATGTCTCTTCCTCTTTTTTTTCAATTTTTTTGTGAAGAATAATGTTTTTATTTTTTTAAGGTTCTAAGTGCTACCAATTTTCTCTATTTCACTTTTTCTTGATGATTAGTTTAAGATATTTGTTCTGTTAGATGCCTCCCTTAAATGTGTCTTATCCTTTTCTCTTTCTGTCTTCAATAAAAGATCACTAAAAATAAAATTGGATGCTGTTTGTATGGGTGAGATTTTGTGACGTCTTGTTCTTACTATATGTTATTAAGTCAGAGAAAGGATGTTTCAATGGAAAACCACTAAACATCAATACTTGGCTATTAATTTTTTTCTCACTAATGTATCTTTAATCTCCAGTCTTTCATAGTATTGAGAAAATTTGAAGTGTCTTTCTCCAAAATTTGCAGTGTCAAGAAAATGATCTCATCTGTTGCAAAATCTCACCACTCAATATGCAGATTTTAAATCAGTCTCCCATTGGCTTCCATTCTATTGTGTCTGTAGTTCCAACTTCCTAAATTTTCTCTGCTACACCTTTTGCATACAATAAATCTCTGTCATATATCAGTGTAGCAGAGGAGCAGTTATCTCTCCATTGTGGGTTGTGGAAGGGAGTTCTGAAACGATTATTTATGCACACACAGAATGCCAACCAGATCTCTTTTGTTTAGCTTCCAAAACACTGAAATGTTAGGCATTTTCCACAACCAAGTTTTGAACACATGTGAGTTCTTCAGATTCAAACAGGCTTGTTTCTTATTTTCAACCTCATTTTTTTATAGATAGCTACATTTCACCTTCCTCTGCTCTGCTGAGGAAGAGCAGGAGTTGGCAGGAGTTCTCCATTTGCACCCTTCATGCCCTTTACCTGCTTTTGTCTCCCCTCTCAATTTCTTTGTCCAGGTTACTTCGTACATTCTTTTATTACTCCTGGTCTATTAGGATTTTACAATTTAAGGAATAGTTATATCTATTAAATCTTGCAAGTATAGCCGTAGTCAATGTTTTGTTTCAAATTTGTTTGCATTCCTGAGGCTTTACTGTTAATTTTTAGTTTTGTTACATCATATACTATCCCATTTTGTGATGGTAAAGTTTTGAATGTTCATTGTTTTCTCATTTTTCAGTTATCTAGAAACTTGATAATAATTTGAAACTTTGCATTGTTGATGCTTTATTCTATTTTATCTTGTTCTCCTTTGTTGTTGTTATATGTTTGCTATTCAAATGCTCTTGAAAATGACCAAGTGTATTGATCCCTGTAGTCCTCTGATTAAAACTGTGCTTTTAAATATTGTTCCTCTAGAATAAATGCTATTCCCCTATACCTTCATGGAAGCACTTTTGCATAGTTATTAGCAAGTTTGAGCCAAGATGTTAAATGTTGAGGAGTGGATAGTGCTTTCTATTTCAAATACACCATATGGTTCAGCATTCTATTTACCTAATGGGAAAAGAGGCTTCAAATTTTGGCAGTCACTATCACTTTTATCTCTCTTGTTCTCCAAAATTATTCCTGTTGTCTACCTTAATATCTGGCTTGCTTATAATGAATCTTTATGACTTTTTCTTTCTATTTTTGACTGTCTCTCACTTAATTCAAAAGTCTGAGAAAATGACTGCTATCAAGTAAGTTTCCACAACCCTTACACATTTATATGAAATATCACCTCCCTAATCTCAATCTCTACCTGTTAACATGGTTTTATTCTTCTTTGTTACAATATTACACACACATTTTTTATATTACATATTTATTTATATATGTATCTGTCACATACAGATGATGATCTAAAGGTCATTGAATCAGAGAATTTATTTTACTCACTATGATCTTTAGTACTTAGAGAATGTCTGAACAAAGTAGGCTACAATCTATATCTGTTGAAACAAATAAAAGTGAGGCTGGGTGCAGTGGTACATGCCTGTAATCCCAGTGGCTTGGGAGGCTGAGACAGGAGGATGGCAGTTCAAAGCCAGCCTCAGCAAAAGTGAAGCACTAGGCAACTCAGTGAGACCCTGTCTCTAAATAAATAAAATACAAAATAGGGCTGGAGATGTGACTTAATGGTTTAGTGCCCCTGAGTTAGTGCCCCTGAATTTGTTCCCCGGTACTCCCTCCCCCCCAAAAATGGAAGTATGCATCTACCTCCTATCTCACTCCAAAGTCAATCAAAGTGGTATAAAATTTTACACAAGAACAATAAAATAATGGTGATAAAAAATAACTGATCATTCGCTAGAAAATAAACAGCATACAAGATAAAATTGGAAAATTCAATAGACAGAAGAAGCATTCTTCCCAAGAAAACAGATTACCCCCCTCAAAGAAAAGGAAAAATGAAAAAAAAAAAACATAGGACATACACAGAAGCAATTATAAATATCAGGCCATTGATTTTACTTGCTTAAAAAAATTCAAATAATGGAGAAAAAGAGTAGAAGAATTCAGAAACAAATACTAACGTGCATATGAACTACTTTATAAAAAACTTGTCCTACTGGTAATCTCCTTCACTAAATTATCTGGGCATATAGCTCAGTCTGAAGGACTAGAATAGTAGAATCATCTTAATTTCCATGTTAATTTCTGCCCCAAGGAGTGTTGTCACATGAGTGTAGGAGACAAATAAGCAGCCTGGAATTCCTGATGAGTTGTTATCTGCAAAACTATAGAAGGATTGTACTTGTTGAGAAGAAAAAGTTGAGAAAGGAAAAAAAAGAAAACAAAAAAGGAAAACCAGTAAATAGAAAAGTAAGTAAGTCATGGTAAAAGTAAGTTTCAGTGTTCATAATATGCATAAATGGTTAAATTTGCTTACTAGATATATTGTAGTTATTTATTTTGGGCATGAACCACATGAATGTAAAGAATACTTCATTAACTAGAACTAGATTTGAAGAAAATTTGAAGTCTGAAGTGCATGGAGTCAAAGAGATAGAAAATGTAATTGGCAGCCGGGCACAGTAGCACAAGCCTGTAATCCCAGCACTTAGGGAAGCTGAGAAAGGAGAATCGCAAGTTCAGCGATGCCAGCCTCAGCAATGGCGAGGGGCTAAGCAACTCGGTGAGACCCTGTCTCTACATAAAACACAAAATAGGGCTGGGGATGTGGCTCAGTGGTCAAGTGCTCCTGAGTTCAATCTCCAGTAACAAAAAAAAAAAAAGAAAGAAAGAAAGAAAGAAAATGTAATTGGCTTACACTATAGAATAAAGAGGAGCTGGATTTCATAGATGGAGGATGAGCTGGATAAATACAAAGGACATATACAGGAAAAGAAAACTGATCAGAAAGAAGAAGATGAATTATCCTCCTCAAATTTCTGCTACTATAACATATTCAAACATAACTATTTTCTTTTAAAGAAAAATAAACCCTTAGAGATCGCTTATTATATGGTATTTTCAAAAATACCATAAACTTTAAATATGGTATGTGACAATTTGAAATGCAATATACTATGATTTTTCAGTATCGAAACTTTTTTTTTTAATTTTCAGTATTGAAAATGTTGAACTCTATTTTTCAGAGGTACCTTACCTGGGATAACATTGCTATAATTTTTAATGAGATTTGGTAGAAAAGAAGATCCTTCAAAGAAACAAAACACAACAAAAGCCTCGAATGTAACATTCATCCTTGCTGAAAACTGTGTGTTTTTAAAAATCACTTTCTTGATATCTGAATAACTGCATGAAAACCACATTCAGAACTAATAAGCTTGTCCCCTGTGTTGGACTGTTGCCTCAAGTCAGCCATATCTATTTCAAGAGAAATTCCACCCAATTATCACTGTTTCCATCTTCTTTTTTATGACCTGTTTTGAAATCAGTCTCATTTGTGAACTGTCACATATATTTCAAAAGCAAAGATTAATGGCTAGACAAATCATCATTCTTTAAAAAAAATGAAAAGCACTAAATTACATAACAGAATATAGGACATCAACTATTATTCTGTTACTCAGAGACTAATGAGAGTTGGAATTTTAGAGATAAATGTTTAATTTCAAATATATTCTTCCATATACTATTAAGAAAAAAAAAAAGGAAAGTCACTTCTGTACCTGAGATGAAAAGAGAGAGAGCAAGAGAAGGAGGAAGGGAGGGAGGGAGAGAGAGAGAGAGAGAGAGAGAGAGAAAGAGGGTGAGAGAGAGAGAGAGAGAGAGAAAGGTTGGTTGTTTAAGCAACTCATCCAATTAAAGGATTCACACAGTGTTTTATTGGGATGGACATTCATTAAATAACCTTCCAATGCTCCAGTGACATCTCTGTCATTTGTGCAATGTCCTAAATCAGTGTGAACGATGTCACCTGAAGGAAGTAAATTAATTAAGAGATCTTAATGAGCATAACATCCTGTTCATTTCACTAACACATTTTATGGTCTTTTTGAATAGAGTGTTACAGCAAGAAATTCTTTAAAAAAAATCCAAAGATGCATCTTACTCTCCTTCTTTGTTAATTTACATTTATTCTTGATATTAGCAATTAAACTGTCAAATGCTTGAAGACAAATATTCAAATTTAGTAAAAAGTATGTATTCAAATATCACACAAACTGACATTAAGCATTTTCAGTGATGGGGGAAACACTATTTAAAGCTGAAATCTGCAATTAAGTCATTTAATGAAAACATATTTATTTTTCTCCCAATCTTTATATCTGTTAATCACATTCTGATAGCTTATTTTTTCTATAATATTTGAAAGTTAAGTAACAACTTCTCAGTACTTGGGCTATGTTCTTGATGATAGATTAGATATTTATTTTTAAATCTATATGTATATAGACACAGAATGCATATCTTACATTATGTATACATGTTCACATGGATATATGTAATATATGCATCATATACACATACACAATTCTGTTTCCCCATTTACTTCTTGATGGAACAATGGATTGTATTCAGTTTGGGGGTCTATATTTTTTAAGAAAATTGCTATGAGCCCTTAAGCACAAGACTTTGTATGAACATGTTTTCATGTGTAAATACTTAGGAGTGAGATTTTTTGGTTACATGATAAAAATATATTTGTTTTAATAAGACATTGCCAATTATTTTCCCACAATGGCCACGTTATTTTGCATTTCCAACAGCAATGTAGGAAAGCTCCAGTTGCTCAGTTTCCTCAGTAACAGAAGCTTTTGTCATTCTCTTTTCACTTCAGCTGCTATAGGTCTTGTGGAGAGTGCCACCATAATTTCACTTTCTACAACCCCAGTGGATAAGACTGAGCATTTTTAATGTGCTGGCTTCCACTAGTATTTCTACTCTGTAGAACTTAGAACTCTCTTTTCAAACCTGTTATCCATTTTCAGATCAAGTTGTTAGCTGTGTTATTGAACTGTATGACTTCCTCATGCATTCTGGATACAGATACTTTGTCATATATGGGCATTACAAATATAATCTTCAGATCTGTGAATTATGCTTTCTTTTTTACTAAGTGTACTGTTTAAAGAGAAATAACTTTTGTTTTCAAGAAATTCTGTCTTATCTGATTTTTTTTAATGGCTCATGGATTTTTTATTTAGTTTTTGTCCTGTTTATCTTTATCCCAAGATTGTAACGATTTTCTCCTGGAAGTTTTATAATTTTTGCTTACAATTAGGTTTATGATCCATTTTTATTTTCCTTTGGGGGGGTCTGTTTTTTAAAAATATAAATAACAATTTTTTGCAGCATTCTTGTTGAAAGAATATTGCTTTCCAATTTAACTACTTTGGCACGCTATTAAAACTCAACTGTCTGTATATATCACCTTGCTTCTGGATTCTGTTTTCCTCTGTCGTGTTACATAAATATCCTCATACCAATGTTCAAATTATTTTTCATTTTTTTTAGAAAAGAAATTGAGACTATCATATTTGCATTCTACCATTGCTTTTGATAATCAGAATCCCTTTCACTAACTTCTAAACACATTTTAATAAGAATAAACATTTATTTTTTATTTTATTCATAACCATCATTATCATTATTATTATTATTAATTATTGCAACACTAGGGATTGAACACAGAGGGTGCTCTGTCACTAAGCTACATCACCAGTATTCCCTCCCCAACCTTTTTTTGAAACAGAGTCTTTCTAAATTGCAGAGGCTGGCCTCAAATTTAAGATCCTTCCTCGTTGCTAGGAATACCAAAACAAGCTAGAAAAATATATTTCTTATTTTTACCCAAATATTTGTCTTTTTTGGCCCTTTTTTCTCACTCATATTCTCACCTGGTATAATTTTTCCTTTTTTTTAAGGAAACCCCATATGCATTTCTTAGAGCAAAAATTATGTTGGTGATGACTATTCTGAGTTTCTATTTATTTGAAAATTCCTTTATTTTCACTCTTGAAAGACATCTTGATTGTATTTAACTTCCAAGTTGATGAATTTTCTTCTATATTTCTTTCAGTACTCAAATTTTTCTATTCAGTTGCCTCTATTTTGCACGTATTTCTATACTAGATTGACTGTCTTTATTTATTCATTTATATATATGCATATATATATAATATTTTTATTTTTAGTTGTTCTAAAATTTTCTCTATTACTTGGTATACAGTCCCTTTTATTTTAGTGTATAAGTAAATTTGTTCTCTATATTCTGCTTGGCCCATATTCAGCTTTTTAGATTTGTTGGTTTATACTTTTTTGTTCATTTCTTTCTTCATTTGTCCATTTGTCTATTTTTTTCTTCAAATATTTTGAAGAAAATACCCTTCTCACCTGTTTGTGACTCTTTTTGAGTATATGTTAGAGTTTGATACTGTCCCACAAATAGCATTGTCAGTGATGGTATCATTGATATTGTCATTAATTCTCTATTCATTTTTCCTCCTTCTTTATTTTTTTTTCATTGTGGATAGTTCCTATTTGTATGTCTTTAGTTTCAGTCTTATTTTGCTATTGATGTTATTCCCACCAGTAACATTTTTTAATTCTCAAATGTCACATTTTTCATCTCTAGAAATTTTATTTTTAGCACTTCTTACCTGGTTGTTCTCACTATCATTGTGCTTTTATCTACCATTTATATTTAAATAATTGACCTATAATGATTACAAAAGTTGGCAAACCTGATGCCTATAGCATAAGCCAGTGGGGTGGAAATTCAAACAGCAACTACACAATAAAGTCTTAAAGCAGAATTCCTTCTTCAGGAAACCTAGGTATTTGCTCTTAAAGCTTTTAATTGATTGTAGGGATTCCATGTTTCCAAGTATAATCTTCATTAAAATCAATTGTAAATATCAATCATATCTACAAAATACTTTCATAGCAATATCTACACTATGATTTGATTAAACAATGAAGCACCATCACCTAGCAAAGTTGACACACTAAATTAACCATCATAGGGAACTTCTTGAGATTTTCCTTCCTCTGGTGTGGTATGGAAATTGCCTGTAGATAGTGATCTGATGAAACTGTCAGACTCTGGTTTAAGCCTTCTCTCAGGGGTGAGACCACTGTGTTCCTTGTTTTCCAGTATCTGAAAACTATTATTTCATAAGTTGTGTCTTGTTTTTAACTGTTTAAAGTGGAAACATAATTATTTCTGTTTATATTAACTTTGCATTTTTACTCCTCTGCATTTTCCCAATTTAAAAACCGAATCAATGAAGTTAGAGATGCAAATATTAATATAAGCATTACAACATAGAATAACTTGATAAATATCCATATTAAAATGGTTCTATCGAGACTAAGCTATGAATCTGTTTGGGCTTTAAAAATTGAATCTGTGTGATTGGTTTAATTAAATAATCCTTCTCTTCAACAAAAAGAAAACAACAGTAAAGTGTTTTCATCTTTATAAAAGAACATCTTTTACAATATAATTTAAATATTCTGAATGACCATAAAATATTTTAAGTATAAAAATTTGAGTATTTTCCCAGGGGAGAATAAGAGACAGAATTGTACAAGTCATTGCACTTTTCTTGATAAGCCTAAACACCATTCTAAAAATTGATGAAAAGTATAATGCTCTTAGCTAGGAAAAAAATAATGTTTTATCTGGAAAAAAATCCCTTCACCAAATAGCATTATTTCACATTCTATAATTTCATTGGCACATAATCTGTAAGAGCAGTTATTGATGCATGCATGACCTAGTAAATATTTCGCTTCACAGTCAGATTAAACCTCTGATGCAGAGTATAAAATAGTTCCTGGCACTGGGATGGTAAATAGATGAGATCAATGTGTTTGATGAATATTTTTATCCTCCTGTCTTTGGAACTCCATTACACTGTGAGGAAAGTTCCAGTTAATTGAAGATTATTTCATAAACTATTATGTGGATTTCAATAGGTGTTTTAAAGTTTGTGCTTCTGAGTGTCAATTACATACAAAATAGAAAGAGTACAACCAGGCCAGTAAGAATGTAAGGAGCTATCTACTGAAAATTATTTATTCACAGAAGACAGTTAGCTATAATTTCTCCATTTTGTTCTTTTGGTGTTAACTGAAATCTTAAATAATTGCTATATGAGCAAATTCTCTCTCATGCTAAGAAAATGTAAAACATAGGAATATTTTAAAAGTACATGGGCACACAACTGATCTGTAAGTAAAAAAAAGGGACTCTTAAAGTGAGATGAAATTATACAAAATCTTGAAAGCAGAAATATCTTCTTTAGTACTTTATAGTATTTCTGAACACCATTTTTTATTATTTTGAGTAGGTTGATCAAAGGACAGATCTCAAAAATTACTCAGTGTCTTGAATGTTGCTGGCATTATTACTTTAGCTCAAATATTGAAGTCTTCTTATTAAAGTAAACTATGCTTGAAAGGCATTTGTTAGCCAAATTTATATCTTTCCCGGCACATGAAGATTTCTTTGTTTACAGAGAAAGACACCAAAGCTTAATTTAGACTATTTTAAGAAACATTTATATGCTATAGAAAACATGAAAAAAAAAACCAACTGGTTTTCTGAGCTGAATCAAATGAAGAAGTAATCGGAATCCAATCATACTACTACTCAAATTGATAGCTTCTTTGCTATACTTCCCCTCTTCCCAGCTTTTAGATGTGATAGAATAGAAGAAGATATCTTTTGAAAGAGTAGAATTCTGTTTTCAAGAGAAGTTTCTCTCCTTATTTACTGGTCTGTGTTCAATTTGAAAATTAAGAACTATCAAGTATATATCTTCTATGATGAACCACAATGAGAACTAATTAATTTATTGCAAAAATAAAAAGAATAAGAAAACTATCAGAAGTCGAAGATACAAAAACAAACAACTCAATCTATTTTTAAGCATATACCTTTCCTCATACAGAAAATATATCTAATTAGTTTGCAAATGTTATCTTTTAAGGTCTATGAATAAGAAGATAGAATTCGACTTCTGAGTGTCTTAACAATTGATGAACTTGTAAACTTCCACAGAAACATAAAGAGGCAGAATGCTACTATTTGAAGCATTCCAGAGAAGGAGAAGTTAAAGCCTACTTTGTTTTCTCATGATTTTTCGTACCTCTTTCCCTACTTACTAGAGTCACTTTTATAACTATGGTTAGTTACTACAGTTAGTTTAAAAGGCATGCAATCATCAATAGAGACCTATTTGTGATGCCTTACAAACTTTTCAATAAAAACAGTAAATGACTACTATTTTCAAATTGGTACACCCATTATTTTTCTTTCTGAATTTGGATTTTAAATTTTAACTGTGCTGTTAGGCTACCACTGTTTTCTGTAATTGTGTGAATTAGAGAATTTGGCTTAAAAATGACAATAGTGATGCTAAAACAAAGTTCAGACAATTCAAAATAATTGCCGATGATAACATCTTCATAGTAAACTATGTTTGTTTTATTTTTATAAATGAGATATTTTTCCCTGAGAATATGTTTATTATTAGAATGTGCACCTTATCAACCTTAATGCTATGCACTTAATTATGTTTTCAGTGTTTTAATAGGGTTGTGATTCCTCCTTTACATGTACTAGAACCTTAAGCTTTGAATATTTTTTAAGAGTAAAACAACAATAATGAGCTTCCTACAATAATTACACATGTGATGTAGGGTGATTTTTAGCCATGACAATACCTTATGTTCCTATTTTTTCAAGGTCAGAAGTCTCATCTGGGTTATTTTGCTGATAGTTTTTCTGAATATAGAATGGAACACATTAAAAAAGAAAAAAATTAAGAAATGCATTAACAGTTTATATTAGGAAGTAGATTTATGTCATAATCTTTGCTTATGTTTGAAATGCAAGTAAAAATTCTGGCTTATTATTTTGTTTCTTCCTAAAAATATACTTGTATTCAACCAAAGGTGAAGAAATAATACCAAGTTAAATAACTCAAATAGAAATAGTAGGATAGAGAAGAAACTATCAACAGCAATACAACAGTAATACTTTCAATTTATGCTATAATACTAGAAAAGTGCTCAAGGAAGAAAATAGACAAAGAATTGAAAGCACTTGGAACAGGTCTCAATGCCACCACAAACAAAAATATCTCTTCCAATAAGCAATAACGAAAATAATTGGAGCAGAAAATTATAGCTAAGTAGTCAATAGTTTGTAGAACGTCAGCATAAAACAGGATGAAAAGAAATAAAACCAAATTCTAGGAAGAAACATCCAAAATATGTTTGTAATAGTAGAGTCAATCTGTGTAGGTGAACCAAAGATATGACTGTAGTTTTTATAGACATGGACGTTGGACATGGTGGGATGTTCAATACAGTGGAAACTTAAAGCCAACTAACAACTGTGACCTATCAAAAGTAAAGATAAAACAATAACCTTCCTCCTCTAAGTTATAATCCATGAACCTTTATTGAGAGCATTATTTAAGATAAAACAAAAGAAACACTATTGTACAGAGATTTACTCTATCATAATAAGGATGAACTCAGAAAATCAGCAGAAAACTATTTTTAAAACTTCATGATAGTTTAAATTTTTAAAAAACAGTAAAACTTCTGCAAGAGAAATCTTGCAGAAATTAGAATTAAATAATAGGTGATAAAAACAGAAAGAACATATATGAAAATTCATGGTTTGATCTAGGAGGTTCTGAGAAAAAGAACAGAGAAAATAGGCAGAAGTTAGAAGATATATAATATGAAACAAATCTTTTTTAGGATTAATAACCATTAGTATCCAGATTGAGAAAGCCTTCTAAACACTTAGTTTGATGAATATGAAATACCTATACCATGGTTTTTCATTTGAAATTTTGGAACACTGGGATAAATAGAACCTAAAACACATTTCTTTTATATCATGATATTTGACAGAAATATTTTCTTCTTGCCATTCTTAATAGAATATAGTATAAAGTGAAGCTGAGTTCCATTTTTGAAAAATAATCTGCAAGAAACTCTCTTCTTTTAATTAAAAAAGCTCCCCCCTGACAATGACATTTCAAATTACAGAATTGTGACAAGGGCCATTTCAAATAATAAGTTTATTTAATGAAATATTTTTATGAATACATATATGTTTATATGAAGTTATATTACATATATTCATCTTATACATATAAATACATGTTTAATATACAAGTAGGTTTCATATATGAAGTTAAACATATTCTACTAAAGTATATTTCTCATCTAAACTTCTATAATTTTTTGTCGTATGTAGAAATATGGAACACAAAGATCTGTACAATCCAAATAAATGGCCAGAGAAGGCAAAATCATCTATCAAAAGTCTTAAAAAGTCTTAAGGATTTGTGTTGAGTACAAAAAGGCAGCAGCAACAAGAACTTGGGCCTGCTGTGCTAATGGAGATGACCTGATATGGGTACATTTTTCATACTTAATTACTATTTGCATGATACCAATGCAATTGTGCAAATCATACTTTAAATTCATACAAAACACTTTGATCATTCTCAGGAAATTCCTCCAGGTTTATTCCTTCTTGTTCTGCTCTTTATATTATGTTTTTGAATGATTGCCTTCTTTCATTTCACACAATGAATTGTAATCCATAACAGAGCCAAGTGATGACCTTAAGAAATTTTTCTTTAAAAATTATAATTATTAATTCAAATCAATGGATTTCACTGTGACATTTTCATATATGCATATGTTGTGCTTTTATTGAATGATTAATGTGATTGTTAATGTGTTGCCTTGGCTGTGTTAGGATTATGGAACTTCTTATAAGAAAACACCTTCCTGGCTAGGTGTAGTGGTGCAAGGCTATATTTCCAGGAACTTCAGAGGATGAGGCAGGAGGACTGGAAGTTTGAGGTCAGCTTCAGCAACTTAGTGAGGTCCTCAGGAACTTAGAGAAACTCTCTGTCAAATTTAAAAAAAAAATAAAAAAGGCTAATGATGTAGCTTGGTAGTTAAACACTGGCCCCTGTCCCCACCCAGCGAGTTCAATCCATTCCCTGGTGCCAAAATAAATAAATAAATAAATAAATAAATAAATAAATAGAAAAATAAAAACACATTCTTAACATGTTTAAGTCTTAGTATGAAAATAGATGAAATCATGATATTTTAGTAAAACAGTATTGGATGAAATAGAGATGATGTCTTATCTAAAGTATAGAGCATATATTTCATGTAGAAAAAAAGTTTAATTCATCTATATGAACTATCTCAAAATATTTTCCTTTAAAACACCCATTCTTGCTTACTTTCTACAACCATAGTCATTTTTCAAAATCTGTCCTTATCTAAAAATTCATTCTATGTTAACAACTGAAAATTTTACTCATGATGAATACAAATGCCTTACTATATGAATCTAAATAAGTATCATGTTCTTGTTGAGTATGGTACGGAGCTATATCTGTACAAAATGAAAGACTTAACAAATGTAAGGATCATTAAGCCTCTTGTAAGCAATGAATTTTGTTATGCTTGATAATCTTAAACCTTTATTTCTTAGTCACCCTGACTGCAGTTCTCTATGTTATTGATGAAAAAGAATAACAAAATATAAAACCATGACATTACAGGAAAATTTTCAATAAAATGTGTCTTTATTATAGGAGTTTAAGGCTTATTTTCAATCAAGTTCTTTTACTATCTTTCATGACTATTCGTGGACAATAAATGGAACATTTCAGAACATTTCATTAATATTTATGAATTCTTCACATGGCTTGTTACTAACCAAAGTATTTCAATTTGTTGAACAAGAAAAAGATCTAGCTATGAATTATGTACTGGTCATTCAATTTTACCAAAATGAAATAAATTAATGGTTTAAAAGTGAATGAGGTACTCAAATCACAGTATTTCTGCTTATTCAGTTGTAGACTGCAAAGATTATTCACATTGCATAGATCATGACTACTTACACATTCTATGCATATTTGGATAGTGACCCATTCCTTTTCTCTAAATTTCCATACCCTGTTCTTTTGTTGCACTAAAGCTGTTATCTGTTTTCAGAATCGTTATCAGTGCTGTCTACCCATGGGGAAATTTTCACGATTATCATGCTTCTGCCATGATAAGTTTTTCATCTCTAATTATGTGCTGAAATTGTGATCACTCACATGAGAATTATCTATTCTGTAAGTTAACACAACAAAATATAAAACCAGAAATATTTTCTGATGAGTTCTGTAATTTAGTTTATGCACAGAGATTGCACATCTATTTTAAAAGTAAAAGAACGAAAACTGAAGAATAAACACTAAAATTGTTGATACACAGTGAAGGACTTCCAAAGTGAGTGCATTTGTCTCATGACAATTTTGTTGGTGATGTGCTTTAAAAATTTCTAACATAAAGCTTTCAAATTATTATGATGTATCATTGTGAATTCTGAAGACTTCAATCTAACATTATCTCTTTTATAAAATGAATTTTAATGCACACAAAGTCATTTCCAGTTTGTTAGAACTGAATCTCTTTTCTGTAACAACCAATGTAGTAACTGCATCAGGCAATTTCACCAATGGGTGGTAACACTAATGGGCAAAACTTCAGAAACAGAATATTCACATAGTCTCAAAGCATCATTGCACAGATTACATGTTAATTGTAAAGAAGAAATGTGTATTTACACTAGAAAGATTTGATGGCACAGTCTTTACTAAGTGTTCAAGCTTGGCATTGCTGTTGTGATGTAAGGGGCACATGACAACTGTGGCGTTCTTGCTGGGAATTACTGGCCTTAATTTAGTCAAGTGGAAATAGTCAGTTGCATACAAAATTTTATGTACTGAGGAAAATTAGCTGAAGTTTTCTCAAATGAAGTGGAGCATTACATTTTTTTTGAGAACAATAATAAGACCTACCACCAAATGCAGTGTGACAATAGTAAATAGATTCTGGGGAAGGAGATGAAGAAAACTTGAAGTTATTTGGGGAAATTTGAATACAATTAAAATAATATTGAAATAATGCTGATTTTTCTTGGACAGTACAGGGTGACAGTCTTGTAGGAGAATGTAATTTTATTGGGGAGGCTTTAAATTTGGACCATGAAAGTATCTTCAGCCTGTGTTTGGATAAATTAGCAAAAGAGAAGTGTTTTTGTTTGTTTGTTTGTTTGTTTTTTAGTTTTTTTTATTTATGTATTAGTAGTTAGGTGATAGCTATCATATAGATATAGGTATAAATAGATGTTGATTAAGGGATAGATTTTAGTATAGATAGAGGAATCAACATGTAGATATACATATAGAAAGTTCTAGATGTAGATGTAGATACAGACAGATATTTAGACATTTACAGGATGGTAAAGTGTTAGCAGTTGGTGAATCTAGAAGAAGGATGTTTGGGTATTTACTTTATTCTTTTAATATACTGTGGGTTTAACACTTCAAAATAACTCAATTGCTAAAAAAGGGAAATATCTTTATTAGAGACTAGAATAAATTACCCTTTCAAGTAACTTTTCTTTTACATATGTTATGTATCTGACAAAAATAGTGATGATAAAGTTAGAAAAATGATTGAAATAAAATCATCACTTACATGGGTATTTTTGTGGAAGCAAACTTATTGTGTGGAGAGTAATTAGAGCTTTAGAAACAACCAATCACTTGTTCAACCTAAGATTAAGTGTACCCAGGAAAAAAAATAGATAGTGTAAAATATAATAAATAATAATTTAAAGTAGGATGCATAAGAAAAAAGATAAATATTTGCAGGCCTTTATAAATTTTAATTTAAAATATGGACAAAGAAGAGCAAAAAGAAAATCAGGTCTTACACATGAAAAAATACGTTCAACACATACAAAATGAGGAGCAGGAGCTAAAATAGAATGAAATAGTATATTTACATTTCATATTAGCAGAATTCTAAAAGTATATTAACACATCAAATGTGAGAGGATATAAACTGTATTATATATTATTATTGTGAGATTATAACATTTGACAATTAATATCTACCAGACTGCCTTAGCTCACCAGTTCCACATCTAGGAGCTCATGTTATGGATGCACTCACAAATGTATCCTACTGATGCATTCATAAATATGCAAAATGTCTTATGTTCATAGATATTATCACAGCATCATTTCATCATTGTAATATCAAAAGATCAGAAACAACCTTAATGACTCCCAGCAGGAGACTGGTTAAATGAGTTCAGTTGTATTCACTTAGAAAAATATTATGTTGTTCTTAAAATGTACTTATTTGTTGACATAAAACAATGTTTGAGATTATGTTAAAATACGTATGTTAAAAATCAAGATAAGGGGCTGGGATTGTGGCTCAGCGGCAGAGCACTTGCCTCGCATGCGTGAGGCCCTGGGTTCGATCCTCAGCACCACATACAAAGCAATAAAATAAAGACATTGTGTCCATCTACAGCTAAAGAAAAAGAAAAAAAAATTAAAAAAAAAATCAAGATAAAGATATGTTGTAATCTGTGTTGAAATAATCAGAAACATAAAAATATAGACATGACAGATACATACATACACGTTAAACTATAGATTTTATTATATAGACATACTGTGTTCCTTTCAAAATGCTTAAGAGTTAGCAGTAGTGGTTGCTCTGTAGAGAGGAACAGGGTCATTGGGGAAGAGAGAAGGGAAATGTTTTCCATTGGATGATTTTTTTTAAAAAAGGAACATATTAAAAAGGTAATAACATCAAGAAAAGAGATGACAGAGAATGCTCAAAACCTTAAAAATAATTTACATCAAAAAAGCATTGAGAATTCAGAAAGAAAAAAATGAACAAAGATAGGCTTAAGAGAAGAGGCAACTCTGACACTAAAAAAATTAAACACTCACTAAATAAACAAACAGAATATTCACTCTTTTAGTTAAAAATATTTAAACCCTCAGCCTCCTTATTTCCTTTTCATCTTTTTTGTTTTCCTTATTAACTTGTTTTACATTTAAAAAATGCTCATTCTTAAATGAGATATAAAATTCTATAATTCTGTGCTACCTCTCTCTGTCACTGTTCTAAAACTATGATCATTTTTCTTTTTGTAAATTGTTATTTCAGTTTCATGAACAAAGGGATTTTTAAAATCTTGAAAATCAGAAATTGTATATTTCCTCCAAAATGCTTTGCTATTTCCTTTTGCAGCCCTGTGAGAGAGATTCCTTTCTGGGGATTCTTTGGAGCAGATCCATTCTTTGAGTTATAGTATTTTTTTCCAATTTTCTAATTTAGTAGCCTCTATAAACCCATTCTGGTTTTACTGTGCCTTCTCTCACCTTGAGGCACCCAAGAAAGATGTGATTGCCCGAATTAGTAGCACTGTCCCATGGAGATTCATCAGGCACTATCTTCCGCAGAGGGTGACAACAGTTACTGAAATTTTGAGTTAATTCGTATTGTTGTCTCCCTTCCTAAAGCCCAGAACTCATGCTTAGAGAGTCATTTCCATGACTCAATGAAGGAGTTGTTCCATGCATGAACTCAAAGACCTCCTTCTTTAAGGACCCTGGATCGATACCTGTGAACAATCAAAAAGTGTGTGAAATGGTTCAGATTCTATAGAAATAATTTTCAAGTCTGGCCATCCTGCTAGTTCTCAGTATAATGCAGAATGTTGCTTTCAGGGCTGTTCTGTGTAATTATTTACTTGATTTCTTATGTTAAGGTTTCTAAGATAATCTTTATGTTAAAAATAGAGAATGGCTTTGTGTTTTTCCATTGGATTAATTATTATTACTTTTCCTTTGCTTTCTATTCACTTTGTGATGTCCAAATAGTCTCACGAGATCTGAAACTGGGTGGAAGGCTGCTATACCTAGCCTTCATTTCAATTCTGTGGTTTTTCCACAGTTAAGCTTGCGGATCCACCATAGAGTCTTTTTTGACCCCACTGTCTGGCTCTTTGATGTTTAAAAACAAAACAAACAAAAAATTCATGTTACTCTGTCTTTCTCTCTCTGCCTCCAACAACAGTTCTTTTTATTTGGCATCCAAATTTCCTCCTGGCTCTCATTTACTTACACCCTTTCCAGATATTTTCAAAAATGGAGGGGAAGGGAAAAAACAGAGTGAGGATAATATGGAAAGCAGAATCCACAAAGAGCATTCTCAAACATCAATGCACGCTGACATCACCAAGCTAGTTGGTTAAATGAATGTTCCCTGCAGACTTTCAATGTTATAGTCCTGGAAAGCATCCAGCTAGTTTGCATTTTTAACAACCATCTCAGGAGGTTCTGATTTAAGCTGATCATTGGCCACAATTTGAATATCATTGCACTTGAGTGCTAGCTGACAATTTATGAACCTCGAGGCAAGCAATATAGACTCCTGGATGATGATGCATGAATACTTAAACCTGCTAGTTTTATGGTATGGTAGAAATGTCCAAGGAAGCCATAATTTATGAGTTTTCAACCATTTGCATCAAACATATAATTAATTTTTCTTTGTGTATTACCATGTTTACTTCAAATATTGTTTTTAAACAAAGATTTGTATTTGGAAGCAGAGGGAAGTCATCCTATGAGTTTCAGTCCTGCTCTGGATTTCTGTCATATAATTAGGAGGATAGGGAGAGATTCAGGGCTGGTACCAAACAATATTTGTGGGATTAAGTCTGATGACTTTTAAAGTGCATGCCTTCTAAGCTGCTTGAAAAGGTAAAAATATATCATAGTAGCCTGTAGAAATGAATATCCTTGACCTTAATAGACCCGAATTTGGATTTCTCAAATTCTGTTGGTATCAGAGAAAAGAGAAATAATTTGTAAGCTTCAACAGATATAGAAGAGAAATATCAACCCACAGACTAACACCACAAACCACAGAGTGAAAAATCATTGCAACTAATATAAATTACTGCTCCCACATGGAACACAGCAGAGCAACAATAAGATTCCTGGGACAAGAGGACCAATGTAACAGCCATTTTTTCAACCTTACTGTTATCATGTGACAAAATGAAACACCTATTTGTCTCTTTCAGCTCTGATGCTGTAGCTTAGATGACAAAATGGTATCTGGCAGGCAAGCTGAGCTGTTTGAGAAAATGGAGAGAGTAACATGAAATTACCAAGGTTATTTTTTTTTTTTAAGAATCGGCTGTTATGAAGAAAAGTCAAGGGCTTAAAAGGTTTTATTATGATTAGATGACAGTGAATATATGCACAAGATAAACACGTTTATTAAATCATACATGCCAATGAAGGTTGTGAATAGCTTCCATCAAAATAGCAGGAGTCTGTTCTTATTAAAGATAATGAGGTGTTGTCGTTTGAAAATATGTCCTACTTATAAATGCCTATAAAATGCAAACTAGACTAACTCTACTGAGTTATGTTAATAACTAGTGAAAAGCATCTTATTCTAAAGTACTTCAAAAACAAATTATTCAAAGTGTCTACCAGGTGTTGTGGAAGTCAAGAACAGAGGAAGTTTGGATTTGGTTTTTTTCCAAGTCACCTTTAGGACTACTCTGGAGCTTCTGAAAGTGGCTTATCAGTACACATTTGACTATTTTAATTATACACTTGAAAAAATACTTCAGAGTCATTTGACTAAAAGTGCAATTTGTATATTACATTTTAGTACTTAAATCAACTATGAAATAGTGTTTCAAATTAAAATCCAATACACTTTTCATTCACTCTGTTCAAGAAAATTGAAGCTAATTATAACTCTCAAATTAAGCAAAACTGAGGGAGTTAACAATGCCATTTTTAGAATATAATACATTATTAGATGTGAAAATATCTGTATCCTCATATTTAAGAAAACACTGTCAAATAATGAAAAAGTAAAGTGGGAAATAGGATAGAGGTAGAAATACATCATTTTGAGAGCTTTGAGGAATAAGTTTCCAAGGATTATGTATCAACTCAATTGTCTGATGACACTTTTCAAAAGTCACTCTTTTCCAGTATAAGAGAAACAAGGATTGATTTATCTGATTCTCTTTAGCCTATGTCTTAGAGTGTGCACCTCTAACATTTAAGCCTAGGCATCCAGCTAGTCAGTACATGATTTTGGGGAATTTTACCTGTGCTTGAAGTCATGCTGCTCTCATGGTTTTAGTCCCAACAGTGGAGTGATGTCAGGAGACTATCTTCCTTTATTGACTTAGTATCACTGAACCCCAGTATCCAACAACAATTGTTTACAACAGACTCTGTAGATATTTCTGGATTTTCAACGTCTTTGAAAAAGTCCTAAAATAAGTTTTACTCCACCCAACAATGTCTAAGATTTATCTCCTACCTCACTAGCATTTCCTATTATCACACATAAACTTTTGTGAACATAATCAAAGTACAGAATATTTTACAGTGCTGTCTAATGTTTATTAACTTTAATGCTTACTTTATTACTCCTGCATACTTTTAAAATTTCATTATTAATATTTTATTGGCTCTTATACTTTGAATATAGAACCTTTGTCTTATGTATTACACACATGCACATACATATATTAATATCAACCTAAATAACATACAGAGAGTCTCTCAAAAGTGTAAGTTGATTTTGAAACAGTGGAAAATGAAATGGCAGTAACTGTGCCAAAGTAAACTATGCACATATTCAGGGAGGTTGAGGCAAAGGGAAGTTTTTATTAGAAAAAAATAGGAAAAAGTTACATAGATTGCTTGGACAGAAGAATCATTGGAATTGGAGACCCAAAGCAAGAGTTGATGTCAAGACACTGGTTGAAGTCCCACAGCTTCTAAGTATTATATTGAGAGCACCTTACTGAATTGCTGCAGTATGTGAAATTAAGTGAAAGATAAACCTTGTTAGAGGAATATTATGTCTATGCAAAGGATAGGGTGTGTGTAGAAGGAGAAAGAAATTCCTGTGGAGCTTTCAGAAGCTGTAAGATAGTACCTATCTCAGGCAAGTAGGTGTATGTATGTGTGAGTGTGCACATGTGTACATGAAATCATCCCAGTTTGTCACCTGCTTTTAATCTTTTAAGGAGTCTCTCAAAGAATAGAAATTCTTTTTTTCATTATCATCAAATTTATTAGTCGTTTTCTAGATTGTTTTGTAATTTATGTCTTATTTTAAAAACATTTCTTGGTTTCACTTTTCTCATACAGTTCCAAAACATAACTCAAAAAGTTTTAAAATTTTGTCTTTTTTTCTTTACTATTTGGAATTTACTATTATGAATTATAATCTGGTAATCATATATTTTAAAGACTTAGGGTAAGGGCAAACAAATGAATTTGAGACCTCTCAACTGTGCTAGACTCTCAATTGTTATATCTCTCAATAGACTTAGGGTTTTCTTTGATGATAATTATGTTATCTTTTCCAGTAAGGGTCAGTTTTTACTCTTTCTATTTCATATATATTACTTAATCTCCTATCTTAAATTGTCATCTATAACTTTCAGCAACATGTTGAATAAATATTATTATAACTATCATTTTTGTTGCTCCCTTAATTTTAAAGAAAATGCTTGCAATCCACCATGATGCTGGCTATGTATACAGAAAACCACTTATTTCTTGATAAAATGTTCTCATCTTAAAAGTTGTGAAAATTTCCCTAGTTTAATAATGTTTTTGAAGAAATATAACTATCTTCTTTTTCTCATTATAGTTTAGAATTATCACTTATTAGTCCTTCATTTTTTTATATTCTGCTTTCTTTTTTGAGTTTATTGTTTTTATGATTTCTTAATTAATATAATCCATTATTAATTTCAACATTTCACAAATTTTGCTATTATTTTGGCAGTATTGAGGATAGAACCCAGGGTGCATTACAAATGAGTTACATACCCAGCCCTTTTTAGTTTTTATTTTGAGACAGGGAATAAAACTTGTGATCTTCCTGCCATAGCCTCCTGAGTCTATGGAATTACAAGCATGAACCACTGCATCTGGCCACAACATTTATTTTTATAAATATCTTTTTAGGATCATGGTTGGTTGGCTATAGCACACTGCTTAAGATATTGTTAGCATTTAATAGAAATATTTTTTTCAAGAATTCCTTTCAAATAAATCAATTCTTTGGTAAGTTAGAGATTTTTTTCTTTTGTACCAGGGATTGAACCCAGGGACCCTTAACAACTGAGTCATATCCTCAGCTCTTTTTTATATTTTATTTTGAGATAGGGTCTCTTTAAGTTGCCCAGGGCGTCATAAAGTTGCTGAGGCTGCCTTTGAAATTGTCAACCTCCTACCTCAGCCTCCAAGCATCTGGGATTACAGATGTTAGTCACTGTGCCCAACAGAAAGTTAGTTTTAAGTAATATATTTTTAAGTCAACGTCATTCTTTGTCTTAGTTTCTACTTAATCTAAAAATTACTGTAGTAACATCAGTATTCTTTCTATTTAACTTTCTGTAAAAATAACCAATTATTTTATTTTAAGTTTGAATTCTTTGGAGAAAATAGTCTCATTTTTTTTAAAGAAATATTGGGCTTTTTAAATATTTTGGCATATTTGACCCTTGAATATGGATTTTGGAATCCTGTTAGATTGCTAATGAGAATTACTTTGTATTTATAGATCAGATGGGATAAGAACACCTGGATTTCATTGTCAATGATTTTTCTTTGCTTTGGTACTAATTTCAAATTTTTTCACATCTCTTCCTTAAATCCTATTGGACATAGGTATAGATTTCTGGTCAGGCAGTTATTGACTTTCAGTCCTTTGGCAAGTTTTACTTCAAGCCTGACACTGCAATCTTTGCCAAAAGCCTATCAGCCCCATTGCCCTTCCTGCATTGATAATCTTTACTCTCTTCTCTGTGTACTTCTACATTTTCAGCTCATCCTTAATAGTTTGCAATACTGTTGTCATGTTTCTGGCTGTGCATTTATGTTTATATATGTGTTTTCCAAACTTTTGGTGTGTCTTCAACCCAGCAAATTTTGCAGTCAGCTTTTCTTAAAATATTGCCTCTCCACTATTTATTCTATTTCTTACTCTGGATATTTCATTTTATTTTTCATGTTATTTTACCTTTTCTTGATATTTTTAGTCTTTCTCTACTCTGTATTGAAGCACAGACATTACCTTTATTATTACTAGTTCTCTTTTCACATTTGATTTTGTTTCTTACTATAATGGATCTTGTTTTCTAACTGAAATTCTGTCTAGAAGGAATTTGAAATATAATTATTGTAAATACCTTTAAAAGTTACTACATTTCCATTTATTGCAAAATTCTCTCATGGAGCTTTTTTTATGGTTTTCATATTTTTTTATGTGTTCTTTGAGAAATGTTTGCTAATTTATTTTGTATGAGATATAGTTCTTTCTTATCACTCCTATTTGTTTAAGTTTCTCCCATTTGATCATTTATTATTCTCATTTTAAAAACAGATTTTAAATTGGTGACTTAGTGTTTCTAACTTCAGGAAATACAATGAATTCAGAGACTGACTAGGGAGGGACCTAGGAGAGTAGTTCTCTGCTTTTTGTTATCCTCAATAAGAATTCAGCAGCAGCGATAGTACTTGGCAATGAGTGCATTTTCTCCCTCTTCTTTCCTTCCTCCTCCTCCTCTTTCTCCTTCCTCTCTCTCCTTTTCTCTCTCCTTTTTCCTCTCCTTCTCCTTATCCTTTTAACCCTCCTGCTCTTTGTTCTCCCTCTTTTAATTATCTCCTTTCTATGGGTGCTACATATCATCCAAGTTCCAAGTTGATATAGAGTTTGGCTTGTATACTCTCCATAAGGGACCCTAGGGAAGAATTCTGTGCTACCTCTACACAACTTGAATTCAATTTATCCTATAGCTTCACACATAATGATCAGCTTCCATTGTGGGGAGAGGGAACTGTCCATGGTGCTGTCCACATGTTTTAATTGTCTTTGTAAACCACAAATATTATCATGTGTTTGGAATGAAAGCAAGGAATGGCTGTGAGAATCTCAGTCTGAACCTAAATCCAAGAACATAGCTCTAAGAATGCCTTTCCTTAACTTTAAATATTTTTTCTATATGAAATCTAATTTTAATCTTAAGCATAATGTTCAGATTTCTATTCATCTTTCTGCCTTTAATGATTAGAAATAACTAATTTATCATAAAATTTATCAACATGCTTCTTTTGGATTACTGTGCTTATTTCTGTGACAGTTCCATTCTGTTTTAATAACTGAATCATGCTAACTACTGTATCTGAAAAATCTATTATTCTCTGAAAAATTCTTTTTTTCAAAAATCTCATGCTATGTCAATTGTTTAATTTTTCTAGAATAATTTTAATAAAGAATATTGTAAAAGTAGTGTTGTTATTAAAATTCTCATTAAGTGGAAGGCAGTTAAAATAAAATTCTAGTTGAATTATTAGAAATATTTAATTATTCTTTATTGGAAATTATTAAACAAATTTTAAATATTAATATCAATCATATGCTTAAAATTAGATTCTATATAGGAAAAATTTTAACATTAAAGATAGACATGATTATACCCACGATCAAGGTTAACTCACATGTGAAGATTAAATTCTCCAGTCATTCTTTGTTTTCATTTCAAACAAATCATAATCATAGATGGTTTGCCGTGACAACAATTAATTCAATGAGAATTTTATCTTAAATTTTTTAGAATTAATGAGAATTGGCACAACATTTTCAGTTTTCCAACATTCTTCATCTTCTCAGGCCCCTCAAAGTTATATCATATCAGTTGTCAACACTGATATCTTTTCATATATCAGTATTTACATACCTTATACCAATATTTTCTTGAGATTTAATTGATAGCACTTAAGCAACATTTAATAAGATGTCTAATACTTTCTCATGTTATAAATGCATGCATGCATAGGAAGAGAGAGTAGTATGCATTTGTATGCATCTTTGTGTATGTTTCAAAAGATGGATTGGTAAGCAGATAGAGATATATAAAATTGCTAAAATGCAGGAAATAACACAAAAATTACCTATGTATATACTACCTAATACATTTTAGCTACCTGAAAGTCCCAAATGTATTACCCAATTGTATCTCTGAGAGACAATTACCATCATAAATTTGGTGAACTGTACTGGTGTATTTTCATACATTCCTAATATGTATGGATACCTCTAAGCATATATACTATATAGTACTGTTATGGATTTTAAAAATTTATTATTGTTCTTATGTTCTATCCACTTTTATCTTTCTAACTTATTTTATTAAATATAGCATTTTTACAAAAGCCATCCTATTGATACATGGAGTGCAAATCCTTCTGTTTTCTGTCTCATATAATGCTCTGTTGTATTAATATGCACATTTTATGAATGAAACTGAGTCTACATTTATGTTTTGTTAGGCTTACAATCCTTCTATGAAATTTCTAATACATATATATATATATCCTATTTCTAATATATATATATATAAATAAATATATATATGTATATATCCATATCCCTATATAGATATATGAAAATTTTTGTTATATTACATAAACTGGTATTTTCTTGGAATTTTCTGTCTTTAGTCTGGAAGAACCATTTGGGTGTATCTCTTCCCAATTTTACCATCAGTGATGCTAACTTAGTGGCTTGAAAGAGAGCATGATGTCTTTACACCAAATAAAGTAGCTAACACTACTCATTCTAGTAGAGAACCTAATATTAATCATTTAACAGTAGTAAACCATTGGTTATGTATCCAGGAGTGGAATTACTGCTTCATAGGAAGGTATCTCTTCCCTTTACCTGATATTTGTCTATTGCTTTAAAAATGGTTGGACTATGGGGCTGGGAATGTAGCTCAGCAGTAGAGCGCTTGCCTTGCATGCGTGAGGCCCTGGGTTCGATCCTCAGCACCACATACAAAGCAATAAAATAAAGACATTGTGTCCATCAACAACTAAAAAAAAATTTAAAAACAAATGGTTGGACCAATTTATATTGCATGTCACAGTTTTTGAAAGTTTTCATTCTTGTATATCCACAACAATTTATAGTAATGTCACAATTTTAATTTTACATTAGATGCTGACTAGTTTCACTTCCCTAAATACATTTGAGGTGAAGTCTATTCACAAATATTTGATAGTCATAAAGATTTGTTCTCCTATGAATATGCATTTGTGTGTGTGTATGTGTGTGTGTGTGCGTGTGTGTGTGTGTTTTACTGGTGATTGAACCCAGTGCCTCACACATGCTAGTTAAGCACTCTACCTCAGAGTTGCACTCCCAATTCTTCTCTATTTTTTTTTAAATTTTGAAACAAGTTTTCACTAAATTTCCCTGGATGGTCTCTAACTTGGGATCCTCTTGCTTCAGCCTCTGGAGTAGCTGAGATTATAGGTATGCACCACCACACCCAACTTCCCATGAACTTTTACTTATTTCCAGAAAATATTTATATATTCTGGAATATATCCTTTAATGAATATCTACTTTTCTATCTTTGTAGTAATTTCTATGTCTATCAATTGCTAATATCTTCTTGATGTGTGTTTTTTATGATATTATTGGAAATAAATGTAATCAGATTTATCAAATATTGTGATCTACTGTAGAGGTCTTAGTTTACAAAGTTCTTTATATATGTAGTATAAAAGTATACCACTAAATTTTTTCTAAAAGTTTCTAAAATTTTTACATGTATGTCTTAAATAATTATAGCATCTACTTTTGAGCTTTATATAAGGAAGAGGTTATTGATTCAATTCCATATTTCTTCATTTGTATAACTAATTTAGGCAGAATTATTTCTTGAATAGTTTATCTTTCCTCTATTTGTCTAAAATTGTAATGGTCATATATGAACTATATGTATATGTACATATATATTTTCTCATTAGGTTCACTATTTAACTTTCCATTTACCTACCCTGGCAAAATATACATTTTAGTTGATATAATTTAAAAATGACTTAATATTGAGCCATAAATCAGATTAACTTTTTCATTTTAAAAGTATTTTTATACTTTCTTCATCTTTTGTATTCCATGTAAACTTTGTTTTCATCAATTTCAATAAAAATAAATCCTATCAGAATTTAATTGGGATTTTACATTTATTCAAGAAGGGATGTCATTTTTAAAACACTGATATTTCTTAGTCATAAAATATTATATATAAATTTTTGAATTTTTAGAGTATCATCATTAAGGCCATGTCCATATTTTAGACAAAGATTTCAAAATTAGAAATTGCTGCTATAAAAACAAAATATTCCCATGGAAGATTATATTTTTCTTTTACAAATGTAACTATTTGCAATATGTGTATACATCTAATATGCATTATAAACAGAATGCACAAAATGGATGCACATAACTTCTATTATGAAATGCAAAAAGAGAAACTTAATATCTCTGTGAGCTAAAATGGAAGCTGGAATGAATTTATCAACTAGAAAATGGTTTTACATTCTGTCAATGATTAACTATGAGAACTGGAAAAAATTTCTATTTCCATATTCTATATACACCTCTGTAATACAAAGATAGCAAGAATGTCCTTACAATTATGTTACATATTAAAACTAAACTATCCACCCTGAACACCATCAAACATTCTTCAGAACTTTGAGATAAAGTGGAAAGTAAATGTTACTGTTACTTTGAAATGTCTTGAAATTAAATGTCAACTTTTGTGTGTGTGTGTTATTTGGTTCACTAAATAACATGGGCATAAAAAAATGTAACAAATGAATTTATTTATTTCAGATTTCATAATAAAATATATATGCAGAACTGGATAATTGAATTTTAGAAACTAGAAACTATGCAAGAACCATTTGCAAATTATTTGAAATTCTTTAAAATAATTCAAATTGAATTGGTATATACTATATATCAAAGATATGTCTCTTACATTGTCTGAGCCCAATTTGATTGCCCAACATTTCACTAGTGAAAGAGGTTATGGTTGGAGTATCAAGCACAATTATGAAGTATTTTAAGTAATGAATATTAAAAATAAAATTAAGCAGATTACATTCTTCATATTAAATACCTTTATATGCACTTTCAATGAACAGTATATATATATATATACTTATATATATTTTTTATCATCTGCTTATAATTTTGTGCAAAGTTAGAAAAATTATGATTGTAACAATTTTTTTCTATTTGCCTCAACAAATGTTTTCAGTGAACAGTGTGTACAGCTTCTGAAAATTTGTTTTTTTCTGTTATGTTGGATAACATATATTAAAATGCAACTTTTGAGAAAAAAAATAAACTAAATCTTATTCTTTTTGACTGTTCTTATCTATTATAAGCCTTCCATAATTACTTTTGATGAACCATCAAAATTTCAATCTGAACTATAAAAGAATTACAATGACCAATTTTTTTGAAGTTCAAAAATAAAAATACCCTTTGTGTATACCCACTCCCTCAAATCCATTCAATTCTGTGTCCCTCTCATCTGGACAAAAACAATGACCTCTTAACTAGTCATTCTCAATCTCATCAAAATCACGGAATATTATTTAATCTAAACTACTCATGTTACTCTCTTAGTTTAAAACATCCAATGCTTTTTTTAAAATGTGCCCAAAATAAAATTCAAACCTTTTATCATGGATTCCAAAGTTCTACATGAACTTTCCCACTTCCACCTATTCTTTTGCAACTTTTCCTCTATTTACTTATACTCCAGGTCTAGTGATTTTCTGCCCAACTCTGGAAAAAGTCAAGCTAGTTTAAACTATATGCATGTTGTTTGGGTTCCATGCCCAAACAAGCTTTGTATCCACCCTGGAATGTTCACCTCTAATTTTGCATTTCTTGTCATTCAAGTCTCTATTATTTCTTCAGAGGGCTCACTTTATCTTCACATATAAAGCTGTTTCTTTTTCTCTGATCACTCTAATTTCTTTTTCTTTTTTTGTACCAGAGATTGAACCCAGGGGTGCTTAAACACTGAGCCACATCCCCAGCCTTTTTAAATATTTATTTAGAGACAAGGTCTCACTGAGTTTCTCAGGGCCTCTCTAGGTTGCTGAGGCTGGCTTTGAACTTGCGATCCTCTACTCAGCCTCTTGAACTGCTTGGATTACAGGCATGCATCACAGTGCCCAGCTATTCTAATTTCTTTCACATAGTCCACCTTTGCCTATGGTTATCTTACTCAATGATTCATTTATACACTTATATCTCTAATGCTTCCCTTCACACAAAATGGATGATGCTCCATCATGAAATGTCTGATTTGCCCTCTTCACTATTATATCCTGGGCAACTAGAATGATGTGTGTCATGTTTTGAACTTAATAAGCACTGATTCAATAGATGAATACAATTAACATTGTTTAAATTAAATCACATAGTTCATTATAGTGCTCCATGAAATTAAAATTCCTTCTCTGACTCAACTATAAATACTAGACTTATGTATTTGACTCATCTGAATTCTGTATCTGACCAATTATTAATGTACTTATACTATGACTTTCCTTTTCATGAAGAGTTTTTTTAGGGGTGAGGAAAAAATGATGTTCTTGTATTTTTAGGTTTCTAAAAATGTACATGAATAATAAACATAAAATATATGTACAGATTCTTAAATTATTCAGACTAATATAAAAAGTAGTAATATAGAAAATAAATAATAGAAAAATAAAAATAATTATAAAATTAAAACCTCATCTATAGTCACTGTGTTCCTGCATCTCATTCCTCCACCAAAAGGTAACTACTATTAGCAGGTTGGTATTACTTTTCTCAGTTTTGTCCTGTGTATTATTACTCTGTGCTTCCATTTAAATGTATCTTTGTATACTTATATACAAAGACTTGGAGAATTTAATGCAGTGTAAAGAGAAACACGAATGGGTGAAAATATCAAGGACATAAACAGTAGATGTAATATTTTCTAGAGTAAATGAGGCACTCATTAAATTGACTAGCACAATTCCTGGCACAATATTTTAAAGAAAACACACTTGAGACTGTATTATATAACTGAGTTATATTTCAGACTTGAGAGTAAATGGAAGTAATTTTCTTCAAACATGGTTGAATGAATCTGATATTTTCTTTGTGTGCCAATGTATTAGCATAAGTAAATTGGCCTGAATACATAAGTATTTTTTTCTCCAAATTTCTCTGTAATTGTCAGTGACAGATTAATTAACCTTAAAAATATTCCCTTAGTTCACATAAAATATATAAAATGCTGTTTATTTAGGGAGAGTAATTGATTTTCTTCAGGGACTAAAATCATGTTCCCTAAAGCAAAATCATTCTGACATTATCAAATATCACAGTGTGGTTAAAGAATAATTATAAAGTAATTCACAAAATAAATCTCATTACATTCCTAAAGTCTTTGAATTAAGTGAAAGAAAATGTTACCACATTTGACTTTCAGCCTTGTTTCCTCAAATAGTTGAACATGCAGAAAAAAAAAACCCTGATATTTCAATACTGATAAACTATTAAATTCAAATGACCTTAAAAATATAACTTTCAAAAGTACATCACTCATTTTTTCTTCCCAATTTCCTGTATTTTTGAAAAAAATTAAAATTTTCTTTTAAAACCAAAATATTAGACTTAGTTTATAATATGCATCTTTAGGATTTGGTGCTTATCTATTGTTTTTTGTGTGAAAAATGCAATTCACTTATTCATTTATTGATTGCTTGTTCTTCAATAATTCTTTGAGGAAGGTGAATTCTGAAAACCCCCATTCAAAAGACTATGGATTGTTGAAAGAAGCAAATGGCATAGGTCCAGATAGTTTTTACTAGAAATTTTGAAATATATTAGAAAATATTTTTCAAATTTTACATTTAAAAACTACTACATAAATAAATAATAACAGATTGATAAGTATAATATTATCTAGTTGAGAACAAAAGACTGAACTAATACAAATTAGTAATATAGACAGCTTTTATTCATCTTCCCTTTGATCTAATAATGTATGGCTACAGAAAATAAAATAACTTTACATTAAATCATAAAAATAATTATGCCACTTTCTGCTAAAACTTTCATTGTTATATAAATAAATCAACTCTAATATTCAAAGCCTTGCATGATCTAGTAAAAACATTGTTATTTCATCCATACAATTTCCTTAAATGATAATAATTATGCCAAGCTTTTCTAAAGTGCTTGTAAAATTTCTTTCCTAAGTTACATTATTTCATGTAATCCTTACAAATGCTCTATAATTAGTTCCAATTTACAGATAAGGAAAAACATAGAATAAATTACTTGTGTCATATGACATCTCTCATTAGCCATGCCTGCTTCTATATCTTTCAAAGTAAACAACATAAAATTGTTTCCCAATGTCTTTACTGATTTTATTATTTCTTCAAGACTGCCTGCTCTAGTAGCTACATGGAATCTAAAGTAAAGTAGATATACAATGTTATTTAAAGACTCAGAAATATTTATAGTTCTGCTTATGTTCTTTGCACCAAAAACCTATATCAAGAAACCTTCCCTACCAGAAGATAACTATGATTCTAAACTTTCTTCTAGAGTTTACATATTATCTGCTCAGTACTATGTTAGAGAATGGTATTAGAAATGAGAATTAAACACCATTTTTATGGACAACTCAGAATGTTTTAATTATGGGCTAAAAATAAATAAATAAAACAAATATCACACAGCTTGATTTTTCTAAAGTGGAAAGAATATGAGACTGTGCATTAGATGACTGTGTGTAGCACAATGTTCCAAGAGGCATCCTAGAATCCTGGTTTTGCGGATAGAAATAATAATGATTTTTTCTTCTCTTTGAATCCATAGATGCAAAATAACCTAAGCCTGTCCATTTGTCTCATTTATGTCACATATTCACTTATCAGCTGGAGTGGAATTAAGGATCCTATTTAACAATAATGTCCCTTACATCTTCATTAGTAGCTTTATTTTAGAGCATTCCAGAACTTATATTTCCCATCAAATTCAAACTGAGCATTAAGACATTGACCAAAATATCTGGGGAACACAGTGAAATTGTTTGTAGTTTGATGATTTGTCCCCACCCACAATGTTCTTATGGCCCTTTGTTCTGGCATTTGAGTTATGATAAATTGTGGTAAAAGACATAAAAGAGGACAGTCTCATTGATGGAAAAGGACCTCTTCTTGATGCTGCAGATTTTCTTTTCTTAAAGCAGCATGTCAGTATAAAAATTATGAAAATATATATATTGTTATCTTTTTATTCATTTTTCATGGTTTGCAACCAGAGAAATGGAAAAAATTGAGCTCTACATATGTACTATGACTTGAAATGCATTTAAATAAATTATATATATATAAAAGAGAGAATCTACTATGAACCAGTCATTATTCTAGATTTTGGTAAGTAAGTGCGTCAGAGTCCCCAGGACCAACCAGGCTTAGCAATTCACTAGGAAGGCTCACAATATTCAGTATGGAGCTATACCAACAGTTATGATTTACTACAGACAAAAGATAGAAAACAAATTGAGCAAAGAGAAGAGGTACATGATGTGAAGTTCAGAGGAAAAGAGAAACAAGCCACAGAGTCTTCTCGCAGTGGAATCATACAGAACACACTTAATTTCTATACCAAGGAGTTATGACAAGATGTGAAATACTGTCTACTAGAGAAGCACATTACAGGCTCAGGACTCTGGGTTTTTATTGGGTGCTGCTAACAAAGGTACTCTCTAACATGTACAAAATTTCAAACCCTGGGAAGGAAAAGAAGTGTTCAACATAAGCCATAGTGTTTGCATCGTTTATGATCAGTGAGACATTCTTGTCACTTAAGGAAAGATGTAAACCCTCCTGAAATCCAATCTTCCAAATATCAGACAAAAGTCTATGTTAAAAGCAGACAAATAAGGATAGCAGTCTCAGATGTGCTGTGTTAACTCTTTTGCAAGTTACATAAAAACATCTCAGTGTTGAAATTTATTTACCACTATGTGGACATGTGGAAGGAATGAAAAAATGAAACAATACTATTAAAATGATAGATTTTGATATAGCAGTTAATATACGCCAAGTATTCCTCTGAATGCTTTACATATATTAACTTATTCAATCTCATGATGATGCAAATAAGTACTCCTATTTTACTATGAAAAACTTAAGCATAAAGAATTTATGTAAATTGCCTAGGTCAAACAGGAGGAAGTAGAGCCAGGAATCATCTCTAACTTTCACAGGAAGTTATATATTTTTCTTATGATTTAAGCTACTTGAATAGGTTTTCTCTTACTTATAGCTATAAATATTATATTATAGGTTTTCTCTTACTTATAGCTATAAATATTATATTATGTTAAATTAGATGGTAAGAAAAGACCTCTAGTAAATGGCATTTAAGCTGAATCCTCAATGTCAAGAAAGAGCTAACATGCAAAAAATATCTAGACTGAAGAAATAATGTAAGTCAAAATATTCTTTACTGTATGTGAGAAACAATACAGAGGCTAGAAGTGATAGAGTAAAATGTGTGAGAAAGAGATGGTATGAGGGCCGAAATGATTAATGACAATACAGGCTTTGAAGGCTCTGGTGGGAATAGTGGATATTATCTTAGGTGCAACTAGATGCTACTGAAGAGTGCTAACCATAGAAGTAAATGATGTTCTTTTCAAATCACTCAGGAAACTGTGGAGGATATAGACTTGGACATTTCTTTATAAGTAAGAAGACTAAATCTGGAGGCAATTATAGCTTTCAAATTAAAGATGAAAATATTTGGGATTAGATGATAAAAATTCACAATAAGACACATAGGTAGATTAAAGATTAAGAGATATTTTGTATATATGGTCCATAAATCTGGATAACAGAGCAATATATTAAGAACATCATTTTTATTTATTTGTCTTTTTCTTATTAAGTTTCAAGTTTTATTTATTCTGGACACAAGTCCTTTATCATTAATATGCACTGGTAATATGACTTCTTTTACCTTGCCTTTTCTCTTCCCTGTCCCATAAACTAGATTCAAATGGCTAAACGACATGAAATTATCACAACATGATTAACATCAGGGAAATGGAAATTACAACCATATGAAATTACAACCATATGAAAGATTTTCAAGTGAAGATTATTGAAATTGTCATCCCTTGTTTTTGTACAAGTGAGGTAAATCCCACTTCGTTGTGGTACATAATTATTTTTATACATTGTCAGATTTGATTTGCTAATATTTTGTTGAAAATATTTATGCATATGTTCTTTAGAGAAATTAATCTGTAGTTATCTTTTCTTCTAATATATTGTTTGTTTTGTTTTGTTATGGTGATAGTTTCACAGAAAGAGTTAGGAAGTATTTCTCATTCAATGCAACAGTTTAGAAATGGTAAAACTATTCAGATACCACAAAGATCACTTGTTTTCAGGCCTCTGGAGATGAGAAAGTGTTGAAAAGATGAAGTACAGGGGTGTTCTTAGGGTAGTAAAACTTATTGATATTGTAATGGTAAATTCAAGAGATCATAGATTATATAGTGCAAAAGTAAATCCTAATCTATGCAACTAGGGAAAAAATAGTCCTCTAAGTGCTCTAAAAATGTCAAAGTGGAATACTAAATGTGACAAAAGAAGGTAGCTCTATTACAAATACATTAAACAAATTCACTGAAAGGATTGGAGGGTAAAGGTGCTGACATAGGTAACTTTTGAAATGAGTGGAATCCATAAGACTAAAGGCAAAATAAACTATAGCTAAGAATTATATTCTCATTGATCATGTTGTTCCCCAAGGAAATGACTTTCAATTCTTATACCACCATATGCAAATATGGAATTTAACAATTAAATGATGAATGATGGATAGTGGGAACCGTGAATCTCCTGGCTGGAGTGGAAGTTTCATGTAAGCAGTGGAAGAGTCTCAAGTAGTACATATGGTAACTATTTAGTGATATCACTATGAATTCATGTTCAAGTGACTGTATATATGTGGAATATATATTTCCCTACTCTGTCAGGCTCATAGGGCCTAACACTAATGATATTATAGGAGCAATGAACATTGAGCACTGGAAATATTGATTTCTAATACCATTTTCCAATAAAAAGAACAAAGAGTCCTTGTAAAATAACTGATTTTAGGAATTTGGCAGGAAATTTATACTATGAGCCTGGAACATCTCATAATGCCAGAAAATAAGGAAACTAAGTACACAAATCTATACTAAAGGAAACATTGAAATAGGGTATCATAGCCAACTATAAGAATTATTAAGTGCCATATCTATAAAATTTTGAGCACAAAATCTGATCAGAACCATTTTAGAGGAGGAAAAATTGATTTGAGGGCTCATGGTTTCAGAGGTCTTAATCCATAGAAGGCTGGCTCCATTCCTTTGTACTCCAAGTGAAGTAGAACATCATAGCAGAAGAATGTGGCAGAAGGAAGCAGCTCATGTGATGATCAGAAAGCAGAGAGACTCTACTCTCCAGATTTAAAATATATACCACAAAGCCATGTCCCCAATGCCCACCTCCTTCCAGCCATACCTTGCCAACCTTCAGTTACCACTCAGTTAATACCTATCAAGGGATTAATTCACTAATTAGGTTAAGACCATCACAACCCAATCATTTTTTCTCTGAACCTTCTTGCACTGTCTCACATGGAAGCTTTTAGGGGACATTTCACATCCAAACCATAGCACTACTCAGATCAGAGGAGTCATCATTTGTGGAATGGCAGGTTATATTGATGGGTTATTCTATAGCTTAGTCTTAAGGGTGTATCCACGTATTTAGGTATACATAAAAAAATCACAAAGCCCTATTTTCATTGTCTAGTTTACAGTAGAAAAATTATATCTCCTTTTAAAAATAATTTTGTGATTTCTTAGGCAACTTAAAAATAATAGAGGAATTTCCTAAAATGCTGAACACTAGAGAAAAATTAGGTTTTGTCTGGGAGGAAAATCAAGACATCTGCTTGGAAACCATCAACAAGAGGCCTACTAGGTTTCCAAATATGGTTATGATATGTAAATCTGGAAGTATTGAAAAATGTGAGTCCTGGGAGAGTAACTAAATAAATGCAAAAGGAGGATATGTGTGTGTGTGTGTGTGTGTGTGTGTGTGTGTGTGTGTGTGTGTGACTTGGAGATATTTAATTCTGTGTTCATGTTAACAGACAGAATATATCCGGGAAGAAACTTTATTCTCTTATTCTCTACTTGCATAATTATCACTGTGACTGCTAACCAGGCTAGTGTTCCTGCTTTTGCTTCAGAGGAACCATCCACACTAAATCAACATCATCAGATGCCCAGTTTTTTCTGGGCCATGGTTAAAGTTATGTACTTTTCCAACTGATGTGCACACTGCTTTCATTTCTAAACCCACTATCCTCTATAGTGGTATCACATAATTGATATCTCATAATTGTTGTTTCCATTACCTCCACAGAATACTTCCAAACTACTACAGCTTGATATCTTAATACAAAATTGACTGTCTTGTTGTGTAGCTATTTCTAAAATCTGCTTTTTTCCTTTGATGTAAACTAAGCATATTTCTTATTCTAGTCACTACTGTAACACTGTGTGTGTATGTCTGTGTGTGTGTGTGCATGCATATTTATGTAGGAATCATTTAAAATGGAATTTGAAGCCGGGCGCGGTGGCTCAAGCCTGTAATCCCAGCACTTTGGGAGGCTGAGACAGGAGAATCGCGAGTTCAAAGCCAGCCTCAGCAATGGCGAGGCGCTAAGCAACTCAGTGAGACCCTGTCTCTACATAAAACACAAAATAGGGCTAGGGATGTGGCTCAGTAGTCGAGTACTCCTGAGATCAATCCCCGGTACCAAAAAATAATAATAATAATAATAATAAAATGGAATTTGAAAGAGCAATATATGGGAAATGGCAAAACATTTTTCTCATATGTTTAATAAGCTTCCAAATATTATTTTAAAAAAATCCAGGGGAACATAGAGTGAATTTTTCAAAAGAGTATGTAATTCTAATATTTTAGTAAATATTTTAATAGCTTTCTTTGTGTCTTTTGAATTGTCTTTTAACAGTAGAAACTAACCAGGGATGGTGTCACAGCCTGTAATCTTAGTGACTCAGGAGGGTGAGACAGGAGGTTCACAAGTTCAAAACCAGTCTCACCAATTTAGCAAGACCCTAAGCAACTTAGCAGGATCCTGTATCAAAATAAAAAACTTAAAACAGCTGGGATATTGCTCAATGGTTAAGCATCCTTGGCTTCAATCCCTGGTACCAAATATTAAACTAAATTAAATTAGTAGAAACTATTTGAATAAACATAAAGATGATTACTATACATGCAGTGAGTGTTGCAGATTAGATTTTATTTTTTCTTTTTGTTTCATTTATTTACATATAATTTTTCATTAAAGTGAATATGTTGAAAAAATCTGTTTGATGTGGGAGATAATTTCCAACATGACTCTATAAATATACAGAATAGAATTTTACTATATATTTTAGAATTGTTGTAAGAATATTTAGCATGAGACATGCCCTCTTAAATTTTTAAGTATACAATATAGTGTTGTTAACTCTATGTATCATGTTGTACAGATTTCTAGAACTTATTCATCATTCATCTCATATGACAGAAACTGTATACACTTTGAACATTCCTCCTACCATTCTACTCCCTGCTTCTATGAGTTTAATTATTTTACATATCACAAATAAGTGGAATTACATTTTAATGATGTGTTTCTTCACTTCACAAAATGTCTTCAAGGTTTATCCACGTTATACTATATGATATACTATAAACTAAAGATCTGTGTCCCCAAAAATTCTTACGTTGAAATCCTCCACTTCAAAGATATACTGTTAGAAGGTGGGAACTTTGGAAGATGCTTAGGAAAGGAGGCAGTGCTCTCCTGAACAGAATTAATATTCTTATAAAGAATCTCAGGTGAGCTCTCTTGTCCCTTCCACTAAGGACACAGTGAAAAGATGTTCACCTATGAAAGAAGAAACTGGCCATCATTAGACAATGGATATGCCAGTGCTTTAATCTTGGAATTCTTAGACTCTAGAACTGTAGAAATAAATTTTTGTTTCCATAAGCCACCTTGTTTACAAGATTTATTAATGGCAGCCTGAATATGTTAAGATATAGCAGAATCTCCTTCTATTTGAGGGGCACAGTAGTATTCCACTGTATGTCTACACCACATTTTCTTTATCCATTCATGTGTAAAAAAAATAAATAATTTAACTTTTTAATCTAATATATTGTAAAGTAAATGTTATCTTCATTAAGCCCAGATTTGTTGACTTTGCTAAATCAGACTATATTTTAAAAATAAAAGTAAAAGTGCCTCTATATAGATAGCAACTATGTTCCTTTAACTTCTTTCTAGACAAATGAAATGTACCAGGCTTCTTGGATCCTCTAGCTGTTTCTTCACAAAGCACTGAAAGTAATTTGTTTATATGGCATTGCCCTTGAAAAGCATTCCAGAAAAGTTCCCAGCATGGATTAAAATTTTCTGAATGCTCTGGCTTCTCCACCTTTGTTGAATCTCCTTCCGGTTTCTTTGATTCTAGCTGCACATCAGTCATACTGCTTGTCCCAAGAGTACAGGCAACCATTCTTCTCGGCTTATGTTTTAACATAGTTTTAGCTATGTACTTATTTCCCTTTATCACTTCACTTATATGTGTACATAAATGACTTCTTATCAGGAAATTCTTTCTTGCTTGCCCATTTCATTGAAATGGAATTTTATCTTATTTTCTTAACTGTTTAATTATCTTAGTAATATTTAAAACAATTGTATTCATTTCTTTTCAACCTTAACAGATAACCACGAATTTAGTGGTTTCGGATAAACTCATTACCTAATTTTTCTGAAGGCTGAAACCCTGAAATAAAGTTCAGTGGGCGACAGTCAAGGTGTCAGTCAGCTTGTGTTCCTTCTAGAAATTCTTGGGGAGAATCTCCTTCCTAAACTCCACACCCTCTACCACCTCTGAAAGACTAAATTCATTCCTTGTCTCATGGTCTCTTTCTCAATCTCAAAGTCAGTGACATATCTATCTTCTCTCTCTGACTCTGCTTCCCTGTGTTTCTGTATGACCTTATTTCCTCCCATTTTACGCATCCTTGTGATGATCCTGGACCTTCAGAACAGTTGAATTCAGAGCACTAAGATAATATAAGATCCATCCTCTTCCTAAAATCCCTAACTTAATCATAATAGAGAATTCCCATTTACCATGCAAATTACCATAGCAGACCCAGGTTCCATTGATTAAGACATGGATATGTTAGGAAATCCATAATTAAGCCTACCAAATCAATATAAAAACTTTGTATTTTTTGTTCATTTATTTTGTTTCTCTCAGTGAAATATAAGCCTCATTGGGACTTTGTATGGAACAGGAACTTGAATGTTATGCTCATTTCTTTTTCCTCATCTTCTTGCAAATATCTGGTACAGAATAGCTGCTCAATGTAAAAAGCAGCACAGTGTTGTTTGTGGAAACTTATCTTGTGAGTTAGTTCTTAGTTTCAAGTCCCATCAATAATTTAAGTAATTTAGGAGATAGTACTGATTGTTTTCTGTCAAAAAAACATTTGTTCACCTGCAAGGTTTAGTTACCTAGAAAGAAAGACATGAAAACGGAGCTAAAATGATTATACTGGTTAGACTGTCCTATAGTATTCTGCAGTTATCTGATATGAGTTTTTTCAGGATGTAATGTGCTGTTTCTTCTGTTTTGTCTTCTGAAATTTTTGTTATGTGTTACAGCTGAAAAGACAGACAGTCTTTTCTGATGCCTCATGTCAAAGATAACATGTCATCTCAAACTTCATTATTATCTGAAATTATTAGCCAGTATTTTGAACCTCTTCCTTATAGTAAGTTCATTTCATAAAGCAATATTGACTCTAATCCTGCACATTGGTTTTATTTACTTAGGTGTCTCCATCTTTGCTTTCTCTAGTGATGTTTTTCTCCATTTGATACACCTACAATGGGGGTCTAAATATAATACTGAGAATTAACAAAGTTCTGTGTGATTTTTTTGTTTAACTTCAAATACATCAATTCCATATGAAGAACAAGAGAGAAATATAGAATCTATTTAATTTAATTCCAACCAACTATTTTGAAAGAAAAGAAGGCAAATTGGTTTTAGTATAGTAGTGAAGGTCTATGGATACTTAGTTGTCTTAAGTGTTCTAATAAACTTTTGTTTGGATTTTAATGCTTTTTTTATACTGACCAAAATTAAAAGTACCTCTCTAATTAACATATTGCTCAATTTTAGATGTTAAGTAAAAATTTTCTTTTTTTCTTTTGCTTGCTCTTTATATTGACAATAAGCTTACTATAAGCTACTAGAGCCAAGAACTTTCTCTCTTGGATCTCTCATGCAATCCATATTTGTCTTGTTATGACCAACCACTGGCTGTAGCAGCCTCCATTTCCTTGTGCTCTAAACTGAATAACGTTGGTGAAATTCTGCTGTGTGTCAATTTCACTTCTGGCTCAAAGTAAGCCAGAGACTAGTTTAACCTGACTTTAGTATAGAATAAGACTCAACTTGCTTTAACTTTATCAAAAGCAAAACCAACACACAGATAGAAGACTCATCTATGATTTTAATTAATGGATAATGATGCTCTAGAGCTGTCATTTATTATTGCTATTTCAGTAGAAATTTAGAGAAGTTATATACATGAATGAATTCCAGTCATTTTCCTAACCAGTCATTTCCATCCTAACCAAATAATTAGCTATTTTATGCAGCTGTTATTTTCATTTCTAGTTCAAATATTTTACATGTTTAGTCCTGGCATATGTGTTGTTGGTCTAACACAGTGTTTTTTGGTAGGGATAGGTGAAATTTTGCCCCACAAGGAACATTTGTAAAATCTGAAAATATCTGTGGTTGTCAAACCTGGAAGAAACGCAATTTGCCTCTAGAAGGTAATGTTATTGAAAATTCTACAATGAACAGGATAGTTCTTCAGAACAGAGGATTATTATATTATCAATAGTATGGAGGCTGATAAATTCTGGATTTTTAATAGAAATGGATCAGAAATATTCAAGGGCCTTGTATTACACATGCCTTTTTTATCCCAAGTGATGATAGAAAAGAAAAAATATTCTACAAAATATTTTATTGTTGTTGACACAAACCAGGAACATAGGGATTTTTTAATCCTATTTAAAAATCAAATATGAAATAACCTCTAAAATTAAGACAAACACACAATGATAAGGTCTACTAGAGTCTAATGGAAATATTTGCAGTTTCAGTACATTTTATTTTTATTTGTATTTTCATCTAAAAATTCCCTACAGAGAAGCAGAGAGCTAAATTAACATGCTTAAAACCATGAAGTGGAGCAGTAGGAAAAATTTCATAAAATATTACACTGAAGTGAGATTCCTCATCTTCAGTCATAGCCCATTACCTGTTTACCAAGAGTGAATACATAAATAAATAAATAACTCCCTCAGCTACACTCTTAAATACTGAAGAAACATAGAGTAACACCTCAAAATGCAGATATTTATATTCTTATGCCAAAAGCCTATTCTTCTAATTTCAATTTTATAGTTTTGAAAATTCTCTTCCCACATGTATCACAAAGTAAGTCTCCTCTTTTACTTTCCTGTATTTAAGCTGCAAACAAATTCTAATAATATAATGTTTCATTTTTCAAAATCTGTTATAATACAATTAGAACAATCACATTGACTTGAATTAATAATTAATATAGTTTTCTTATTGAAGAAGAAAAATAATATTTTTATTCCATTAATAATCTTCACATTGGTGGGAAAGTTCCATTGTGGCTATCAAGAAAAATCTCTGATAGTGCTTTCAAGGGATCTATGAAGAGGAAGGAACACTTTACATTCATTTTAAGAGACCACACTCACTTGAAACCAAATCTAGGCAAGACTAGAGAGAAGAAAGAAAAAGAAAAAAAAATAAAAGAAAGAAGGAAGGAAGGAAGGAAGGAAGGAAGGAAAATAGAAAGGAAGGAAATTACAGGACCCTTATAATGAGTCCTTGATGAACATAGATGCAAAAATTCTTGACTCAATACTGGCAACTAGAAGCCACTGCACATTAAGGGATCTTTATCTTGTTCAAGTGCAATTTCTCCCCAGGATACAAGATGGTTAAACACATCTAAATCAATCCATTTGATATATCACACTGACAGAATGAAGGATAAAAGATATGTCATCCTCTCAATAGATTAGTACAAGCATTTGACAAAAGTCAGCATTTTTCTTTTGAAAAATTATCAAAAAATTAGGTATAACAGAAATATCAATCAACAGAACAATTATTATATTTATGACAAGCACCAGTTAATGTCATATAAAGCTTCCAGCTTTCTTCTGTAAGACTAAGATGCCTATTCTCACTACTTCAATTCAGTATAGTATTGGAAGTCCCATTCAGAGCTACCAGAAAAGAAACAAATTTAAAAATCTAAATATCAAAGGAAGAAATAATTTTCATTTTATAGATGGCATGATTGTATATGTAGAAAATCCTAAAGAATCCAACATAAAAATATTAAACTTAGCAAACAAGCATAGTAAAGTTGCAGAATATGAAATCAGTTTATGAAAATCGATTGTGTCTCCATGTACTAACAATGAATCCTCTCAAAAATAAATTAAGGACTGGTAGTATAACTCAGAGGCAGAGCACATACTTGGAACACCGAAGGCCCTGGGTTTAATCCCTAGCAAGATGGAAGAAAGGAAGGAAAACAAACAAACAAACAAATAAACCTCAATTACTACAGCATCAAAATGAATAAAATACTCAATAAAATTACACATTGAACAGTATAAAATATTCATGAAGAAAAGTGAAGACTCAATAAAAACAGAAAGATTAAATGTTTTGTGAATCAGAAGAATTAATATTATCAAAACACCATAATATCCAAAGTGATGTATAAATTTAATGTAATTACTATCTAAATTCCAATGGCCTTCTTTTCACAGAAATAGACAAAGCAATCCTAAAATTCATATGAAGCCACAGGAGACTATAAATAGCTAAGTGATTTAAGCAAAAGGAATAAAGCTGGAATTGTCATATTACAAAGCTGTTGTAATATAATTAATTATTTCACAAAGTTACATTAATAAAAACAGTATGTACTGCCATAAAAATAGATACATAAACCAGTGGACCAAAACAGAAATCCTAGAAATAAGTCCATGCATATATGGTAAGCCACTTTCCACAAAGACACCGAGAATATACAATGGGGAAACGCTAGTCTTTTCAGTAAATGCTGCTGAGGAAACTAGCACTCATATGAAAAAAATAATAATTTGGATCTTTATTATATACCATATACAAAAAGCAACCCAAAATGGATTAAAGACTAAAAACAAAACCTGAAACTAAAACTCCTAGAAGGAAACACAGGGTAAAAACTCCATGACATTGCTTTTGGCAATGATTTTTGGATATGATACCAGACAATCAGGCAATAAAAGCAATATACAAGTAGAACTCTATTGAACTAGGAGGTTTGTGCAATCAACAAAATAATATGGCAATCTACTGAATTGGAGAAAATATTTGAAAACCATATATGTGATAAGAGGTTAATATCTAAAATATATAAGGAACTAGTATAAATCATAAACACAAATGATCTGAGTACTAATGCTCTAAGGACTCGAATAGACTTTTATTTTCAAATAAGACATACATATGGCCCATAGGTATACAAAAATTGCTACAAATCACTAATCATAAGGGAAATGCAAATAAAACACACAATGGGGTATGACATAAAACTTGTTAGAATCACTATCATCAAAAAGTTAAAAGAACAAAAAAAGAGCCAGACACCGTGGCCCACACCTGCAATCCCAGCAGTTCAGAAGGCTGAGGCAGGAGGATTGTGAGTTCAAAGCCAGCTGCAGCAAAGGTGTACCACTAAGCAACCCAGTGAGACCCTATCTCTAAATAAAATACAAAATAGGGCTGGGGATTTGGCTCAGGGTTGAGGATTTAGCTCAGTGGTCGAGTGCCCTGAGTTCAATCCCCAATACTAAGAAAGAAAAAGTCAAAGAGAAGTATTGGTGAGAATGGGAAGATAAGGGAACCCTTATTTGTAGTTGGTTGGACTAGAAGTTTATGTAGTCATGTTGAAGAATAGTATGAAGTCTCTCCCCAAAATTTAAAATAGAACTGCCATATGATGCAGCAATCTCACTGGGTATATATCTGAAGGAAATAAAATTATCTTAAGGGGATATCTGCATTTCAATGTTAAAGTGACATTATTCACAACAGCCAAGATTTGGAACACTAAAGGGTTGGCTGAAAGATAAATGGAAAAAGCCTTAAGAAAGAAGAAATCCTGCCATTTGCAACAACATAGATGAACCTGGGGGACATGAGTTTAAGGATATAATCCAGGTACAGAAAGACAAATACTAACCTTGTCTAACTTGTGTGTGGAAAGGATTCATACAGAAACAGAGCAGAAAGGGGATTTCAGGGGCTAAGAGATGGGGAAGAACAGAGCTGTAGCAGTGTAAGCTTTCATTTAAAGGTGATTGTGTGTGTGTGTGTGTGTGTGTGTGTATTTATATGATCATATACTTGAAATTTGCTAAGAGAATAGATCTTAAGCATTCTTTTCATATGCACTCTCACAGAGAGGTAACTGCAAGCTAATTGGTAAATTATCTTGATTGTAGTAATCATTTCAAAATGTTTATATATCAAAATATCACATTGTATGCTATATATACATATTATATTTATATAATTTTAGTTATAAGTATACCTCAGTATACTGGAAGAAAAGGTAATTTTATCCAATCAATTTAGTTGTCAGATATTATCAAAGAGACAAACTTTTTTCAGTAGTTTACCATATAAGCAAAATGATCATTCCTGAGAAAAACGTGTGTCCAACATGTTGTCATCAGACCTATATTGTGCCTGTCAATCACATACCTTAAATATTGCTTCCAAAAAATGGGTTATATGCAGGAAGAAAGAGGAAAATGAGGAGAAAGGATAAAAGTGGGAGAAGAAGGTATTAATACTTTGAGCTTCTCTTGTGTTCTCAATTCCCTTTGAAACTTAAAACCCAATTTGTAATAATAATTTATCATAAAATATGTAAATATGTGACACTAAGTTTCCATATATAGAAGGAAATTTTACTTTAGATATAGCTTGTCTTCTTTTGACTTGTGGTATTGAGATCAGTTCACAGCATTTATGAAAATTGCTTAGCTCTTCTTTTTCAAATCTACTTTCTTTACATATGTATTTCAAATGCTTTTACTTCTCAGATTTAACAAGCATGGTTTCTGCTCAGAAATATTTTCTTTACACAACCCTCTTTCTCTTGAACAGAGTGACACATATTTCTAGCAATCTATTCTCCAAATTTTTAACTCTGCAATTCCCTATAAGAGTCAACCTCCAGCTAATTTTGCCACTTGAAAAAAAAAGTTCACAGAAATCAAATTTTTTTATGTGTGTCATTCTGTAATGCTGCTATCTCTAGTTCTGAATTCCTTTAGACTGTAAGTCCATTATACAAATAGAACTTTAATTTTTATCATCAGCTTTTCCTAACTAGAATTCACAGCAGGAAATCATTGAATGAGAGGTGTAACTTGTTGTTCATTTTAAAGCTGTATGGCTCAGCATGGCTATCATGTGCTTTGTTACACAATTATGTGCCTAAATATGAAAGACAAGATAAAAATTCCTCCTACTAAATACAATGACACTGTATGTCCACTCCCTTTCATAGAATAGTGGAAACTTTCTGTCACATGTCATTTGTACGTGGTGTATACCTACCTTCTTTATAAAAGTTTATGTGTGTTTTAAAATTTTTACCTTTCTTAAGTTAGTCCTTTCTTGTTCTACCACATGTAGGTTAAAAGATTTTGTTGGATCCTCTTTTCTTTCCATCCTAGAAATTTTGTCTTGGCCGTAAGATCAAAATTTGTTTTTAAGTTGTTCCTATATCTTCCTGAGTTTCTGATGTCCCTATTTCAAAGTCTGAGCTTTTCTTTTTGTTCAAATACCAAATTCTGAAGACTTTTTTAAAACTTGATAACTGCAGTTTTCCTTTTGCCTCATGGAAAAATCTAATTCTTTGAGATAAAGTGATCCAAAAACAGGTTTTCAACTTCTTCCTTGATGCTTTAGCCTTGTGATAATTCCATTCTTTTTAAATCCTTCTGCATGTAAAACAGTGCACATAAAATTTTCAACTTATTTTTACCTGTACATTATCAAATACTTTCCTCTCTCAAATATACTATTTTTGGACTCATATTTTAGATTGCAGGTATACATGAACATATGTAAGAATTGCTGCTATTCTCTTTCAGTTGTCATTATATAAATGGATTGTTTAAAAGCCTGTCTAGTAAACAGTCTAGCACATATCAATTTAAATATTTGCATATGTAAACTGAACATCCTGTAACTGAGACCACCCTGGTTCTTAAAAGAAATCCAGTTCTCTGCCAAATAGATTCCTGATAGTGGAGAATAATGTGTTACATATGTATGTGTCTTCAGTGTGAAGACTCCGATGATGATGGATTTTAACCTCATCAACTTGCCCTAATTTTGCAATCTCTTCAAGTGTGCTTTGGACTAAAAAAATTTCTTCTGCTCTTAGATATATTTCCCTCAAAAATTATAGTGTTTTGTAGCCGGGCGCGGTGGCTCACGCTTGTAATCCCAGCACTTAGGGAGGCTGAGACAGGAGAATCGCGAGTTCAAAGCCAGCCTCAGCAATGGCGAGGCGCTAAGCAACTCAGTGAGACCCTGTCTCTACATAAAACACAAAATAGGGCTGGGGATGTGGCTCAGGGGTCGAGTGCCCATGAGTTCAATCCCCGGTACCAA
>CM053411.1:20658988-20679466 GCA_028644305.1 Xerus rutilus | reverse complement strand
GAAAATACAGCATATTTAACAAGTGATGCTGGAAAAACTGGATATTTGTGTGTAGAAGAATGAAACTAAGTCACTATCTCTAATTCTGTACAAAAGTAAAATCAAAATGGATTTGAGACACAAGACCAGAAATTTTGCAACTGTTAGAAGAAAAAAAATTGGCTAAATAATTCAACATACAATTGCAGGTGAAGACTTTCTGAATGGGGTCCCTATAGCTCAGAAAATAAGAGAAAGAATCAATAAAGAGGATGACATCAAATTAGGAAGCTTTGCATAATAAAAGAAACAATATAGTGAAGAGAACTGATAGAATGAGAAAGAAATATTTGCCCACCACTTTGTCAATAAAGGACTAATATCCAGAATATATAAAGAACTATAACATTTCAAAATTTTAAAAAGAAATAATCCAATAAATGGGAAAAGAAACTGAATTGACAGTTAGGTTAAAAAAATGTTCAAGATCGTTAACTACCAGGAAAAGCCAAATCAAAAGTACACTGACTTTTCATCTCACTCCAGTTAGAATGGCATGCATCAAGAATACAAATAACAGTAAATGCTGGTGAAGTCACAGGAATAAAGGAAATCTTATACACTGATGGTGGAAATGCAAATTGGCACAGCCACAATGAAAAACAGTATGGAAGTTCCTCAAAAATTTAAAACAGATCCACATATGATCCAGCTGTACCGTTCTTCAGAATTTATCCCAAAAATTTAAAGTCAGCACACTAAAGATACATGCATAACCATGTTTATCACAGCACAGTCACAGTAGCCTACTATGAAACCAACTTAGTTGTCTGTCAATAAATCCCTGGTTAAAGAAAATGTATATACATAGAATGACATTTAATCAGTCATAAAAAAAGAATGAAATTAAGTCATTCACAGGAAAATAGATGAAACGGGAGGTGATAATTGTGAGCGTAAGTGAGACTCAGAGCAAAATATGTTTTCTCATATGGGAAAATGAGAGGGAAACATAAGAAGAAATGCGGTATGGATGCACCAGGAAGATTAAGAAAGGCCAGCAAGGTAGAGTCAGGGGTTCAGGAGGAAGAAAGAGGAGAGTGGACGTAAAATATTGGGGAGTGGATCTGATCAAAGAAGAGTTTTTTTTTTGTATACACAAATATTCCACAATGAAACCCATTATTTTGTAAATCAATATGTATCTAGAAAAAACAATAATAAACAAATGAAAAATCCCAAACAGCCAAAAAGAGAATATTTTGCTATTTTGGCCAACTAGTTCAAATACAAAATCTAGTTCAATGTCTTGACATACTGTTCTTATCTGTGTACTATCTTGAATCAGGTTTAATAATTAAATGACATTGAATCTGTGATTGCTGATCTATTCTAAAATGCTAAGCCTCATATCAAAAGTAGAATATGAATTGTCTCTTGGTAAACTAGATAAATTTGAGAACATAGAGGGCATTAATTACATATGGATCATAGATGGAGGAAATCTCCATAAAGCATTATTAATATTACTATAAGGCAGGCTAGCACTTATTCCCAAAAGGAATTCTAAGTTATGCCAAGAAATAGTACATGCTGATACAACAAATACAGCAAGTAAACCATTGTATTTTGAAGTAATGATTGTGGAAGAATGTTAGAAATTAGCAGGAAAACATGGAAACCTTGTAGAATTCAAATATCTAGGATATTCTGCATAGTAAGAAAAACAAAGCATCCCATACCTGCCACCAATGAATGGCTCCACAATTAGGGAGGGGAAGTCTCCCTTCTGCAAGGGATGTGTGACAGGGTCCCAGGAAACTATGACTGCAAAACTAGAAATCCTAGCTGTTGAAGGTTTTCATAACCCTCAGAGGCTTGCTGCAGAATAAGATAAGTAACCTGATGTCTGAACAGTAATTGTTTTGGAAAGGGACTTACATCATCTCCAGTCAACCCCAGGGAGCTGTAGCCAAGAGCCAACTTGAGAAGGACTTGTATAAATTTAAACTGCTCTGGCAGTCTGAATTCCCTGTATATTCCCATCTCTGGGATCCTACAGACATTCCATTGTCCTGGGACAATGAGAAGCTGCCTCCAAAAGCAAGTATGGCTCACCAGTGTGACTCTTAAGTCCACTGAGCACTCTGCACTATACATGACAGGTGTTGCAACATGGAGGCACAAGAATAGCATTGGTGACCTGAACTAGGGGATCAGCGAGCCTGCCTTCAGATAAGAGGAATATGGAGTAACATGCAGATTTGCACTGATGCTAGAACTAAAGGTAGCCACCCACATGGATCCTCCCTCCCCTTCTCCAGAGCACCTCACACAGTACCTTACACTTATAGGGCTAGGTATGATCTCCAAGGTTCTACTGCTGCACTGCCTACAGATACACTGGAGTGGTGTTCAGCAACTCTGTTCTTGGGACATGGTCCTGTCCACAGGGCACATGACCTAAAGAGGTCCAGAAAGGAATTATGCCCTAAGTCTGACAATCTGCCCTACAGTCTTGCTGGCTCACTAGCTGGCTCCCTCCTGCAGCCACTTCATCTGAAGGAATTCAAGGGAGAAAAGTCACACCCTTGACTCTACCCCCGAGCAAAATCAAGGGAGGCCCAGAATGCAATTTTGCTCAACTGCAGTTGACTCACTTTCTCTCACTATCTGACAGTAGCAATAGCTGAAAGAGTCAAAGGAAAAAAACCTTGGCTATCTCCCATCTCTGGGTGTATATAGTCTAGGGAGACCACAAAAAGCATTTTAATCAGTGCCAGTAAAGACCCATTCCTGTTCACTCCCTTATAGGCACTTACAGCTGAAAAGAGCCAAGGGAAGAAAAGCCTCAGTTGATAGATATCCCATTCCTAGGTGTGCACAGATGAAGAGGACTGAGATCCTGCTCCTGTGTGCACACACAAATAATAGCATCAGAGAGGGACATATCTCTTACTCTCTTACTACCACCACAATTAACTTGGTCTCATTATCAGCCAACCTCACACCTTGACTCATCATGTATGACTGACAGGACTGGGTGTTAGTGCATCAGAGGGGATGTTGTGTTTCCTGCCACCAACCCACCTTTTAAAACAAGGCTGGTACCACACTGTCTGGTCAGAGGCCAAGTGCTTCAGGCCTACCATCACTCTAAGTGCAGCAAGTGCCATAGATTCTTGGAAGTAATAGAGCTAACATAAGCAGTGGATGGGGAAAGGCCCATCTCATAATAGAGGACACCTCTGCCAATGTAGGAGTTGTCACACTTTCTGTTTTCTAAACCATAATTTTTTCTGAATACTAAAGTGTACTCATACTTTCATGACTTACAGAGACATTGGATCTCAACAACATGGTAAGTACTATGGTTAAACTCATTAATCACAGTGAAAGAAATTACAGATGACTCCACTATGGTGCCCATATAGAAACAAAGCCAACATTGTGCAACAGAAGGGCAAACCATAAAAGTGATAAAGATATCCAATCCACTAAATGCATTATTCTCAACATAGGAACATAGAAACTGAAAAATCAAGGTAATATGACAGAAGAACATAGCCCTCTAGCAGCAGATTCCAAATATATTGAAATGGATAATAGCCTGCTGAAGAATTCAAAAGAATTATTTTTAAAAAGCTCAATAAGAATCAAGAGAATACTAATAAAAAATAAAGAAAGAAACTGGGTGTGGTGACAAATGCCTGTAATTCCCAGCACTTTAGGAGGCTGAGACAAGAGAATCACAATTTCAAAGCCAGCCTCAGCAAAAGCGAGATGCTAAGCAATTCAGTGAGACCTTGTCTCTAAATAAAACACAAAATAGGGCTGGGGGTGTGACTCAGTGGTCGAGTGCCCTTGAGTTCAATCCCCAGTACCCAAGAAAAAGAAAAGAAAAGAAAAGAAAAAGAAAGTTAATACAGGGTATGAATGAGACATTCAGAAAAGAGAAAGAGATTTTGAAAAAGAGAGAAATATTGGAAGTGAAGAGCTCAGTGAGTTAGTAAAGTTCAGATGAAGGCCTCAAAAACACACTGAATAAAGCACAATAAAAATATGAAAACTTGAATACAAAACTTTTGAAATAACATTCAGAAAGCAAGGTCAAAATGAAGAACACATTCAAGATTTTTTTTTTTTAAATATTTATTTTTTAGTTGTAGGCAGACAGAATATCTCCATTTTATTTTTATGTGGTGCTGAGGATCGAACCCAGTGCCCCCCGCGTGCTAGGCGAGCACGCTACCACTGCGCCATAACCCCAGCCCCCACATTCAAGATTTTTAGGACAGCATTACAAGATTTAATTTTCACATCAGTGGCATACCTGAAGGAGAGGAAATAAATGTTAGGGGCAAAGAAAATCTATTGAATAAAATAATAGCAGAAAATTCTCTAATCTTGGGGAAAGCATGGATATTCACACACAGGAGGCCACTATAATCCCAAATAGACATTAACAGTAAAGATTTTCACCATGACATATTATAGTCAAACTTTCCAAAATACAGAAGAATTTTAAAACCTGAAAGAGAAAAGTTTCAAATACATTTAAGGGCAATGACATTAAATAACAAATTTCTCAGCAGATACCCTATACCAGAAGAAAATTGAATGACATATTCCAAGTCCTGAAATAAAATAACTGCCAACCAAGGTTACTATATCCAGCAATGTTTTCCTTCAGAAATGAAGAAGAAATATTTTCAAAGGTAACCAAATACTGAGAAAATTCATGACAACCAAATTAGCCTTACAAAATATGCTTAAGAGATTTCTACATACAGAAGTGAAAGAAAGATAATCACCGTCATGAATGATAATATGTGAAATTTTAAGGCCTACAAGGAAACTAAATACACAAAAGTGAAATACAAAAGAAACACAATCAAGACAGTAAACCATCAAATCACAAAGCTATAGGAGAGAAGAACAAAAAAATTTCCAAAGAAGAAAATCAGCAAAATGACAGCCATAGCCTATATTTTTTAATAATACTCTTGAGAATAAACTCTACAACTAAAAGATACAGACTGGATGAATGAGTTTAAAAAAAGAAGAAGAATCATCAATATGTTGCCTGTAAGAAATCTTGTTCATAAGTAAAGACATACAAACTGAAGGAGAAAAGGGGGAAAATGATATTCCAAGCCAATGGAATCCTAAAACAAACAAGAGTAGCTACATGTGTTAAAATATTTTAAGAAGAAATTATAAATATAGACAAAGAAGTTCACTATATAATGATGGATAGATCAATTCAAGGACATGCAATGATTGTAAATTGATATGAACCTAATATTGGCATATACAATTTTGTAAAATAAACACAATATACCTCAAGTGATAGACAGACTCTAATACAATAATATGGAGTATTTCTATATCTCACTTTCATTAATGGATAGATCATCCAGTTAGAAAATCAACACAGAAACATCAGACTTAAACTATACTACAAATCAAATGAATTCAACAGGCATTTATAGAACATTCCATCCAATAGATGCAGAATACATATTCTTTTTTTTTTTATACTGGGATTGAACTCAAGAGTACTCGACCACTGAGCCATATCCCCAGCCCTATTTTGTGTTTGATGTAGAGACAGGGTCTCATTGAGTTGCTTAGTGCCTCGCCGTTGAACTCGCGATTCTCCTGTCTCAGCCTCCCAAAGTGCTGGGATTGCAGGCATGCACCACCACGCCAGGCTAGAAGACACATTCTTTACAATTCGAGAAGAGATCCTGTACTTGGATTAACAAATTCAAACATTGCAATCATATCCTGAATCTTTTTCATCACAATGGAAAGAAACTGGAAGCAAATAATAGGAGATACTTTTGAAATTATACAAATACAAGGAAGACTGAACAACACTGTTTGGGGCAAAGAGTGGGTTATTGAGGAAATCAGAAGGGAAACTTTAGCAATTTCTTGAAACAAATGAAAATGGAACTAAAACATAATAAAGTGTGTGGAATGCAGCAAAAGCATACTAAACAGAAATTTGTAGGAATGCATGCCTGATTTTCTCCAAGGCCAGGAATAAGATGAATGTGTCCTCTCTCCTTGCTTTTATTCAATGCAGTACTGAAAGTTTAGGCATAGCAATGAGGCAAAAAGACATAAAAACAAGAAGGAAAGGAGTCAAATTATCCCTGTTTACCAATGATATGATTCTATATGTAGACAAACCTAATGAACACCACAAAATACTATTAGAACTGACAGACAAAATCAGCAAAGTTGTATACAAAAGTCAGTAACTTTTCCATATACCAATCATGTATATTCTGAGAAGAAAATTACAAAAAAAAAATCCTTTAACAATAGCTACACACTTAAAAATAAAGCAAAATAAAAATAAATAAAATACCTAGGGAATAAACTTAACTGAGGAAGTTAAAGACTTCTAAAATGAAAATTATAAAACACTGGTGACAGAAATTGAACACTAAAAGATTGAAAACTCTCCCATTAGATGAATCACAGATTAGAAGAATTAAAATATCCATACTATGCAAAGTAATCAACAGATTCAATGCAATTTCTATCAAAATACTAATGTTGCCTTTTTCTGAATTAGAAAAAAAAACTCTAAAATTCAAATGAAAGCACAAAAGATCCCAGATTTTCAAAGCTATCTTGGGAAAATATAGTTAAAGCAGGGATCATTACTGTGCCTTATTTCAAGACATACTACAGAGTTATAGTAATGAAAACTGCATGGTATTGTCATAAAAATATACACATAGACCAATGGAATAAAATACAGAACCCATAAATAAACCCAAATATCTAGATCCAACTGATTTTCAGTGAAGATACCAAAAATGCATATGAGAGAAAGGACTGCTTTTTCAATGAACAGTGCTGGGAAAAGTGAATATTAACATATAGACTATTGAATATCAACTAATTCTTTTTTCTCATCCTATAAAAAAGTCAACGCAAAGTAGATCAAATACTTTAATGTAAGATCTGAAACGCTAAAACTATTGGAGGAAAACAAAGGAAACACTTCAAGATATTTTACAGGTAATGATTTTCCAGATAGGAGTCCTAAAGCACAGGAAACAAAAGCAAAATTGACAAATGGCATTATATCATTTAATATATGGAAGTTGGCCTGAAAGTAGATTAGTCATAACTAAGGACATGGTAGGGTGGTGAGGGTAGAGGGTGGATAGAGATGATCCATGTATGCTGTATGATTCTGTGGAAATATCATATGAGATGCCATTAAGAGGTATAATTAATATGTTAATGAATAAAATATAAAATAAAACTAACAAAAGAGAAAACTATGATGTGGTGTTTTTAGGAGACACATCAAGCATAGAAATTCAGAAATGTTGAAAATAAAAGGATGAAAAATGATGAACTATGCAAACACCAAACAAAATCTAGTGAGCTCATTTTTATCAGGATTAGGAAAATAGATTTTAATGCAAAAAAAAAACAACAGAAATATTGGAGATAAAGAAGATCTATTCATAGAGATACAAGTATCAGTTGGCTGGGCTTGATAAAAAATTTGAAATTTTTATCCACTCAGTAATCTAAATAGTAAAGCACTTTAATAATAAAGTAATAGTAAAGTATGAAAACATCAGTGTACATATTTTAAGTCATACTGAGAGATTTTAAGAAACTTTTCTCAGTAACTTATAAAACAAGCAGACAAAAAAATCAGGTTATAGAAGACTTGAATGACATCATTTGCAACCACAGGGTATGTATGCTTTACAAAAAAAAGTTGGTGTATTCTGGATCTTAAATCATACCTCACCAAATTCAGTGTCTTCTGTGCTACAAAGCAATACTAGAAATCAGTATTGAATAGAAAAGTAGAAATATATACATCTTTGAATCTTTGAATATTGAAAAATGTTTTTCTAATAACTTCAAAAATGTTACAATAAAACTTAGAAAATATTCTCTCTAAATGAAAGCAAACATACTATGTAATAAACAAGCTAGGATGACTCTAAGGCATACATATGTGTGTACATACGTATATATACACACACATTTAATTTGACTATATATTATTAATTAGAAAAAACAGTAATTAATGGGTTAAGCTGCAATCCATAGTTGCTATGATTATACTAATACAAAATACCAAAATATTTCCAGGTATGTTATTAAATTGTTAGAGTTCACTTACTTTGCAGAACATAAATCTGATCCACAATAATAAAATGCAACAAAAATACAGTTAATATAAATGTTAAAATACAAATACAACAAAAAGTTTTTGAAAATCAAAAAAAATGACATCAGAGTTAAATACACACATATATTAAATATATTAAACTGAAAGCAAGATCTGCCTAGGAAAATAAAGCTTTTAAATATAAAAAAGAGGAGAGAAATACTACACTCTTGAATTCAAATATTCACTGTTGTAAAGATGATTTTATCTACACGTTGTTTATAGACTCAGGGAAATCCTAATTTTTCACCAACAGGCCTACAGGTGTGTAGAGATGGTAGAATTCTCTCTGTGTGTGCATGTGCACATAAGAATACAACTGAATCTATTCTTCATACCATAAATAAAAAATATTTGGAATGTTATAAAGTACACTCTTTGAAAGACAAAAAATGCATTCATCTTTAAAGATAAAGTTTGGGAAATTTAATAACATTAAGATAAGTCATCAAACACTCCATCAACAGGGAGAAATGACAAGCCACAGAATAGGAAAATATAACACATAAAATTAACAAACGGTCTCATTTGGATTTTTTTTTAAATCTAGAACTTCATAGATAAAAGGCATATAATTCATTTAAAAAATGCACAAAAAATTGACCAAGCTTTTCAAAGAGTTCAGAAATCCAAATGACAAGGCAAAATATGAGAAAGTAATCAGACAATAAAAACCAGTTAGTGAAATTTAGGACACAGTTGGCTCTCTGTATCTGCATGTCCTGCATGTGTGGATTCAACTAGACTTGAGTAGAAAATAGAATCGCAACTCTCCTGAACATACTAAACGTTTACAGATTTTTTCCTTACTATTATTCCATAAACAATACAGGATAGTAACAATTTATATAGAATTTTCATTATAGTTGGTGTTATATGTAATTTAGAGATGGTTTAAAATATATTGGAGGATGCGTTTATGTGCAAATACTATGTTGTTTGTGTAAGGGACTTGAACATTCATGGATATTTGAAACGAATCCCCCACAGGTACCAAGGGATAACTGTATTATCTTAGGTCTCAAAAATTCCACTTGTTACCTTCCTTATAGAAATATGTGTTTGTGCATATCAGAATAAATTAAACAAGATATATTGTTCACAATAGCTAAAAAGAAAGAAACTGAAATGTCCATAGACAAGTAAAATGGGTAAAATGTGATATATTACTCACTGGAATACAAGACAAAAACTACTAACAAAACAACTTGCATTGATATAAATACAAAATAAATATTTTTATGACACCATTTATTTAAAGTGCAAAAATAGAGGGAATAAGAAAGTATTTTTGAAATGAAAATAGATGGTATAACCATAGGTGGTAAAACTATACTGAAAATGAAAAAAGTGACTACTATAAAAATTAGGATGCTTTTGCCCTCCAGGAAAAGCAGAGGCTTGCCATCAAGCTGATGTGTGAAGAGGGCTTTTAAGATGCTGGTCATATTCTTCTTCAAATGGGTGGAGAAAAAAACATGTGGCACTGGTGATAAATCATCAATGCTTTCTTTGTTACTGTTTGTTAGGTGTGTTATTATGCAAAATCATTTTTTAAGAAAATTTATATGAGGAAAATTGCCTTCAGTATGATTGAGTTACAGCTTCATATTTTTAATACCAAATAATAAATCTGTTGTATTATCCTAAATTACTTAATTTTATAGACAGATCTGCAGCCCAGAAGATTACCTTTCGGGAACCAAAAGGAAAGCAAGGCGTTATTTATTTTATTTTTATACCTTACTGCTTGTGTTATTTTTTTTTTGGACAACAAAATTCAAGATTTTGTCAATATGTCTTCCTATACAATATTTTTCTGAAATATATGGGTATGAAAATTTATTTTTTCTCCCATTTCTGTAGATCTGAATCAATTCTCTTACAGTTTGAACTTCTGCTCCTTCATCAGCTTTGTCCACTCATTCCTTAGTTCCTTATTATTTAGAAATTCTATACTTAATTGTGAACCTCTGTAACTATAGTTCTAGCTCTTTCTCCAATTACAACTCAGGTTTTGGCTAGTTACAGATACATTTTCAATGTCAGTACTCTTTCATGTGATTTCTAGAAAAAAAAATTTTTAATATGTCCTCAAGTTCTGTGAGTTGTTTTTTTTTATAGTTTCTATTCTTACCACTTTTGATTCATCATAATTGATTTAAATTAGCATCATGTGTAATATAAATGTTTTTTTGGATTCTCATTAGATACAGAAGTTAAGTATTTGCAAAAACAGTTTTACCTTTTGTTTTGTGGAAAGTTTTATGGATTTTTTTTTTTAATTTTCAGGTTATTCCCTCTATTGTAACTACTTATTATATTCAGATTCCTACTGCTATTTAAACTTGTTTGTTTTTTCTAAGGGACTTGAATATAATTGCCAACAGTATGAAATAATATGGATTCTGACAGTGTTTAGGTATCCCTATTCTAATATTTAGCTTAAATGAGGGGAGAGGGAGATTTTATATCTGGAGTTACTTTAGTTTAACAAGTTACATATTGTGATGAAACCCATCTATACGTAATAAATAGATGAACTGGGTGGCATGTAGACTTTGTGATAGAAAGTTATCAGACTTTAAAGAAGCTACTTGAGAGGCAGACATGACATATATTTGAAAGGTCAACTATGCATTTGAAAAAGGTTAAATATATATGTGAAAACAAAGGAAGTTACAGTGCTTGTTCTTAAGAACAAAGAAGGTATGACACTGAAGATCTATAAAGGAGTTATGAAGTATGTTCAAGGGAATAAAACATCAAAAATATCTTACTTATTGCAAATCTTTTAGTGCAGTTGCCATACCTCCTATCAAGCAGAATGTCTCGCACATCCTAGAAGTTCAAGAGACCTTTCCATCCATCTTGAAGAAGGTCTTACGTATGCTCTGATATAAATTAAAATTTGCTGTTGTGTTGCATTAAAGAACTGTGGGGGATTGAGACCAAGTCCCTGACTGGTGACCATTTCCTCCCTTTTTTTTCTAAATGCAATCTTATGTCCAGCAAAGTCTTTGTATTTTATAAAAATTTTTCTCCCTATAATGATCATGCAACTACTTCTGCAGCACGAGGGGCTTTGCCTTGTGCCTTCCTCAATTTTTCAACTTTGATAACAGCATGAAGTTTGCAAACGTAGAAGCTTCTTTCCTAAATAGCGCCACTGCAGCCATGAGCATCCAACTGAAATGCCAGGTAGCACCACTATGTAAATGCTTTTCTATTTAAATAAAGCCCTTTGTGTGCATCCTAGGTATTCATCAACCACCTGAGCCTACAACTTTCTCTGTTTCATTGGGCTTCCTTCCACTTTATATATAATCTTTCCCTTTCTATCTCAGTGTTTCCTTTATAAAATGATAGTTGTACTGGTTTTTACATTTAATCTGCCATGTTAACAGATTACTTTGTAAAAAAGCCTTGATGTTTATTCATTTCAATTTTGCTTACCTGGTTTCAGACATCCATGTCATTTTTTTAAAGTATATTCCTTTTGGTATTTAGGGGGCATTTTGAAAGGGAAAATAAGTTCTCCAGTTTTGATGAGAAGCATAATTGTTATTACTATCACTTGCTTACTCTGCATTCAATTATTTAAATAAATACATTTTGTGCATTATTTTATCAGCAAATACATAGCATCAGTTTTATCTTATACATCAAATACAAGTTATGAGAAAATATTTTCAAGTAGGTATTAATATTAAATACACAAAATGAATATTCTCAATTTTATAGAATTCAGGGTGCCCAAAAGTTCTTAAAGTTATAAGACATGATGTATATATTATGTCTTTCTGATAAGTTATAAATATCTAGAAAAACATTTCAGAGAAACTTTAGCGTTTCAAATTATTAGTCCAGAAAAGAATTTACAAATACATCCTTTTTGAGAAGCCAAAGCTTTTAAAAAGCATGGATTTGGGAGTGGGAGAGATCTAATACCTTAAGTCAAAGGTTTTTGGTTTTGTTAAGTAGAGGCAAATAGTTACTTTTTAAAAGTGAAAAAAGTATGCAAATGTCATAACCACATTTGGTTAGGAACATCTTTGAATATCACTCTCAATAATTAGCCTTGAGTCCATTCCCATCATTGAAAACTGGGAAAAGTTTAGAAAGTTTCCCTTAAATTATAATGTTCCTTCCTATTTCTATATAGGACAAGTTTTCCTGACTTTTAAATAATTCTAGCAAAGATAGCTCCAAATATAAAAACTCTGCAAGTATAATTCCACAGAGAGTTCTGGAATGTTGACTTAGAGAGTAACACCACATAGGTTCTAAGAGTAACGGGCAAAATATCCTCAGCATTTTCTGCATTTCAGACAGATATAAAACTTTTTCAAGACTTCCTGTCTCCTGGGTAATGTGTAAGCATAGCATTTTCTTACATTTTCTATCCATTTTATGCCTCTCTTTCCACTTGAAATTATTTCTTTTGGGACTAAAATTTTTTGACAGTTGTTGACTCAGCTACAATTCCTCTAAAAAGTATTGTTTTCATCTATAATTAGTCACTGCAATGCTATGGTGCCTTTGTCGAGTTTTCTAATCACAAGACAAACCTCAAAAGCAAGTCAGTGTATGTGTATCCAGAAGCTGAAGGATAAAAGTTACCTCCAAAGATACCCTGTGGATAGTTTGCTGTCAAGATTACTTTCCAAGTTTGTCTTTGTCTCTTAAAGTTTTTTGGGGGGGGGTATGCCTGAGCCAGGCTCAGGTGTATTGGCTTGTAAAATAATATACAGTAAAAGGGAGTATTCTCTGCTATTTATTTATGGAGGACATCAATTAAAGTTGTATAGATGTTTCTTTGATGGAGTCAGACCTTTAGACTCTGGCAAAGTTCCTTGGTAAAGTTTGTGCATTTTATTTAAAGATTGTCAGTGAATATTATTTTTGTTTTCTTAAAGTATTTCAGTCAAATTATTGCTTTTGTGTTAAGGTTCTGGTGGCATTGTCTCCCATTAGTATGAGCCTTGATTTCTAAAAAATGTTGAATATTGTTTTCCATTAGTCTAGCCAATTTGGGGGGTTACACAGAAGATTCTCCAGCAGCTCTTACCAGTTGTAGGCATAAATTAATTCATCCTCATGAAAAATAACTCTTTAACCACATACTCATATTATAGCTAGCCCATTTGTTATGTGTGTAGCTGAGAGAGTTAAAAAACTGAGGAGCATGAGAATAAATTAAGATAAAATCAAGAACAATAAAAAATCTTTACAGTTTAGTTCCTTAAGAAGAGAAACTACAACTGATGTCCTTGGTAGAAATTCTGACTAAAGTGGGCAGAATACACACACACACACACACACACACACACACACACACACACACCTCTTCTGTGGACAGGTGCATTGTCAAGAGAAATCACATCAAATGGAAGACACATTCAAGTTGTTTCACTTTGCAATCGCAGCTGTTTCAGCACCGTCAGTCTCCCTGTCTTTATCAAGATGCTTTTTAAATCACATTTCCTTAGGGATAACTGGATCTGCCATCCTTGGTTATCAACTTTTCATCCCATCTGTTACTGTTCCTATTATAGTTACAGTGAAGTAGCACACACAAGCTGGCTTGAAATGTATAGAACTGAAAACAGTTGGTTTTGTGACTGAGCATTTAAACCTTACTTGATTCCAAAGTGTAAAAGAGCTTGATCTAACTTCCTGCAGTTGATGTTTGATGCCACCTCTTTTTCTAATCTCCTACCTCAGTTGTGATCTGAGTTGTTTAAAGTTGTTTAAGTTAAAGTAAAATAAACTTGACCTTGGAATGTGAAAGTACAATATTCATCTCGCTGTCTTGTTTGAAAATGCTTTGGGCAAGCACTTACCTTCTTTGGCATGAATTACAAAATCACAAGTATTTACATGTAATGTAAACAACACCAAATTTGAGATTGTAGAGTATGCAGTATATTGCACATATTCCTAATTACTTTAGGGTATTTGCACTATAATTTCTGTGTAATTGGATTGAATACCCAAAATATTACATTATTCTCTTGAAACATGAGAACAATAGCAATATTTCTGAAAAGTTGTGAGGAGAACAACATGTTAGCCTTCACGTTATACAGCAAAGCCCATAACTGTGCACAGGTAGGATGCTTAATTGTTGTTAATAAGAGTATCCAGGAGGCAGCCTAAGGGATTCATTCATTCAGTTCCATGGTATTCATGTTCTACAGGAATTTCCTGAGAAACCTGAAAGTGAAGAACACAAACTTTTCTTTCTCTTATATTTAAAGATTAATTTAATAATATAATGTCTTACATCCTTTGTGCAGAACATAGGAAAAACTGTGTTCAAAAAATATTTTCATTCACAGCTGGAAAGAAATATATTTATAAAATTTCTACAAAAGAGAGAAGGTAAAATCCTTTTATCCCAAAGGATATAAATAAAATTTATGAAACCTGTTGGTTGTGAAATGTTATTAATGTAGTGATATCCATCATATCAACTTTTCAACTTTTGAAAATTTCAACTTTTGACTCTTGTTTTAATTTTGAAAACAGATGTGACTTTAATGCGTGCCCTTATTATACACAGGTTAAAATATTTTTAATACTTTCTACTAGCTTTTTACAAATTTCAATTTTAATTTGAACTCAAACTCAGAAAATATTTCGCTGAAAAATTGATGCCTTGTTTTTCTTTTGTTGTATTCAAAGGGAGATGTGCTACAAAACTAAAGCAAGATATATCACTGAAAAATAAAAGGAAGCACTGTGTCCTAATGAACTTGTTTTTTCTGACTTAAATACATTACATATATGATCCACGATAAGACCAAAGTGTACATAATTTGCATTAAAATCATTACTCAGAGATTTGTATGTATTATTGAGTTTTAAAATATGGATATAAGAGGCTACTAAACACATACTCATTACCAAAACAATAAATTTTAAAAATCACATTTGCTTTAAATTCTAAATCAAAAACTATTATCTTGCAATACATAAATTATTTCATTTAATCAGAATAACAATACATAAAATACATAATATAGTGAATTAAAAAAATTCAGGCTTAGCATGTTCAAATAAGTGCCTTGGTTCAACTTGGTTGAATGCACTGCAGGATCCTCCCCACATAAAGTTCCCAGAAAACAAACAAACAAAACACATAAAATAATGATCTGTTCATGTGGTCAGTGTGGTTGGTAATTAAAAATGTGAATGCCTAAAATCTTGAAAAAGTTATAGAAAAAAAAATTCCATCAGAGTAAAAACATATTTTCTCTCCACCAAAGCCCATCAAAGACAGAAAGAAAATAAAGTTGAAAGAGTCTGAAGCAACTGGAAGAGGAAAAGCAGAATAGTTTTACTAACCCACAGATAATAATTTTGATAATAAATGTGGAGCTAAAAGAACAAATGGCAAAGTAAACATAAATTAGGTGATCTTCACCATAGCCTTGGGTATGTGTGAAAGAGATTAAAGGTAGAACTCGAAAGCATATTCTCCCTTCACTTTTTTTTATATTATTATTTACACCTTCCCACTGATGATGCAGAGACAATCCCCTAACAATATAATAATAGTAATAATAATAATAATCTCCCTGTTTTCCAACAGATGCAGAGATGGGAATCAATTTAGAGTAATTTATAGCATAAAAATCCTCGAGCTAATTATCTACTAAGAATAATTTATGACTTTACCCCGTAGAATATATATATATATATATATATATATATCCAGGATACCAGCATGGTAGTTTCAGTAAAAATCCAAGGGCGAGGTTGACCTCAAGGTTTACCATTCACAGCTGAGGTTTCCCACTCACTGGCTCTCCTCTCTAAGGCAATGGAAAAGGGAACTCTCCACCTACACTTAACACAGCGAGACTGAAAAGCCACGAAAGGCTACTCCATTCATAGGTCCATGTGTGATGTAATGAGACATAATGACTCTAAGTGAGAAAGAACGAGATTCTATACAGGCAGGGGAAAACAAGGAAACTGAAACTAAATGTACTCAGCAAGGTAATTTGGGAGAATATTTACCATTCTTGCATAACTCTATTAAAATCTCCCCAAATTGTTCCATGGGTATGGCATTCAAACTAGTTCATTGTGAAATAGTCTTTTTTGGCGGGGGTGTACCGAGGATTGAACCCAGGGCGCTTAACCACTGAGCCACATCCCCAGCCCTTTTGTGTATTTTATTTAGAGACAGGGTCTGGCTGAGTTGCTAAGTGCCTCACTAAGTTGCCGAGGCTGGCTTTTAACTCGGGACCCTCCAACCTCAACCTCCCAAGTTGCTGAGATTAGAGGCATGCACCTGTAATGGCCTTATTGTGAAACAGTCTAATGAACAGAACTTCTTTACTTTTGGAGATTCGAAATGCACTGTAGAATATTATAGACTGAGAATTTCAGCATGAAAGAGACTGACCTTTATTAATTTTCCAATCCCTCAAACTATTTAATAATGTGTAAAATTTATTAATATAAAGAGAACATACTTTAGAAAACTTCAGTTCATATATTGAATGTGATGAATGTTCCTCTCAGGTATCCAGGTATTTCTTATTTTTTGACTCTGAAAAAAAAAGCTAACATGCTTTTTTATTAAATATCTATAATAATGACCTTGACATGAGTTAATTGTGACCTTTATATGACCAATTATGACCTTGTCATAATTAAGTAGCTTAGGCCATGGATGGAATGAAGAATAATGTTACTCTAATGCTCCAAGAAGCATTTGTTTATCAGAGGCTTCAGTAAAAAAGCAAAAGTAATGGGTAAAGGGAAGACAAGGGTCATCTTTGATAGAAACCAGTTTGACCCCTTACATTTGATAAAATCCTTATTCTTCACACTGATATAATTAAGTCTAATTATTTACAAATTGGAAAATATAAGAATATAGAATTTACTTTCTCTCTAGTTGTTCTTAAAAACCATATAGTATCATAATTCATCAGACCTTCTATAAACAGAATCTGAGCTTAGTGATAACTGTGTAGAAAAGAGCTACACAAAAGTTTACAACATATTCACATTGAACCAGTACTTTCACTGGTTGATTTAATTCCTCATCTCACTATAGACTAGGGTCTTATTTCACAATGTAGAATTTGTGAAAAAGTCTAAAGTTCTCTGGATTCAGAATTTTTTAATTTATAAGGAACAATGTTCAATTTTCCCTCCTTATGTGTAGGTCCCATATCTGTAGGTTCAAACAATCCCAAGTCAAAAATGTACTTAGGTATAGAGTGGTTTCATCTGTGGTAAACATGTACAGACTTTTTTTCCTTGTGATTATTTTCTAAATAATACAATAATTTACATAACATTTACATTGGATTAAGTATTGTGAGCAATCTAGAAAATAGTTTAACTCGATGGGAAGATGTGCATAGATCATATGCATATAATATGCCTTTTTACTTTGGATACTTGAGTATCCACAGATTTTCCTACCCATGGGAGGTCTTAGAACCAACCCTTGGTGGATACAAACATGACAACAATTTGCACATTCCTCAACTACTTAATTTGAAAATTAGCCTAGTATTTTAAAATAGCACTCTCACAATAAAATATACAAAACTCTCTGAAATATAAGTCAGGAGAAAAGGTAGAGAAAATGTTCTACAAAATGAGAACATTTTATTTTTAAATAAAATAAAAATTTTATTTTACAAAATAATCAGTGTGTCAATACAAGCATCTATAATTTGGGTATTCTGGGATAATTATAAAAAATATCTAGGTTTACACTCCATATAAAAAATTTAACAAAATTAATTTAGAGGATGAAATAAATTGTTGAAAAACAAAGTTTTAAGAACATTTTTTAAAGAAAGCATACAATCTACACAAAGACCATGCATATCCTCATAATCACAGTGGGTAGAGGGTCTCTCTACTACACCTTTAGTATTCTCTGAATTTCACACTGCTAAGGAGAAGAGGAAAACCCTAACTGGGCTGGGCTTTCTCATCATCTTGAGGGGATGAGAATTTGCAGTAAAAATTAATTCATAGAAAATAAAGGAATATAATATTTTCTACAAACAAAAAATGTTTGTAAATTAAAATGTACTTCTACCCAAGCTTTTCTTCCCCACTTTACTAAATACTTATTTTACATCATATATATATATATATATATATGATATATACATATATATATACACACACACATATCATATATATTTAGTTTTGAAAGTTTTTCTTTACTTTTTCTATTGCACGTTGAGTATAATTGTTGATGATCTTTACCTCTTAGATATCAGCTGCAAACAATGATTGACAAAAACGAACATCATTCAGAGAGACTAGATTTGAAACAAAATCAAGTAACTCTAAAAACTTGGGTATAGATTCTTTTGATGAACACACATAGTGTTATAGTATCTAGCAAGGGGGGGGTTTGTGTAGGCATGCATATATGGAAAAGAGTATAGGAGTGTTCGGCAGTCAAGAGAATGTTGAATTTATACATTTGTCAAGTAATCTGCAACATGTGATTCTAATGTAAGTCACTGTCTTTCACTATCATGACTTTAAAAAATCTTCAGTCATACAGAGATGTCTGTTGCTATTACCACAGGGGGAAGAAAGTTGTATCCAGCTGTCGAGTCAGAAAATTTGAGTCTGCCACCTAATGATTACTTCAAAGATGATCAGAGCAAAACATGACCAATGGCACATCATGTAATTTTCCACAGAGCTTTGGGAGTGCTTGGTATTCCATCTTTTTAACATCCCTTTTCTTTTAATTGTGAGAGATAAAAGGCTTGTGATGACCATGGTCCTTATTGAGAAGAGTTTTTCTGGGAATTGATTTACTATGGAAAGAGAAATCATGAGATCAGAAGAAAAGCTGGAACAGATAAGTCTGGTCTCCACATCCACTTGTATCTTAAACTAGCATTCCCTTGGCCTTTAAAATAGCATCATTATATAAACATTCCCTTTCCTTTTGTTTATTTAAAAACTGATCAGACATATTCTTTAACTTGAAATTTAAAACACATAACAATGGGTTCAGAATGTTTAAGAATCTTCCATTTATTAACCCAGCATAAAAGGAATTACAGTCAATTCTAGAATTGCTGTTTCCTTTAAGATTGACCAGTAATGTAAAATCTTGCTAATGAATTGAAGATTGCACATTAAAAAAAGACTCATGGATAACAATTTGGTTGTTCTCAGAATTATTTAGCTCAAATCCAAGTTCATATTGTATAATTATGCTATTAAACAGTAATTAATAAATTATACTTAATATTATCTACTTGCTCATATTCCTACCAAGAATAATAATCATATTCCTATTACTGTAGTACATAAGTTGATCAAGTCTATTAAGGTTTGTGAAAATATTTTCAAAACTATATGATATCACATATACAATGAATTTATTTTTTTGCCTGTGGTTCAAAATATTTGAAATATTACTAGTGACACTGACAGATATTCTCACTTTAATAGTGTTTTTTTTTAAACTTTTATTCTTCTGGCAATTACTTTCAGTAAACATGCTGTCAAGACACTTTATTGCTGTCAGAACAATAAAGAATGCAGAGGTCTCTATCATCACGCCATGCAATAAAATGGTAGCTTAATTACCTGACAGTGTGGGCTGGTATTTTAAATGAATTTTTAATACCCTGTGGGTACATTGATTTATATTTTGAATTATGATTTCAAATATCATCCAAGTGTGCAAATCCTTTAACTCTCATATTCTTTGAATAAATGTGGGAAGAGTTCTAATTGCAATGCAAATCATGTTTGTTTATGTGTATATATGTGTTTGCCTAGAAGGAATTATGATTTAATTTGCTTTTAATGAGAAAAATAATTTGAGCACAAAGCTTTAGAAAATAGGGGGAAATGGAAAGAAAACATCTTGATCCTATAGGATGCCTTAAGGCAAAAGCAGAAATAGTTATCTTTCTGTTTGTTTTAAAAGATAAACAATGTTGTTCCACATGCTACAATACAGGATACACAATTGTATTAAAAATACTGATTATTTTCTCATATAGTAACATAAAATTATAAGTATTTATGTGCTATCCATAATAGATAGTCATATGAAAATGTATATATATGTATATTTAGCTTAAAATCATTTTAAATCATATTTCTTTCATTTGAACCAAAGGAATTGGTCATTTATGCTACCTTTTCTCAGCATTAATATTTAAATATTTCTGGACTTTTACATCAAGAAAAGTTTAATATTTAAAGTGGAGGAACATCTGCCAATCAATGTTCCG
>CM053411.1:20634757-20658488 GCA_028644305.1 Xerus rutilus | reverse complement strand
AAGAATATTATATATATTAAGAATATACATATTCTTATTCAAAAGATGACTATCAAAATACCAAGACTTATTCCCTTCTATTCTGTTTTTACCTTAACTGGTATAACATCAAATGTGAATACTGTAATACAATTCTGATACTAACCATCCAATGTTAGAGTTCTTCTGGCTGGCAGGCTATAAATATACCTGTTCTAACAGTCCTTACATATTCAATTATTTGCTAAAACAACGCACAGAACTCACTGAAATTTCTCTACTTATGGTTATGGTTTTATTAAAAGGACAGAGATGAAGTGAGATCTGGGAGATTTTCCAACACAGAGCTTCAGAGTCATCTTCCTGCAGAGTGAGGGCATGTCACCTTCCCCCACTCCATCAGTATTTCTCAAGCAGGTTATTTTGTTCACCAGCCAGGAAGCACTACTTAGCTTTACTCTCCAGAGTTTTTATTAGTATTTTATTTTGCAGACATGATTGAGTCAATCATTGGCCATATAATTGAGCCTAATAATCTCTAACTCTCTTTTTCTTTTTTTCTAGGATGACTGACAGCTGGAATTTTCAACCCTCAAATCATATACTTGGTCTTTCAAGTAAGTTTCCTGTTTAAAACCACCTAGGAGCCCACCATAAGTAATACATTAGCCTAATAAAGTCAATCTTTTCATTTAATAAAAGCCAACACTATTTGAAGCTCTATGCCAGGAAACAATGCAAAGAAAAAGAAAGCTATGTTCTTTATCATACCGTATTTTTCTACACTCATTATCCATTTCCTCACTCCACCAGGAACAAGATTGCTGATTATCTTCTATTTGCATCAAGAACAAAAATACAGTATCAAATAATACTGGTTAGGACTTTCTTGGCTTCTTACAAATCCAATCCTTATTCCTTGAAAATGTCTACCACCAACAACTTCATCAGTTAAAGTCATTGACTTTCTTAAATGACTTCCAGCCTTTCTGGGACCAGATATCACATATACATTATAGTCCTAGCTATAGCTACCTCCAATATTACAAATATCATCAAGTTTACTTTTGTAAAATATAATTTTACAAATTACATTTCAATTATTTTTGTTATTTTTCCGATCTTGCCATATTACAGCAAATTTTAAACAGAAACTATATCCATTTCGGATCTCATCCCTGATAGCCATGAACCTTAGAGAGCTGAATAAGATACAAGAACAATGAAGGCAATTGAGCCTCAGAATTTAAAAGATTTTATTGATCATACAGCAACATGAAATGGGAATCAAGTGTTGTCCAACATTTTTAGAGAAGAAAGATGGGAAATTTGGTCTATTCCTCTTTGTCTGGAGTTTTGCTGCAAGGTCACCATGGCAACCCAGGAAAAGACAGCAGAAAAGGTATGTGATGTCATCTTTCAGGAGCCTTTCTGAATCCTTTGAAATTACAAGCAAAGTACAATTTTTAAAAAATTCTTAATAACTAGATTGTACATAAAAAGTAGGGGAAACAAGTATATTGTTTTTGTGTTGTGGTCTGTAACCTTGCAAGCCTGGCAACTATAGCTAACCACAGCAAAATACTCTTCAAGAACTGAATGATGATATCCACAATTTGTAGCTGGGATTGAAAAGAATTACATAAAATCTAATTTATAAATACATAGTCTTTGAGAAATATTCTGCTTAAAGAAATAATGTCAATCAGTAGAGAAAAGAGGATAAGAGATATAAATTTTTCTGGCTTATGGAATGTATTATACATCTACTGAATATTAAACATCCTTTTTAATTACTGGTAGGCAAATCCAGCATCAGACCTCTGAATTCTTAGTTTTTGAATTCTTAGTTTATTAATATTTTTAAATCCATTGATTCCTAAAGACTCTCAGCTAAGTACCCTTAACACTTTATTTAACAGGGGAAGTGAGAAAATATAAACCTCTGAGCCATCTAGAGTGAGACTGAAATTCACTCAAAGGGAAGGGAAAAATCCCTATAGTTTTTAATATTCTGTCTTAAAATGCCAAGGTGCTTTTAGTATTTGAATCAATAACAACATGGTTTATTTTACTGTTTTTAAAAATTGTTTTCAAGCCAGGCACAGTGGCACACACCTGTAATCCCAATGGCTGAAGAGGCTGAGGCAGGTGGATCATAAGTTCAATGCTAGCTTCAGCAAAAACTAGGAGCTAAGCAATTCAGCGAGACCCTGTCTCTAAATAAAATACAAAATAGGATGAGGATGTGGCTCAATGGTGGAGTGCCCCTGAGTTCAATCACCAGTACCCAGCCCCCATCAAGAAAAAGAAAAAAACTGATTTTCAAATGTCTTGCCACAGAATAAGTTGATGTTCCAGGACAATGTGTCTGTTTCTTTCCTGTAGTTTTGCCCACCTTATGTATACAGTATCAGATAATGCCCAGAACTACTGATACTTCTGTGTCAGTGGGAAATTAAAAGCTCATGTTCTACAGAAAAGCATTCATATAGCTAATGTTCTTTCCTTGACTGAGAAAAATATCATCTCGTAATAGACAACTCTCTGATGATGATAATTCAGTTTTGTTTTAGACATACCTGAACAATGGTGAGTAGGTTAATTTAACATGAATAATTCATTCGTATTGTCTGAATCTCTTTGAGGAAAGTTTTATTCTCATTTTTCATAGTTTATGCTTTCAGTAAACAATGATTTCTGAAAGGAAGCAGATTGGAATTGTCTAAAATGTAAAAGATAAGATTAACAGGTGGCCTGTGGCATTGACTTTGGGGTACTCAAGTACCTCCTAGTTTTTGCCATATCTAAAAGAAACAATTTGAGATGCAAAGGCAAAAATAAAAAATTTCAAGAACTATATCATTCATAATAATTTTGGTATGGTAATCACATTGCAAGTATAAAGCACAGAAAAAGCAGATGGAGGAGCTACAAAATATTTTAAGCAAAAAGAAAAGTATTTTAGCTTGAATATTAGGCACAGAATAGTAGCAGTGAAAGTTGTATGTATTTATTAAGAGAAATTTTAACTATTAACAATGAATTTGGTACAAATGAAAGAAAATTATAGAGGGCAGGGGGATTTATCTGCTTCTAAATATTCATTTTAGGAGAAACACTTGAAAAGAGAGAGAGGATCCAGGGGGGATATTCAAAGAGAATTGTGTAGGTAAGTAAGCAAGGGAAGGATCCAGAGTGGTTAGGCATAGGGCTTCACTGGAATCCAGAAAGAATTTATACAGAGGACAACAGAGAAGGTCTGACAGAGAAGGTGGAGGTAGGCCTTGCTGAGGAAACCCATATCAGAATAATACTCAAAAGCATTCTCAGAACAGAGAGATTGATTTTTAAGAAATGATTGAAAATTTCTCCCTTGATGATGGAAGAATTACCACAACAATCATAACAGCCAACATGCAGTGAAGGATCACTATTTGGTGAGCACTGTGCTAAGGCCTTGGACTGCTTTATATCATTTAATCTTCACGGAAAATCTATATGCTCTACAATCTTTACTGATTTCCTAGAAGAAAGAGGCCATTAATAAGCCTTGAGTCTTAAAGATGACTTTCATGACCTCTTTAGTAGTCTAGAGAAAAAAGATTTTCTGAAATGTGTTATTCTGACCTTTATCATAAAAAAGGTAGTCCTGAATAACAAGAATATAGAATTTTACTTAAAGGTGGGAGGAATGGTTCTGATCACACTCAAAGGACTTGAGGAAGGCCAAAGTCCTTTCATTAGGTGGATTGTGGGAGGAGACAGGAAGCATCAACAAGGCCAGACACACAAGATTTATGCTTCCAATCCTTCCAGAGGACTGAACTCTTAGGGACAGCAGTAGGAGGCACAATATGAGGAACCTGAGAGTTTGGGGCATTACTGGCCTACTCTTAATCCTCTATGGAAACTTACACGAACTTTCAAGGTCCTAGGTGTACAGGGTAACAGCACAGTAACATAGATAAAATAAAAGCTAGATGGATGATTCGGAAAACAGGTCTGGAGGGATACATACTGGGAGTTGTGAGACAGAGATCTAGAAGTGTCCATGTGACCAGCAAGGGGTCATATATGTGCTAAGAAGGCCATGGGTCACTAGAGGGATGGGGTTAAAAAGAAGCATGTGTGTGAGTTGCAGGAACTTCAAGTCAAGAGGTGAATAGCCAAGATCAAGACTGTGGCAGTAACTGTCAAGAGTCCCCCAAGCTAGCTATGGTTATTTCACCGCAGGAGCTACCAGTCCAGTAGGAACCTAAACCAGAACACTAGAGACCATCCTGCAAGATTGAGGAAAACATCATGCTAATACAAATAGCTGAAGTTAATTCAAGGTCACTAGCTCTCTCAAAGCAAGTACTCAAAACCTTGGAGAGAAGAAGTGAAAAGGAAGAGGAGAAAATCAGAATAAAAGACAGCAATTTTTCCAAAAATGGCTGTTTATAGAAAAAAACTGATTATATCTCCTGCTGGATCTAAACTTACCAAAATACAAATAAAGCTTAGATGTCCCAGTTTCCACTGCCCTAAATCAACAGTAAGGAGCAGGACTGCTTGTATACTGAGTGGGGCTACCATGATAGTAGGTATGGTCATTTGGTTTTGTGGTAGGATTTTGCATTAATAATCATGTCTTCACCTTCAAAGGTAGATATTGTTTTGAAATGATCTATTACTTGAAATTTCATGATTCTACTGCAAAACTTCATTGACTGTTTCTTTGTAATTTTTTTAATTATTTGACATTTTAAAACAAAAATATCTAATTATTTGTTCATAATCAAGTTTGAGTAAGTTTTGATATTGTGCTATGCTCATTAAAACTATCATCTAAATTTAGTCTCAACTGTTTTCTCCTTATTAATTTTCTGTTTGCTGAATATTTTATTTATTTGTCAACACTTGAGTTGAACATTATATTTTCCTTATTTGTTTAATATAGATATTTGGTTATTCAAATAGGTCTCCAAATTTAAGTGTTTTAATGAGCATTTGTTGCCTGCCTCTTTGTCTCCTTTTTTGTTTGACTGTATTTAGAACGTTGCAACTATGTAGTTTTAAATCAAGGAGTATACATATTATGCCATTCAAGGACCTAGGTATCCTCTGATGGGAATAACAAGTTCTCTGAAGTGTTTGAGTTATGTGATTTGTCTGTCAGAGACCAGGATGATATAGCCCAAGACTTTAAAACATGTTTTTAAAGACTATGTAAACAGATATTATGTGTTTAGATTTCTAAGGAAATTTCGATAATTTCAATAATTGTAATATTTCTAAGGAAATTTCAATAATTTCAAAAATTATAAAATTCCAAAATTCATTTTCATTTATATTTTATTATCCATTCGGGTGCTGTGCTAACAGATTCAGAGCATTGGCAATGTGGGCAAGTAGTTTTCTCTCTCTGCAGTTTCTACTTTATTTTAGAGGTGCAAACTTCAAACTATGTGCTACAGCTGCTGTGGGCAGGTATCCCACTTTTACCATTGGTCTATCAAATGATCTGGGAGACTTACAATTTGGAATTATTCATGCACTCCCAAGAGAAAACTTTAATTGATTATCTCTACTTATCATAATTCTTTTGCTAGATTGCCAAAATACATTTGCTGATGTTTTATTTTTTGTTTTAATAGGTGGTTCTGTGGCCAAAAACTTCTACTCTACTACTAACATGTTATTTTTCTGTGTTTGTTGGGCTAATCCAAATTTATCCAGAACTTTATTCCCTGCTGTAGCAAGCAGTAAGCCCCTCATTAGAACTATGTTATAAAGGGGTCATTTTATTTAGAAATCTGTCTCAAACAAATGCCTGCTGGAAATCCATAAACAACTTTTCATTATATTTCTTAAAATTATTCCCAATACAGATTTCTCCCAGTATAACTAGCCCATGAGACATCACATCTATGTAAATTTTAGATTCTCTAATAACACTGCTATTTTGGAAATCCTATCTGTATTCACCTTTGTGGTGTTTATTTTTCAGAAATCAAAAATTGAAGGAGTTAAATCTCATCTGAATTGTAGCAATATAATTATGACCTCATCTCCAAAAGACATCAAATCAATTCTTTCTGTTATAATACTTTCAAGAAATTTCTTTAGATTCTCTCTCCATAGATGCTTTTACTATTCTGAAGTGATGATAAAACTGTTTCCTACTGAATATTTCTTTAATATGTTTATCAGAATGGGGAATTAAATAAACTGGCACATCATGATATTAATTATAAATGCAATGCAGCTCTTTTCCTCAAGGGGTACCAACCATTTAAATGATGTGTGACAATTCAGTACTTCCCTAGGTTATTTTACGTCCATATATGCCTACACAATGTGAGAAGTGAGGCCAAGATAAACATTTTTCAAGCACAACTACCATCTAGTTTTATTGTTCATCGATTTTCAGTAAAGCCTCTAAGATTTAACTATAAGAATAGATACACTGATACCTCTTCCTTCCATATAAAAAGATCATAAACAGAACAAAAATATTTCCATCTTATATCCTTTCCCTCATTATGTCCAAACAATAAAGCAATAACAAAATAGATAAATGCTTATAAAATAAATGTCCTCCTGGGCTGGGGTTATGGCACAGTGGTAGTGTGCCCGCCTAGCACGCGTGAGGTACTGGGTTCGATCCTCAGCACCACATAAAAATAAAAAATAAAGATTAAAAAAAATAAAATAAATGTCCTCCTTTATAACATCTGCAAATCAGTTCTTAACATATATTTGATCCAAGAAAATCAGCTGGAATTATCTTGTGATACTAACAGTACATAATAAAGTAATTTCTCTTTTTGAAATAGCAGCAAACAAATATCTCCATGGCTAGTTGGATCTTTTTATTGGTCCTTTTTAGTTATACATGACAAAAGGTTCATTTTGACATAATCATAAAATTATGAAATATAATTTTTTCTAATGCAATCTCCAATACTTTCCCTATTCCTCCTTTCTTTCTTCTCCTGTTCCCTTCCCTCTATGCTACTGATCTTTCTGCTATTTACTTATTTTTTTAAAATTATTGTCCTGTGGATGTACATGATGGTCAGATTCACTGTGGTATATTCATATATGCACATAGGAAAGTTAGGTCAGATTAACTCCACTGTCTTTCCCTATCCTGATCCTCCTCTTTCCTTCATTCCCCTTTGTCTACTCCACTGATCTTCCTTCTATTCATTTTTTTATCCCCCACTTATTTTAGATTATCTTCCATATTTCAGATTTCACCTTTTGGGACTGGCTTATTTCTCTTAGCATGATAGTTTTCAGTTCCTTCTATTTAAACTTGATAATTATGTTAGGAAACATAATAAAAATAGGCCCTTTCTTGTATGTACAGGACTCCCCCCTTTTTATTCCTTTCTACAATTAAGATCAAAGTTTGGGTTTTATGTATACTGAAATAATTATATAAATACATATAACATATAGTTCATGCTTTCCATATAATCCCTTGTATTAGTTTTCTATAGCTGCATAACAAATTTCCCCAATCCTGGGTGGGCTAAAAGAATATCCACTAGCTACTTCATAGCTTCCCTGGGTCAAGAATCTGAGTACAAATTACTAGATCTCCTCTTGAGATTTCACCAGGCTGAAATTCTAGCTGTCAGATGGGGTTCAAATCTCATCTGAAATTTGCAGTTCATTGTAATGTCACTTGTTTGAGCACAATTTTAGTTCCCTACATTTGTACTACAGAGTCATCCAGCTCCCAGAGACTGCCTGCCATTCTTTGACAATATAATAATCATAGAAGTAAAACCCCCTCATGTTCACAAATCCCACTCACACACACAAGGAAAAGAGGATCACACAGAGCCACACATGGGGGACAAGAATCTTGAGGACTGTCTTAGAATTTTGCCTACCAGAACTGCCTAGACAGCAGAAGCAAAAGTTTTCATTGATTACATTAAAATCACACACAAATTAACCTTAGAGAAATATGACTTAGATTATAAGTATGATTTTTTAAAAATTCTTCCTATTTTCAGGAATTGTGTTTTGTGATCAGGGACTAACTGAAACTTTTCAACAATCTTATTAGTTAGACGTTGCTATTATCTCTAATGTTCAGATGCTTTTCAATGGCTGACCAGTCAGCTGCTTCAATGATGAAGGAACAATTCAAGCAACATTTCAAGAAGGTTCTAAGGAAGGTAACAGCCTATTCAAGAGCAGTTAATGCTGTCCTTCATATGGGATTATTGGGTGTGTGTACCAGAATTGTGGCAACTGGAGTGACAGTGATGCACTCTGTATCTCATGAGGATAGATTGCTGTTAATGGACTGAGCATCCTGGTTTGGATAGTGTTATTGCACTGAGAGCCTGAGACCAAGAAGGACCCATAGCCACATATGCATTGGGTTCCATTACCGGCTGGAAGAACAGACCCAGATTTCAATGTTTGAAGATGTGGGTTGTGGTGATCATTTCAATGCTATGGCTAAAACCAAAACCAATCCAGACAAATGTGCCATTCTATAACACCAATAAGGAGTCATATTTATCTCTCCAAATACACAGTTGTAACAGAAAACTTAACAACTATGCAAAAAAATAAAAATTAGTACACCAGGCAGATGACTCTAATCCCACAGAAATCTATACATACTATTAAAGATACAGAGTCTACTTCAGAAATACTCACTTTTCACACACTGAAAAGTTCAACATATTGGCAATATGATGCATAGTGATGATTCTATAGATATCAAACTCTGAGCATCTTGATTTTGTTGCCAAAATCATCTAATAATATACTGGGAATCACTTGTCCAATTCAACTGAAATAGGGAAAAGGGAACCAGACTTAAACTTCTTTGAGGCCCCGTCCATTCAATTATTGTGCATTTGGGGACATGAGACAAATAGGGAAGCATCTTCAAGGCTAATTGTTCTTACATAGATACTGCAGGCAATGAACTACAAACAATAGTCACAGGAAAACCAATTTTAATTAATAAGTATGATTCTGAAAGGTAAAAAATTATTAAGGATTTGTATGAAGTGTATGAATTTTTGAGCCTCTGCTTAAAATTTTCTTTTAAAGTTATCTTTAAATTTCTATGAAGCATTGACTTCAGTCTCCCCTTTTGAATTTAATAAGGGGAATGAAGGTTTGATAGGTGAATCTTTTGTAATAATCTCCTTATCCTTTACAAGCCTGTATTTAGTGTTAGATATCTATAAATTGCTTTTTCAAGAATTTAATTATTGGACTTCATTTTGAGAATATTGAGTTTGACATTTGTTTACAATGGAACAAGTAACTAAACTGCACTAAGAATTTATTAAGTTCTACTAGGGTGAATATGCAGTGTAAGTTACTTTTCTGCTTTTATTTTATAACAGGTTTCTCTGAGTGTTCCAGAATTTGTAGGAACATAGGGACTTTCTTTTAGGGTCAATCTACCTCTCCTACTTTATGATTGTTGGTTCTTTAAAATAATTTGCTACAATATAAAGTTTTCCTGCTTTTATGGTTCCTGTTTTATCCTGCTCTTTTCCTGAAACAATTGCTGAAGACCATCTATCTTGTTAAATGAGCGAGTTCTCTAAATAACATTTTGATTCTAAACACAGTCCCAGCTCAGGTCAGATGATAGAATTGCTGTCTATGGTCCTGAATGGCAGGTAATTTCCGGAGTCTTGCTGAACTGTGTCCTAATTACTGTTTTTAGGTGGTCTTCCCACAGCATGTCATTCTCTGACTCCACTGATTAATCTTGAGGTTACAATGTGACACAATTAGAATCAAAGGTTGTAATGAGACTTTTATTGCACGTGTAAAAAGAAGCATGTTCTATTACCACTAGATTTGGAGTTGGGAAGAATTTGGGACTGCTGGACACTACCATGTGAAATATAAGAATGAAAACAACAAAACAAAGAATGCAGGGTTAGTACCTGGAGACTTGTTTCTGAAGGCCCATACCTGAATCAAGCCCAATTTAGTGGTCTATTTTATGGACCACTAAATTCTCCTTATTTCAGACTGAATTGGATTTTTCCACTTAAAATAAGAAGTTGCCTAAACATCATTGCTGCAAAGAAATGCTACCACATCTCCAGTAAACCTATCATAAGTTGAAAATACCACAAATCAAAAAGGCCTTTAATATACTTAACCTACTGAACATCACATCTAACCCACATGATACACTGTAGAGCACCCCATACTTATCCTCATGATTGCATAGCTCACTGGAAGCTGTGGCTGCTATAGCTGCCCATCATGATAAAAGAATATCTTATCACATATGACAATCCTGGGAAAACATCAAATTAAAATTAAAAGTAATTTTAATTACTTTTACAAGTGTGTATCATTTTTGCACTGACATAGTTAAAAAAATCATAAGTTAAATCATTGTTAAGTTGGGGACAGTCTGTATAAACCATTTCAGTGAGAATTTATGTTATAAATTACATGCTTTATTCTTTTAGTACAGAGAAGAGGTTAAAATTTGAGAGCAATTTAGGGAATATCTAGATAAGTAGATGCAGATCAATAGGGAGAGGTAAGGCATATTCCAAGTAGGAATATCTGACTCTTTTGTAGTCTACATATATTTTTCCCCTGGGAACCCATGTGTTTTTTAATGTAAAAATGTTTAGAAATTTCAGGTCAAGTCCTATAAAATAATATTGATCTAATCAAAGTTATCTACCTTATTGATTAAAACTATGTCAATGAGAAATTGGGACTGCTTTTTATTATTACAGCATTAAAATATGAACAGATGAGGAAAGAATCAAAATACATAGTTCAAAATTTTACTCCTAAAATCATTATTCAGAGGTCTTTCATTTCCAGAGAGCATTCACATATATATTATCTTACTTCCCCTTAGATCAACCTCTTGAAGGAATGCTGTATTATAAGACTTATTCTAGGGATGAGGAAAACAAAATTCAGAAAAGTGAAGTCTCTTGTTAATTTTCTCTGTAGCTTAGCAAGGACTAAAATAAATACATTCTATTCAATGCAAAAAATGTTGAGCATACATGGTAATACATTGTAAAATACTCATGCTAACAGGATTAAAAGGCATTCATTTCTCCCTTTGCAAGTGATACAGCCTCCTATGGATCAGGACTAGGAAGGGCATGCTTACCTCCATCCTCATTAACACCAGGGTTGAATTCTTGGTCACTCCGGCTCCTCACTGAAGACTCCCTGGCCATGTGTCCTTCCCAGTAGCTCTGGAAGCCACATCCCAGCATGTAAAAATCACAGACTGTGGGAGCCAACAACTCTTCATTTGTCTCACTGAAGCACCAGGCTTCAGCACATAATATCAAGGATAGGTTATTTCCAAGGCCTCATCCATCACATTTTCTGTTCAGGGTTCTGAGATGTGTCCCAGTAAGCTACATTTTTAGACAACCACAGAGAAGTAAGTATTCTATAGGAAACATTCATTGAGAAATGTTGTCCTGAGAGTCTTTTTTCATTTTCTCAGTCATTTGCTTTAAAGAAACTAAACAGCTACATTTGAAAATAAATTAGCACCTGGAATAAAAAATTAGACTAAGGTTCTTAACATAGTTCATCATTGGCCTAATAAATAGATAGATTTGTACTTTAAAATAAAATGTGAGTATATTACATAGGCTATTTTTTATTTTCTCAATCACAAATCCCTGAAATTAGCTTTTGCATCTTAACAAAGACAGTCATATCATCAGGTAGCAGTTATCACAGAAGACTTCTAAAATTTGCCTGAAATTGCATCCACTCAAACAAACAAAAAAGAAATATCACAATCTGTTCAGCTAAAATAGCAATCTTCAAAAAAGACCACCTGTATCTCAGCAAAACCTTAGAAATGTGTCTCTAAGCTTGCATTCCTAGTTTGGAGTGGACATATTTTCTAAAACTTAAATATAAATATAAAAATATGTGCACCAGCCTCTGTTATATACATATATATAACACAAACTACCACAAACATGCACCAGCATCCTTGTGTATTTCATAACAGTGTCTGTTTACTAAAATTGTTGCTTATGTATAGAGCCATAATTTAAACTCAGTCAGTAAATTCTGGTGAATTTCCACTTATTTGTGATAGCGTGAAAGGGCAATGATTTACTTGGATGCTTTCAGTATAAATTATCTGAGACAGGACAGAAATCTAAGTACTAACCATTAATCCTTTTTGTGTGTATGTCAATGGCATGCATTTTGATGACACATTTAAAAGCTAATGCTTAAATGTGAATTTAGAAGTTAAAAATCCATATCTGAAAAAACAACACAATAAAGCATTTTAGGAAAATAGGTAAAATTGAAATAGTCCCTCTCAATTTTATTATGTTTCTTGTCCTTTCAAGATTTAAATGGCTTTAGATTGAATGTCACATATTTACAGAATATGCCAAATATTTACAATACTTTGCCATTCTATCTCTGACAGGGCCACTTAAGCATTTCTCTCTATATCCTCATTGACTTTTATTAGTTTTGTTTCACTTTATAAAGTCATTCAGTTGACATGAGCCACTAAAAATGTCAGAAGATAGCAGAAATTTAAAAAATTATAATCTTTTTTCCTGCCAAGCAGCCTTACAATTTTTATTGCATATTTAAGTAGTTAAAACCCATTATACTCATTTAAGTTAAATGCAATAATCATTAATATCTAAGTAAAACCATAATTTAAATAAAAATTAAACTAATAATCTATTTTTTTCTTTCTGCATGGTTAAGACTTAAAATAGAAATAAACAAAGAAAAGATACAAAGGGTAAATTGCATGCTGATAGGCAATGGGATGAACTCTTTCCCCATTGTTATCAAGATGGGTTCTCAGTTTCATTAATCATTGTGTGGTTAACAACATGGTGGTTAAAAGGGACCAAGATGTTCTTCTTGTTTACCAGCATAAAGGTTAGAGGTTTTCAACAATTTGCAGCATTTTAGAATTTGCTTTCCAAAGGAATGAACTCTAATAATTGCACCACTAGCTCACATCAGAAAATAAGCAATTCAACTAATGAAACTATCCAAAAACAACAACAACAAAAAAGAAATACAGGAAAATCTTGCATTTGTGAAATGCTGTATTTTCTTTGAAATGGTGTTGTTGAATTGATGATCTAAGAGTTGATCCTCAGACACTGACTTGGAAATTTTCTTAGTGGTTATTTTGTTAATGGCAACATCTCCAGGATGGGCTCCCTGGAAAACAGCCAGAGGAGGCTTATTAGAGAGTGTTCTTGGGATCAATACCTGTGGAAGGGAGGAATAGAGAAAGAAGGAAAGCCCTGGAGAAATTGAGCTGAGATGGAAGCACCTTAGCTGACTGTCCATGAAGAGCTCTCAAATAGGAAATCACTTCAAGTGATTTTCTGGGCCAGGTGGAGGGAGCCAGTCCTGTATGTGCCTTTCTCACTGGATGATGGACACCTGGGATAGAGGTGCAATGTTGGCCAAAGCAATTCTTCAGTTCAATTCCTTTAGGTGTCAGGTGGAAAAGGTTTAATGCTAAGTGTCAAAGGCTTCCTGAAGCTGGTAAAATACATCTTTCTTTACAGAAGGGAAGTTTAAATAGAGAATCTACCATAAATCAAGTTACATGCGTGTGTTTGTATACATATATAGCCATCTGACATACAAATCTGAGTACTGTAAACGAGGCTGCACTATACACAGAGGTACTTGTGCAGATACCTTGCACTGTATTTTAAACTCAATAATGAAGCAATTGTACGGTTTGAAAATCAACATTTCAGGGTCAGTTTTCATCTACAAAAATAAAATTTTCCACTAGACTTTCATCTACAAAAATAAAATTTTCAACTTGGATCAACAAACATTTTATATAAATGGTCAGACAGTAAACACTTTTATTTTTGAGCCATGTAGTCTTTGTCTCAACTTCTCAGCAGGCTTCTGTAGTATGAAAGCAGTCAAGATTTTAGAGCCACAGACTAGATGTCTCTACTTTCCTTCCAATCACTAACCCATTCTACATTTTTATAATTTCTTCTCAGAATTAGACATCTTCTTAAGTTATATACATTGCTATAATTCTTTCTAGAAATAGCAAAGAAGTAAGTTTTCAAAATTTGGAATGTCTTAGGATTTTCCTTCTCAATTTTAATAACGGAAGATACTTATGAATTGGTTTTAGTCACAAATAATACTTATAAAATTTATCCAATAGGAAAATTGAGTTTTAAAAACTAATATCTTGGCGTTTTCCAAAGGCAGCAACATTTTCTAAAAGAGCTCCTGTAAGGATGCATATTCAGAAAGGCTTGATTTTCCAAGCAAGACATTTCCAGAAATAATTCAGTGTGGTTGTTGTTTTCTTTTAAGTCTTGGATTGTGCTGGAAAGGGAGAAGATAGAAAGCCATTCAGGTGGTCTGTGAAATCAGTACCCTCAAGTACCTCGTTGAAAACAAAATATCAAAGATACTTAAGATCCTATGTTTATGTAGTCTCTCTTGACCTTAATTGAAAATTTAAGCTCCTTTAAGCAACTATTTGAACAGGAAAAAACTGATATTTTGGAACACATAAACACGTCTTTTCTTTTGCTTTTCTAAGTCTATGACCTTCTCTCCATTTAACTCAAGGCATTAACCTGAAGGATTATAAAAGGATCCTAACAAAAGGAATGCAATGAAATAGGCAGAATAAATATTTAGTTTCTGACATTTAAGACAAAAATTTTCAGCAACATTAGAGTCTTGTAATATAGGATACTATCTTGGGAAAGAAATTGCTAAATTCCTGTCCTTCTTGATTAAATCAAGAAAAACAATGGAAGACATAAAAAAGAGAGCTTTATCATTGCAATATAAAGTTAACAATTTTATGTTTGGTGTTTTTGAAAATAATATTTCTACATTAAGAGAGGTGGCCACGAGGTTTGTTGCTACATGACAGGATAAATACAAACAACAACAAAATCCAACACTTATACCTCACAAGAACTCTCAGTAAATTGAAGATAGAAAGAAAACTACCATATGATAAAGAGAGTCTACAAGAAGACTACGCTAATGACATACTTGATGGAAAAGACTGAATGCTTCTCCTGTATGGTATGAATGAGACAAGGATGTCTGCTGTCATCACTCTTATTTAAAATAACACTGGAAGTTCTAGTTTTCTCAATAAGATGTTAAAAATAAATAAACCAATTAGAAAGGAAAAAAAGTCAATTAGCTCCATTTACAGATTGCAGATCGTAAATGTCTACACAGAAAAGACCAAGAATAAAAAAAAAAAACCTACTGGAAGTAATAAGTAAATTCAGAAAGATCACAGAATGCAAGATTGACATACAAAATTACTTTGCATTTCTTTATAACCACACAAGACCATTTATAATTGGTCCAGAATGAAATTATTATATGTAAACTTAAAAAAATATGTATAGAATCTTTTACCTGAAAATTTAGGAAATTAAATAAGAATAAATTAACAGTGATGCATATCATCTGTACAGAACAGAAGATTTGACATAGCTAAAATGTCAGTCCTCTCCAACTGATTTATAGGTTCAATGTGATTCTTATGAAAATCCCAGTAAATTTTTTATATGCAAATATTCATTAATTAAGAAATTTATTTTGGAACAGCAAGGGACCTATGATAAATACAACATTTTTTGAATTTCTTTAGTTGTAGATGGACATGATACTTTTATTTTATTTTTATGTGGTCTGAAAATCAAACAAAATGCCTCACATGTGCTAGGCAAGTGTTCTACCACTGAGCTTCAACCCTAGCCCAAATACGACATTTTTGATACAAATAATAAAGTAGGAGGATTCAGACAACCAAATGTTAATGTTTATTATATTACTGCATTAGTCAATATAGTGTTTTATTGATGGGGAAAGAGTCATGTAAATCAATGGAATAGGATAAGAAAAAGAAATAATGGAACTGCACAAATATGCCCCTTAAAATTAGACAAAGATAAAAGAACAATTCAATATAGGAAGAACAACCTTTTCAACAAAGGGTGTTGAAGCAAATTTAAAACTAGAAGAAAGAAACCCTCCACATAAACCTCATACTTTATGCAAAAATTAATTCAAAGTTAATTTCAAAATTTCAAGACTTTTGAAATGAAATGTAAAATTATAAATGTTTCAGAAAAAAATATAAGAAAATATTAGGCAAAGTTTTCTTCGAATAATACCAAAAGCATGATTCATAAAAATAAAATTTCATAATTTTATCAAAATTATCACACTTAAATATTCAAAAGACTCTGTGGAGAAGATGAAAATACGTTCTACACTGGAAGAAAACATTTGCAAATCACATATATATATCTAGAATATATGTAAATATTTCAAAATTAAACAATGAAGATTCAATCTAATTTAAAAATTGGCAAAAGACACAAATAGAGAGAGGAAAACATGGGAAAACACAGGAAAAGATATTCAAGATCATTATCATGAAGGAAATTCAAATCACAATCAAAATGGGGCATCAGTGTATATACATCACTTGACTAAAATAAAAATGAACAAGCAAAAATAACACTAAATTTTGATTAGGATACATTACTCATATTGCTGCTAAGAGTATGAAATCACATAGCTATATTCTGAAAGAAGTCAACTTTATATAAAACAAAGCTTGCACTTACTATACAATCCATTATTGTACCCTTGCATTTATCTGAGAGAAATGAAAACCAATAAATCAGCACACAAAGGTCAAATACTGTACAATTCTGCTTATATATAGTATATAAAATAGTCAGACTCACTGAAGTGCAAAGTAGAATAGAGGCTGCCAGGATGATAAAGCCCTGGAAGTGTGTTCTACAACACTGTATTCACATCTAACAATACTATTCAATACACTGGGATTTTTATTAAGATGGATATCACATGTCATGTGTTTTGTACTACAACAAAAAGCTTGATTTTGAAAGAAAGTAGAAGTATCAAAAATATAGAGTGAAACAGGCCAAATTCTATCCCCCTTCTTCAAACTCCCATCAATGTTCCATCATTTAATTGCCAGGTACCATGAACATAAGGGGATATTATTCTTATAAAAATTTTATGTGAAACAGTTGACCTTAAAATAGACACATTATCTGGGTGAACTGATCTAATTGTATGAACCTTTTAAAGTAGCCTATTTTCTCTGGCTTGGAATAAAAAGAGATATCAGAAATTCAAAGTATGAGGAGAATTTTATCTGCTTACTAGTAGATTTAAAGGAACACAGCCTAAGGAGTGCAGGTAAACTGTAGAAGCTATAATCCACCCCTTAAGGAGCATGGCAGTGAGCTCAAGGGTGAGGGACTGAGTTCATCACACTATTGATTGAGGTAGAAGGCAGATTATTCAAAAAAATCTTCCAGAAAAGAACCAAGTCAGCTCATTCCTGGATTTTGCTCTTAAAGAACCCAAGTAAAACCCATCTAGTTTTCTTACCTAAGGAAAATCTGTTGTTTTAAAGCCCTTAAATATGGAAACTTATCACTCAGTAATAGACAATACTGTAGGGAATACTAATAGCTATAGGGAAACCCAAGATTCCACTAGAATCAAACTTTACTTGGAAAGGGATTTATGCTTGATGTTTTCACTGGTGCATCTTGAGCACCTGTAACAATACCAGTAGACACTTGACAAATTTCTACTTAATGAATGAATAAATCAAAGAATTTTTTTGATCTGCATATATGTTGAGGAAAGAGAATTGGTAGAGACATGAGGGAGACACAAGAAAGAAAATGATAATGTCCAAAAAAATTCGAACTAGGGCAATATAATATCCAAAGGAAAGGATAGAAAAGTGATTAAATGTCCTGCTCTGTGACTGTGCTTAGGGAAAGCAGGAAAGGAGGTGCATGACTTAAGACTCTGGTTTACATATTCAGGGATTTAAAATGACATTAGTATAAGAAGGGAATTAAAAGAGAATTAAAGAGATCTTATATGTACTCATAATCTATTTCATATACTTCACTGCTTTATGTGAAATAGTTCAGTATGCAATTCTCTCTCTGATAACTAAAGTTGAAGGAAGTGATTTTGAGGGCTTAAGAGCTAGAAAGATGAAAAGAATATGAATAATGTATGATATACTATGATTTAATATTTCAAAGTTATTGCAATTCTTGGTAAAGAAACAGCCCATAGAAAAGCTTCAGGAAAGGGTGATTAATATGTGTTTAGAATCACAATATCAAAGAGAATGAATAATTGAGCTATTAGATCCTAGAGTACCTACCAGAATGGTAGGAGTGGGTGTGGAATGAAGACAGAATAAGGAAAATAATAAATAGGAACTGAAAGACTTTATGAATACAGGCCCAGAGTTTGATAGAAAATGGACTAACACAAGGATGCAGGAAATTGTGTTTGTGTGGTATCTGTTCCAAAAAGAAAAGTTTTGCCCTTTCCATTTGCATGTAAAGAAATAGACTGCAAACCTTACTAAGGTAGAAGAAACTATGAATGCCACCTGTGAACATAAGACTGAGAATTCAAAGACTTTCATCTGTTGCAAGGGCAAGGCAGGAAGAACTTGTAGACAGAAGCAGAAAGAGGGGCAAAAGGATCAAAAACATGAGAAAGGACTAAAGCTTTTTTTGCCTGGTATATCTAGCTTTTACTTAATATAACCTTAATGATTAGATGTTACAAACAAATTTATATGTTTGAGTGGTCACTTGCCAACATCTGTTTTAATAAAATCAAAGAAAATAAATAATCTGCCTCTGAAAGCAAATATATGTTAATTAGCACTATTAAACAATACATATTTATACATACATGAAACTTAGATAATATTTCACTTGGAAACATTATATTTTTAAAGCTGTTGAAATTATATAAATTTGAAATTTCATCAGTTGTAAATAAGCTTTAGACAAATTATAAGCTTTCAAACTTGAAATAAAAAATCTGAAATTTTAATTGATATAAATTAAAATTGGATAATGAAATTAATTCTATTTCATTTCAAATTCTAAAAAATGAAGATGAAGCATACTATTATTATACATACCCTTATTCTTAAATAAATTATTTTACTTTGATTATAGAAGCATATTTTAAAGATATAAATTGAGTTAAAATGTAACTATTTTTGAAGAGTTCTCTTTTTAAACTGTATAAATACATATTCTTCCACTTCCAGATTGTACTTTATAAAAATAATTTGAATCTTTGATTTTAGAAAAATATAATAGACTTGAATAAAAATCAAACTTGAAACTCTAACAGAACTTTTATTTTACAAAAATATAAAGATTTCAGCTAAAAGTCTTTATGATGCTATTATCAAAGCTGACTGCCAATTTTCCTATTTTTACATCTTGAGAAATTTTATGTTCTTTTTCTCTGATAACATGTTCATTGTTATAGGGTATAATATGTAGAAATAAATTTTAATGCACTTTTAAAAAATATTATTTGCAGTGTCTTTTAAAAAAAGGAATAATGCAAGTAGACCAAAGATACATGTTACTTTATAAAGAAAAGCACCAAATACACTTGATAAATAATAAGATTAATATAATAACAATTTGTCTTGAAGATAAGCTCATAATTATATCCACAATCTATGTTATATCTGTATAATCACTGATACTTTATATACTGATACACAAATTAGTTCAATGCGTTCCAGTTTTAAATTATGTCTATTTAGTAATATTTGAAGTAGCACCTTCAGTTATTCATTAAAAAGGTAAGTGTAAAAAATGTAGTTATTCATTAATAAAACTATTGAAAATTTACAATATGTCAGACACAAGTGTTGGAAAATCCATGATATGTTCCATAGGTCAAGCTTTCTCTTCAGTGGTAAACACACTCCTGGGCTTCCAGACTAAATGAGAAGTACAGTACAATTTGAAACATGGCATGATGGGGTAAGTTAAACCATGGCAGAGTACCAGATCTGGAAATGAAAGGATGGTATCCTTATAGAGAAGACAATCTTATAACAACAGGATATAGAGACAAAACGAGGAGCTAAAACTGAAAGGTTGAAGGAAATACATTTATGAAGAGCTTGTATTTACTACATGTTTACAGAAAGGCAAAAGGAAGGGAGAAATGGAAAGATAGAAGAAGGAAGTGAGAGAGGAAGAAATGGAAGGCCAGGTACTTTCAAAAATAAAAATTGGTAGGAATAGCTAAGTGAGAATGTGAGTGAGAAATAATAGCAAGTAAATGATATTGGAAAAGTTTTCATAAAGTTGACTGGTCTTATTTGCTGGTACATGGAACTGGAGAACATCATGGTAAGTGAAATAAACCAGACTCCGAAAGTCTAGGATCAAATTATTTTCTTTCTTACATGGAAGCTAAACCAAAATAAGGGGGCAAATATTTTTCATATTTTCTATATGAAAATAGATGAGATATCAGTATAATAGAGGAAGGGGACTGAGGGTAAGGGAGGGTGGATGGGAAATGGGAGGAGGGGTAGAATGAAATTGACCAAACTATCCTATGTACATATATGAATATACCACAGTAAATCTCACCTTCCTTTACATCTATAAGGCACTAATTTTTTAAAAACTATAAATAAAGAAAGATCAGTAGAGTAGAGGGAAAGGAACAGGTAGTAGCGGAGGGGAGGAAAAGGGAAAGTACTGAGGACTGAATTGGAGCAAATTACATTCCACATTTACATAATTAGGTCAAAATGAACCCCAATATTATGTATAGCTATAATGCACTAAATTAAAAAATCTTGAATAGCCTTGGAAGCCACATGAAGAATTTTATATGTTTTTCATAAAATTAATGTAGATGCATTATACATTTTAAGCAAAATTTAGGCATGATACTATTTCTATAATATAATTGGATGGTGGGTATATTAATAGACATTTCTGCATTACTCAAGTGAGAATTATTAGCTATTTCTACTTTTGCAGTAGTTTAGTGTACAGAGCAAACTTTTCAGATTTGGCAATAGGAGGAATGGAGAAAACTTGGTAAATAATTAGATATGGGTGGTGAATGAGAAGGAAAAGTTATATTAGCATCTGACCAGCTCCAGATTTCTGGCTCCAATAATTTAAGTTGTGCTCTTCACTAAGCTGTAAAATACAGATGACAGAGAGTTTGATGAGAAGATTTGAGTCATGTTAGATGAAGTTCCTTTGGCACTTCTACTGGGAAATTGAAAAATCTGTAGAAGCTATTTATAACTTTTGCATTTGAAGAGAGATTTTGACTGATGGCATGAGCAGAACCAGCTCATGAGCTCATTACCTCTACAGTGCTCACAAGTCCCTCCTCCAGAAGGCACCTATGTTGAGTTAATGTTTTGTTGTTGCCATCTTGAAATTCTCAGTACTTTTATTCTGAAGTTATGGTTTGTCAGCGAAGCCCAATGGGATAATGGAGCACTCTTGCTCACAGGAGAGATATGTGCGATATTCATGTCTGCTATATCTTGTTGCCCACTGCTGTTCTCATGCAGCATTTATGATGCTTGATAAGCACTGAATTCCAGGGGAAACATAATGTGTAGAAATTTAGCAAGACTCAGTAAGTCCAAATACACTGACCAAAGACTAAGCAGAGGTGCTGCTAATAGCACTGAAAAACCATACTTTATATTTGCACCAAAACTTTCTTCTTAACACAGGAAGGAGGCAAGGCCAATCTAAGGAACATGATGACAAAAACCTTATGATAGCCTTTCTTTCTCATATTATGGCCTATATTAGCCAACCACTTATGTTGAAAGTAAAGGCAAAGAAGGAAATGGATAATTAGTACAACCATAATTTCCTTTTCCTTTAGTCATTTCTTATTCATCAGCAAAGCGAAAATGAAGAGTGTTAGTAGAAAGTGTATATATCAAAAAATTAAAAAAGATTTAATTTTGTGTAATATTTCTACAGTTCTGGTAAGAAAAAATACATATGCATGTGTAAGCTATAAAACAAATCGTGTAATGGTCATTATGTATATGCATTAATTTCTCTTGCATTTGCATTTAAAATTGGCACTGCACAATGTAAAGATGAGTGGCTCATTAAAATTGTGCATTATTTCAACACATTGGGTAAAGATGAATATCTGTTCCAGACAGAGGGAAGAAATAATTGTACATCCAGAATATGTGATATATTTTTAAAACTACCTCAAAAATGCATATATGAAAGTTTTTTATGTGTGTCCAAGTAGATAACTGACTCTTTTAACTGCTGTTTTTAAGTATATGATAAAAAGCAATATTCATATTTTTCCTTAAAATAATAGAGGCATTTGAAAAAAGACAAAATAATTTTGCTTCCATCCCACATCTTTATTCCATTTCTCTCATACAAAAATAAAATGAAAACAAAAGAAAAAAAGAAAACAAACCTAAAAGTTCTCTGATAATGTACTAAAATTACCTTTCAAAGAGATAATAAAATGCGTGTCAATTTTATTTTCTCTTATTTTATTCCTTTCAAGTACCCTAGGGAAAAGTCAGATAAGAGTGAAATATTATAAAAAGCGTTTAGTGGGCACCAAATAGATAAGATTTGAAAAAATTACATCAACTTAATATACTCTTTATTTTTTATGAAATGAAGAAATATATACTATTCATCTCTTCTGCTGTTTACCATTAATAAGACACATAAATTGAATTCCCAAAAGTCTATCAATTTACATATTGATGACTAAAGGAGTCCTGGATGTTTGGGTTTATTATTCTAAGCCAATTTTCTAATCCTGCTTGGTAAACTGGAAAGGCATAGGAATTATATAGATAAGTAGCTTGAATAGCACAGGAAAACAAAACATACTTGAAGGGAGATAATCATAACTGCATGAATACTGAGACAAAATATGTATATATAATAGGTAAACAGGCTATGTAACTATTATTTGATTGACACCAAACTCTGATGAGTGTATAAGGTATAATGACAGAACTAGGCCAAAACTAACACCTTATTTTTCATTTCAAATCTTCTATGTTTATTGCTTATGTTTGCATAGCAGTATTTCAGTATTCTTTATATTGCCGCACAAGAACAGAGCACATACATCTAAACTTAATATTAAGACTAAAATAGAAGTATTGCCTAAAAAGGAAAATTGTGAAGAGAAATAGGCCTAGGAAGCACTCCTCACAACAGAGCTTAGATTCAAACCTGCTATGAGTGTGGGTCTGATGACATGACAGTCCCTTTAGCATAAAGTCACTGTTACACCTCTTAGAACCATCCTCCTTATGTCTAATGTAATGAAAAGTTTATCTTCTTTTAAATGAAATATAGTCAAACTAGCACCACCATTTGCAGCAGTAAGGAGAAGCAGTTTATTGTTGTTTTAGAAGCTGAGGACCTGTACCATGAAAATCATACATGGCTTTATTTCTCTGTCTGGATTTAAGGTCAGTCCTGTTTTTATGATCTTAATGACTACGTCATATTTATTCCCACTTAATAATACACTCAGTTCCAAATGACTTGGAGAACTAAAAAATCTGAAATTAACATGTTTTAATCACTTGAGTAAGATATATGGCCCATAAAAGCAATTTATGGCTAGCACTTCTATAATTTTTTTCACTAGCTCTATCTCTATTTCAACAAATCATGATTTCATAAATTAGAAAACAGGTGAATCTCAACCTTGACATACTTAGTAATCCATTAAATTATTTTTATATTCTACTCTGTACCTCCCTTTCAAAGTTTATAAATAATTACTCCAAATATCCATTTGAAAGTGTCTCTGCCTC
>CM053411.1:20604277-20634257 GCA_028644305.1 Xerus rutilus | reverse complement strand
TTAGTTGTGAATATCTTCCGAGTGTTTCCTGACAGAATTTGGGGCAAGAAATGTCTTCATCATTTCCATTTCACTGCTAAAATTTTGTTATTTACCACAGGGGTCCAGACTACTGCTGAGTTTTATTCCATAATTAGACATTTGTGAAGTAGAACAAAAACAAACGTCTCCCTCAGACTATATTGAATATTTCCTCTGATGGAAAGTTTACCAAATTAAGGGTCTCACCCTTCAACTACGAAAAGGAGAAATTGTGTTTAGCACATTTTGCAAATTAAGATGAGAACACAGGGTGAAAATTGAAGACAACCATAAAATAGTTCACAACCTTCTGTCAATTTAGGGAGAATTTGATAGTTTTAAGATAATCTTGTTTTCTTTTTTGTTCCATGATTGCTCATGATTAACATATCACCCTCATGTTTCATGCTATCTTGTACATTAGATTGGTTTGGGGAGTCAATTAGGCTACCTTCTGCAACTAGTATGTACAGGGCCATGGTTTGATAACCTAGAGCTTAAAATTTGGCCTGTAATATATCACTACCAGAAACTGGGATTATGAAATTCAATACTATACCCCAAATAAATTCTCAGGGCTGATAAACAGGGCTGTAATCTAATTTTTGTTTTGTGTATTGCAGATGTTATATTGTTTTTACCAGGAGTGGTGTAGTTGTGTGACTTTGAAAAGATAATTAACCTCTCTGCACCTCAGGACCTTATCTATAAAATTACTTATCTCATAAGGTCAATGTGAGAATGAAATACAGTAATGTTTCTAAATCACTTATCTTGGTCCCCATTGCATAGTAAGCAAATAGTGTGAGATATAATTATGTTTGATTCTTTTTTTTAAATTTAAAGATACTAGAGAATAGGGTTCCAGAGAGTAATAAAATGGCTGAAGAACAACATCTACTCATAAGTCAATCTTTATAGATTTGATAGATTTTAGATATAATTTATTATTTATTATTATTTATTACCCTTTAGATAAATCAGTCCCAATGTTTCTCTGTTTCTGCTATATATTTGCACATGTCTAGATACAGTGGTCTGTATCTAGCCCTCATACTACAGAAGATCTAAAAATGTTTGTTACTGGTGTACAATGAAATAAAAATAAAATTGAGAATTATTTCTAGAGATGTATAAAACAACCTGATGTCCCAACAATAGGCATTTTGACTTTTGGAGTATTTAGTGGAAATATCAGTCTGTGACAGGTTGGAAAATAAAAATTAATAATAACAATAACAACAATAACAAAAAGAAAACTGATTCCTCACCCCAGAAATTTGAGAAGCATTGCTCCAGAGTAGATAGAATATATTGTCAAAGCCTTTTTCAGAATGTTTCTACCTGTCCAAGACCTTCTAGGTGATGTAGGAAGTATATAAGGCTGCTAAGAAAATAAATTAAATCCTTAATTGTATTTAACCTCACCTTCCCAAATTGTTAAAGAAGGTGCATCAAGGACCCAAGAGTACGCCCATCCAATATGCCAAAGGTTGATTATATGAATCAGTACACAAATAGACAATTTGAGGGAAATGGCAAGCTACTGTGTTTGGGTTTCTATAAAAGTATAATGGAGATCACCTAAAAATCATAAGACACCAAGAATGTGAACAGAGATGGATATTAATACAAATTTGCCTAAGTCAGAGATTATTTCCTACCATTTCCAAAATATGGTATTAAAGAGTCAAGAGTTCTGAATCCACAAGTGGAGAATAGAAATACCTTATTAAAATGAAGAAGTAAATTGGCAAGGACCTAGGAAATTCCTAAAAACTTTGCTGTCTAGGACTGATAAATGATAAAGTGCTGGAAGTCTGAGTAAAGCATCTGCTACCACTCTGCTGCTAAAGTGATGGGTATTTTCAGCAAAAATGTGCACTTCACCTTAGCAAGTAAGAAATCAATTTTCTCTAGTATCTCCAAAGCATGCAATTTCTCAGTTCTTATAGCTCTTTTTAGATAGACTTCAATGGCCATATACACCTTGTTCTTTCCAAGCACTAAATTAAAACTCATTCTTTCTGTGTTCAAAGATATGATTGGAATGTTTTAGTAAGGAAAGTAGATGTGAAAATTATGAATTAGGCAATATAAATGGATTGAAACTGTAAATCCTGGAGTTCTTATTTAGAGACTCCAGATAGAGGTCATTCAATGACTTTTCTGAAATAAAGTCTTTAGGGAACTAAGTCTCCATCCTTAACTTAAAAAATCTCATTCTCTATTTCTAATTTTTTGAGATATATTTGCTTGAACTACTCACCAAACACCTCAGGTGCTTAACTTATTTAAAACAGTCCACCATTCACACTCTGCATACATCTTGGCTCTCCTGAATTTTTCATTTATAAAAGTGACTTCTCTTCTAAGCATCAAGGCTGGAAGTCTCCAAGCCTTCTGTTTGTTCTTTTACCATACCTCCCCATGTCTCATCAGTCACAAAGAGTGTCTATTCTTCCTTAGATATCCATCCTTTGTTCTCACGACTGCAACAATATCCTAAGTTTAGGCTTTTGTCTCTCTGGACTTGTATCTCTTTCCTGAAGAAATAATGTTCCTTGCCTTCTGCTGCCTCTTTAAATAGAAAGGTCCATTTTCTATTTGATGTGAACGTCTGATGACTAAATTTTGGGAATGTTGTATCATATTAAGGTGATGACTAGTCCATGAGGAACTTGTAAGATGAAGCCATTAATAACTAATATTAAAGGCTTCAGTTTTCTACAGCAATGAAATTAATTTTCAGTGCAAATGTCTTAGAAAAGATGGAAACGGAAATTGAAAAGATGGACCTCTTGAGGATCAGTGTCACCCATCATTGGAAGAAGAATCCCTTTTACCAAACAGAATATTTCCTAACCAGAATGTTCCTTTTTCAACTTATTTAGGATTATTACTGATTCTTAGTGAGGGATAACAGACACCAAAATGTAATGCATATCCTTTATTGGTAGTTGTGAATTATTTTGAATAGTAAATGTTATAATTATAGGTATATTTATAGTCATAATTACATTCACAGTCATAATTGCCATATATTTATGGTTATGATTAAATTTATGATTATAGTTACATTTATAGTTCTTGTTAAGCTTCCAACTCCATGCTGTGATCTGCAGCTTTAACCACTGATACTCCAGTACTGAGCTTAGCACCTGGACATAGTAAGTTATTCACAAATACATATTGAACAATAATTAACCTCACTATATAATTTTGCTATTCTCTAAAATGAAAAGTCACCTTAATATATTTAGGAAAAATTGATACCCTGAGAAAATAAATTCTGTCTTGTCAATTTAGTCCTGACTTTATGGTCTTCTAAAGTCACCTAAACAGATAAGTCACTCTGTAAATAATTTGGTCTTACCAAAATCCTTCACAGTAGGAATTCTACATTTTTGCTCTAAAATTTTAACTTTTTTATATACTTCAGAATTTGGTAAATCCTTAAAAACATTTAAATGAACAAATCATAACACCAATAGAAATGACAATATAAATATCATTTATTAATCATATATATTATGATTTCTCAATGTAAGGTAACATAGGCACAATCATATGTGTATTCCTGAGATTTATTCATTTCTCTTTAAAAGTTTTTATACCTGTTCATGTCCTCACCATTATTAATCTTTAGACAAAGCAGTTATGCCCTAACAATATTCCCTATGCCTCAATTAGATAAGAAAGCAACATGACTCTTTGAGAATAGTTCTACAACAGGCTACCTGGGTGCAATGGTGGAGGCCTCATTTTGACATGTATCAAAAATTATTCACAGGTCATTTGACCTGATACAAGTCACTAGGTTGAAAGAAAATGAATCAGGAATCCAATATCACGTGGACCAGATGTAAACTGAATTTTAGAATGCAAAATGGAAAGACGAGGTAGATAGAAGAGAAGGAGAAAGCTCTGATACAAAAGCTTCCTTGAGGGCAGGGAATGTAGCTCAGTGGTAGAGCACCTGCTTCACAAACACGGGGCCTTAATCTTAACATCTTCTAGAGCATTATGTGAGAATTTAAATTTCTAATATTCCAACACTTTCCAAACTTTCCAGCACTCCATGATATCTCAAATATATGCCTTCTTAATACTCAGTTATCCCTACATCTAATACATGAATAATCTTATTTAATGGATTTAGCAGGGATGAATTTCACTCTACAAACTTATCAGTGAGAAAGAAATATTATGCTGCTTTGTTTCTATCAAATCAAATACATCTGACAATGGGACTTCCTCCTCTGAGAGCAATGAGTTGTCAATTCAGTCATTTTAGTCATTTAGTCACATATATGGGCTTAACCCTTCACAGTGGCTATCAATATCATTCTTGTCTGAGATTGCATTGTCAAAGATATCTTCTTTGTCTAAGAGGCTGTGATTTCATAATGAGCACAATTTTATGATTTTGCTTCTGGGTACCTCATGCAAATACTTCCTTGTACTTCATAAAACATGTTTCCTTACCGAGACCCTGGGCCTAGCATATAGATCCCTTTGCTCACAGAACTTAAAAACCTCTGTTTATGTCTTGTTATTGGTAATCTAACCATTGCATTTCTATTTATAACTATTTTATTCCCTCCATAAGCATGATCCCTAAGCCCTGTCAGCCCTTCCCATTCCTCCCAGGAAAGGATGCCAAAAGTACCCATCTGTCATCTTGATAGGAAGGAAAGAGAACTGTAAGAAGAAAACATATACACATTAATATTTCAGTAAATTATCTTCTCACATTGCAATTTATCATATGGATAGGCAAAATAGTCATTCTTCACCTTTCCTGAAAAAGAGGCAGTGAGGTATCCCAAGAAAATGCAACATCTTTTTGCATGAACTTACTTATGAGAAGGGAGAAAATGCAAATTTCTCAGACTTTATCTTCACCACAAAAGCTTTTTATCAAGAGAGAAAGAGGACAATTCAAAAAACCAAGAGATTCAGTTTTTAGTACATTTTAGTTCTTCCCTTATCCTAGCTAAGAATGCTAGTTAAAATGTTTTTTTTAAAAGAAGTAAAGAGACTTAAGCCTACTTTTCATCAATTTCCCTCTATTCCTGTATTAATAGTAATTCCTCACAAAATCAATATTTGGGCTTTGCATTAGTCAGATTTTCATTGCTGTGACAAATATCTGTGAAAAATTATTTAAAAAAGGAAATATTTACTTTGGCTCATAGTTGCTGAGGTTTTAATCACCTTGGGCCTAAGGCAAGGCAGAAGGGCAGAAGGGCAACGCAGAGGAAATCTGCTAAAATCCTAACAGCCAGGAAGCAGAGAGAGTGGGAAAATATTCCCCCCTGCAAAAGGGACTAAGGACATGAAATAATGAGTAAAGACATAACCTTCTAGTGCATAGCACCAGTGCTATACTTTTTCCAACTAGACCCCACAGCCTACAGTTTCCACCATCTCTCAAAAATGCCATTCAAATTATTAATCCCTCAATGGGTTAATCCACTGATATGGTCAGAACCCTCATGATCCAATTCTTTCCCAAGAGCTCTACCTCTAAACACTGCTGCACTGGAGATCAAACCCTCAACAAATGAGCCTTGGGGGAACATTCAGATCCAAACCATAACAAGTTTTATAATATAAATATTATTTTAAAGTTTATCTCCTTAACTCCCTAATTTTTTTTTTGATTAATGATAGTGGTAAAATAAAAAAAAAAAAAGTGAGTGCCTTCTTATCTTTAGAGAGTGTTGCTGAATAGGCATGTTGTAAATTCTATTTTACTGGAACAACTAATGATAATATTTTTAATTTATTTAAATGTAATTGCCCTGAGATTTTAACTTGGGATAGAGATATCAGCATTCCTATACAATTGGGGATACTGAATTTTTCAGTTAACCAAATTATATTTAATTTCATATTGGGATAGAACTGTGGTTTGGCAACTTCTTTGGTGACAATGACAAACTAGAGGAACATGGCCAGCAACAAAATTGCCACTTACTAAACTCCTTGTCAATTTGCTTCTGCATTCTTTGAAAAGAGTGATTTCATAGCTTTTTCTCTACAGCCCTAATGCCCTTTGTAAGATAAATACCCTCCTAAATGATCACATGTGCTTTCTTTTGGCCCACAAACTGCTTAGTCAATGAAATAAGCCACCATAGCTACTTTCTTCACTTGACATTAAATCAAATTTTGTGGCAAAGGAACATTGAAGACCAAATTGTGTGTGCTAGTCATATAACTTATATTGCTTCAAAAGTCATTTAATTTCCCCAAGGTCTTTAAGAGCAGTTATCTTCTCATTTATTTATTTTTGTATTATTTAACAAATATTTATTAGATTCTTATATATGCCAAGTATTGTGCTAAGCTGTTGTAGATTAATAAGTCACCATTCTTGCCCTTAAAGAGTTTACTGTCTATTAGAAGACAAATAGAACCAAAAATAAAAAATAAAATTCAGTTTAAAGAGATGAGGATGGAAGTTCAAATCTGGGAAGAAAATAAAATGTCTCATCAACTCTGCTACAGTCTGGGAATATCTGGGAAAGCTTTGTCTATAAGTACAATCTCAAGCAGGGTCTAAAGGATGAACTTTTAAGGCAGGAAAGAAATTGGGAAGGAATTTTGGAATTAACAGGCAGTTTCACATAATACTGATGGAATGAGAGGAGAAAATGTAATTGAGAAGTGATGATGAATGAGGTTGGAGAGATGTGCTGATATCTCTATCCCAAGTTAAAATCTCAGGACAATTACATTACCTTGTACGCAAAGCTAAGGTGTTCATGTGCTGCCCTAAAAGAGAGGGAAAACTGTTGGAGGATTTCAGTGGAGGTGCAATGCAGTCTAATTTGCATTTTCACAGAGATTATTCGCATAGCAGTGTGAAGTTTGTAGCCATTCTAGAGTCAGAGAGAACAGCGTCCAGTCTTAGAATTTTGGGTTCTTTCTAATGTTTACCTTTTGGTTCCATTTCTGTGAAATTTGACATTACTTTGCCTTAATAAAATTCTATCAGAGATTCAATAAACCATTCCTTTGGGCCTCATTTTACATCTCAGGTGTTTCTCATTTTTTACTCAAATGGTTTCTCTAATATTGAATATTTTTCAAAAATATTTTAATGAATGTAATAATAATGGGAATATTAAATAAAAGACAGACGATACCAAAATGTTAGTCATCTTTATAACAATCAAGTAAATGACTTGTGGAAGTTAGTTGCATGATGTCTAAGAATAAGAGAATTTTTATCTCTGCCTTTTATAAATATTTCAGCTTTCATAATTGGCTTTTAGATGATAAAACATCAAGGAAAAACAATTTAGTTGGGGGTTAAAACATAATTTTATCGAGATAATGTTTTTTGTTTGTATTGCAAAGGAAGATATGCTCCAGAGAAGAATTAATATGTTATAATTTTGTTGGTATTTTATCTATTGCATGTCACTTTCAAGATAATTTATGTATAACCATAGGCATTAGTTCCTGTAATTACAGTAAAAACGAGCAGGAATATATTGATCGTCTCAAACAGTCTCTAAACATCAATGCCAATAGAAGTTAACTGTGACTATCCAATGCAGATTTCCTCTAAATAAAGGACATCTGACCTTATAAAACAGCACACCCAAAACTGTATTATGAATTTTGTGAGAGTATAAATGTTAAATCATTAACTTAAACTGAAACTTTGATCTTATTAAACACATGTGAGATGTTGAAAAGTATTACTCAAGATTTTTATAATGCTCATTGAACATCCTCCCTTATTCGAGCCTAAAGTGAAGTTATGAAGCAAATAATAATGACTTATGTGATGCAATGTGACCACTTTATGGATTTTAAACATTTCTTTAAATTAGAATATTAAATTCCACTGTCTCTTGCCTGATTCTTTACTGATTGTCTCACTAATCTTTCATAAATATTAAAATGTATAAAGAAAATAGAGAAGAAAGATTTAGCTAAGTAAAACCATAAAACTTTAACAATAACATTTTGTTAAATTAATAAATGTCATATGAATTCAAAATATAACTGGTAAAAACATTTTCAAATAAACATTTAAACAATAAAATATATTAAAACAAACATGGTCCAAACATGCAATATAAAATAATCTAAAAAAATAGAGTTAATATGACCAACAAATATTTGACACAAAATATTCAATATCAGGAATAACCAGTTATATCAAACATACATTGCTCTTTATGAAAAGAAGTTACAGAGATGTAAAAGAATGAAAGGCTAGGAGTTCAACACATAAGAGGTTGGATTAGAAATTGGTACAGTTTTCTTGGTGAGAATTTGACAGTAAATACTAGAAGACTGAAAAATTCCCAAATCTCACTCAACAATTTTATGTTTGAAAATTCATCTTAAGGGAAAATTTTTAAAATTGCCTTAATATATTTAAAGTGATGGTTATTATTGTTACTTATATACAAGACAAAATAGCTATCTCCTGTGGTTTGGATATTAGGTATTCCTCATGTATAAGACAATACAAGAAGATTTAGAGGTGAAATGATTAGGTTATGACAGCCTTAACCCAATCAGTGGATTAATCCGCAGATAGGATTAACTGAGTGGTAAATATATGGCAGTTAGGGTCTGGCTGGAGGAGGCAGGTCCCTGGGGGCATGTCTTTGGGGTTTTATGCTTTGTGCTTGTTGAGCAGAGCTCTCTCTCTCTCTCTGCTTCCTAGCGTGGTGTTCTGAGTCGCTTTCCTGTCACATTCTTCCTCCATGTTGTTCTGCCTCATCTCAGGCACCAACAAATGGAGTCAGATGTCTATGGATTGAGACTCCTGAAATTTTTTCCTCTTCTAAAACTGTTCTTGTTGGGTATTTTGGTCACAACAGTGAGAATGCTGACTAAAACATCACATAAATTCAGAACATCAGATTAGTTAAATAATTATATTTAAAACTAGTAAAAAAAAATTGCTTTAGATACATATGTACTAGTTCTTAAGGTCGTTTGTCATTTCAAGTTGGTAAATAAAACTTTTTATGAAGTCATGTATGGCATAAACTCAAAATTTTTATGGCATAAATTTCAAAATGTTTTGGCCAGGTGCAATGGAGCACACTTGTAATCCCAGAGGCAGTAGAATCACCAGTTCAAAGACAGCCTCAGCAAAAGCAGGGTGCTAAGCAACTCAGTGAAACCCTGTTTCTAAATTAAAATACAAAATGTGTCTGGGGTTGTGGCTCAGTAATCAAGTCTCTGAGTTCAACATCTGGTACAGCCTGCAAAAACAAAAAACAAAAAATTAAAAATAAAAAAATTGGAATGCATGGAATTTTGTAGTTACAAACAAAATTTTATTATATATAAACTAAAGTACAACATGATTATACATATAAGATTAATGTTTTTTTGATTTCTTTTTCTTCATTTTTCTTATAATTTTCTGTAACGGTCATGGAATATTCACATAATTTTAAAGAACACAAAATACTCAATACTACCCTTTCTCAAAAAAAAAAAAAGGAAAATAAAAGTAAAGTATATATATATTGGAGGGAAAAGCACAAAAATGCCTTAACCAAGATGTTGAAAGTATTCTTAAGAACATGTTGAGGACTATCAATGGAAAACAGATTTTTAAAAAATCATAAGAATCATATTCAAGTCAATAAGCCAGACAGAAAAGCATAAATATGACTCAGAGGTAGAATATAGCATTGATAAGAAAAATGTACCGTCTAGTTAAAGGTCACTGAAAGTCCCATGGTTAGAAAGACCTTGATTACTCATGAGAAAAAAGGATGTTAGTTAGAAGTGAGATTTTCCAAACAATGGGAGCTTGGGAAAGGGAAATTACTAGGGCAAAGATCAAATGTCTCTGCAAGCTTTGTCCAGGAAGAGGGCACCATGGTTTGAAAATGGAATAGGTTGTTCCTTGTGATTGGTCCTCTACTAGTACTGTATCACTGAGAGAGGGAAGAATGACAGCTATCTTAAAAAGTTGTTATATAAAGGAATTAAATCAATTCTTACATTTTGAAGGGAAAATAAATGAGTGTTAAAGATTTTAGTATGAGTAGAACATTTACAAAAATCAACACTAATATATGGTGAAATGGTCTGCTTTTTCAGATTATAATTTTCATCTTGGTGAGATTGTGTTAATAAAGGTAGAGGAATAAATATTTTTGATGTTGCCAGACATTTCTTTTTTAGAGAAGAGAATGTATTGAATAATTTTTACTTTCTCCTCAGATTTGAAATTTACTTGATTCACTGTAACATAAATAGAAAAAAAAATCCAATCTTAGAAGCTTAATTTTCTTAGCTCAGTTTCAAAGAGCATACAAATCCACTCTATTAGAATGTATGGACTATAAAATCCCTTTTTATCTCCTTAGCAAAAGCTACAGCAATGCTGTAAAATAGAAATATAACTTTATTCACAATGTAATCATAAACACTCTAATAGTTATTTTTTAAATAAAAGAAAATATGTTAAATTAATTTCAGTAATATATTTTATTTATTCCTTAATACTTAAGCTATCATCAAATCAATAACTAATCAGCAAATAAAAACTACCAATGAACTATTTTACCTTATAAATTTTCCAAAATATTGTATTTATTTTATAGTTAAAGAATACTTCGATTTAAATACTAAATTTTAATTGGAAATACTTGGTCTGTATTTAGATTTCATAAATTTATAGTTTTAAAAAATGGATTCACAAACCTAAGTTGTTACACATAGTTTTCCATAATTGGATGGAACATTGGCTTCTAAAATTGAATTTAAAATAATTGAAATGACATGTAATACAAAATTCAAACTTTGAGCATCACTAGTCAAATTTCAACTGCTCAGTGATTTGTAGCTCCCTTTTTAGACAAAGGAATCCATGACTTAACCATTGGGTAAAAGAATGGAAATTTCTCTTGATGGAGTTATGTTGAAAAATTGAAAAGAAGGATATTTGTAGAATGGAGCAGAGGTGGGAATATAGTCAAAAGACATTATTACAGGGAAAGCTAACCCCTTTTGCTATCTTCAAAATGTTGTTCTATGGATTTTATCTCCCGATGATTTATATTTCTTATTTATTGTGGAGATATTAAACCTAACCATATTTTCTATACAGGAACTATGAAATCCCTGACTTTGCAATATGTGCTATCTAAAAACAAATATAAAAATATTTATTACATATTCAGCACTATGTGACTGTTATTTCATTTAATATGCATAACAAACCTGTGAAGTAGAAGGTTAAGTGACTTAAGGTCTCATACCTAGAAAGAGCCAGAACCAGAAATCAAACTGAGGTCACCATGACACTGAACCAGGCTTAACGAGACCCTTGATCAATACTGTGTCATGATTTATACTGTGCAGATCATTGATCAGCCGTGACCCACAAGAAAAGGTAAAAGAGCAGATCAGCTCTGGAGGATAAACACTCTCAATCTTCTCCACTCATAGCTCTGTGAATGGTGTTCACTGCCCACACAAAAAGAGTTAGGCATTGGGTTTGATGGTTAGAAATGTTCATAAAATCAACATCTATGCTTGCACCACAGTAATAAGAGTTAACAGTAACATCTGTAGCCTAGGCAGTTTTTTCTTTTCTTTATATCTCCCTGATAATACACCTCAAGGCAAAAATAATTAAAACAAGCTGACCTTTCTGCAGAGGAAAAACTTTTAAAACTGTTATATTATATATTCCTCCTATGATTTTTTCCTTCTACAAATTATATGTCTCAAAAAATTAACATTAAAATTATATCAATTAAAGAAAATAAATGGAGCATTTCCTTCTCTTCTGTTCTTGTCCTGTATCCCAAAAAGCCAGGTAGGGATTTTCCTTTGGAATGAGCTCTCAGTTATGTATCTGTATTTCACACAAGCAATTCACATTGTTGGGTTTGCCTAGAACCATTTTAAGAAAGGAGACACTATGAAGGTGGAGGGGAGACACAAATTTACAAGTCCATCCAGAGGGCCAGGTAAAGTTTGGGCTACATGAACATAAAGTAATGACAAGACCTCAATCATGCGAATTAGACTGTGTTCCATGCTCAAGTGGACTATTTTGGAGGAGAAGCCAATACAGTACACACAGGGACTGGTTCCAGGATCTCCTGTGGATATCAAAATCTATGGACGCTCAAGTGTCTTATATAAAATTGTATAGTATTTGCATATAATCTATGAAATTCGCCCATATGCCTTATATCATCTATACATTATTTATGATATCTAATACACTGTAAATGCTATATAAATGCTTCCCATACTATGTAGTTTAATAAATAATAACAAGGAAAAATCTGTACATGTTCAGTACAGACAATATATTTTCCTAAATATTTCCTATCTTTGCTTGAATCTTCAGATAATGTATCTGCAGATACAGAGGGTCAGCTATAGCAGTTATATGTTGAATAATTTAAAATGATATGACCATTTACAAATACATAGGAAACTTTTTAAAAAGATGTTTTAGTTGACTTGCAAAACATACCTCAATGCTTATGATCTAATCATTTCTTTTTATTCCCTTTTCACAGCTTTAGTCCAAGTCACGCTCATCTGGTATACAGTCCCCTTAAGGGGTCTCCTTGATCTGGCTCTTGCCTTGCACTGTCCCTTTTCCGCACAGCTTAGAAAATGTATGTCAGAGTAGATTCCACCTGAACTTAAAACCTCTTCAAGAGTTTCTGATGAAACTAAAAAAAAATGTTGAAACTCACTACCTATGAAGTCCCCACTTAGGACCTTTCAGATTTCATCTCTTCTCTTCGCCTACTTATCACTAATCATACTCTAGTCATTTTGGCTCTTTTTCTATCATAGACATCTAACGGTTCCCATCTCAAGAACTTTCCAACTCGCCATTGCTCCTGACTAACCACTCTAATCCCACATTGTTGTGTGTCTCCTTCTCATCAGTCAATCTTAGTCCAAATGCTACCTCCTTAGTTTCCTCCTGTTTTATTTATTGCTAAACCTTTAGTAGTTATCAAAACCATTCAATGATAAAATGTATATATTTTACCTAGAGGTATTTTAGTAGAAATATATTATGTAATAAACAAGTTAGTACATTCATAAGCATGTATACATCAAGCAAATTTTTTTAAATTATACTGGGCTTATCAAAAGTTTATTTTGTTAGAAGACATAAGTAGTTAAAGAAAATGAGGTTTAGTAACTCCCCCTCTAGCCAGGTTTGGTGATGCACACCTGTAGCCCTAGCTAATGGGGAAGCTGAAGTGGGAGAATTACTTGAGACCAGGCATTTGAGACCAACTGGACATCATATTAAGACCTCATCTGAAAAAAATAAAATAAAATAAATGTTCTATGAAGACAAAAAGTTCTAGGGTATAGGACAATGATATCATGATGGCTTCAATATAGAACAAAACGGAAAAAAAATCACATAGTATTACATTAATAAAATGGTGTTCCACAAAACATTAAAAAGAGAGAGAGAGAAACCCATCTCTTTCACTGGTGTGTTGAATCTAGATTATTAGTGTCAATTATTCAACTTTCAGGAAATTTTTGATCTGGTTGCTAACTGGCCATTATGAAAAATTATGTAAAATTACCATTTGTCAAGTTATATTACAAAACAAAGATGATAAGCTCTCAGAACCCATCAACAACTAAGTTATTTACTACATTTTACTATATTCTAGGCCAGTGGTCAGCAAACATTTTCAGGAAAATGAATAAGAGTCCTGTTGCCAGGCAATAAATATTTTGTGCTTTCTGTGTTATACAATGTCTGTCACTGTCTTTGTGGTGTGAAATCAACCACAGCCATAGACACTATATGAATGAAAGTATATGACAGTGTTCAATAAAACTTTATAAAAATAAGTGATAGAAGATGAGAGTGTAGCTTAGTGATAGAGCACTTGCCTGGCATAGGTACTTGCCTTGCAAAGCCCTGGCTTCAATCCTCAGCACTGAAACCAATCAATCAATCAATATGCCAGATTTACTTCACAGTCCATCATTTGCTTACACCTCTTTTAATTTTTGAGGATCCTCATATCTTTCATATACACATAGTAGAGACATTCTAAACTCACATGAGATTGTACATCTTTTCCAAAATCCACTTTTTGAGGCTTCATGTTAGTAACTTGAAATTGGCTGAAGTGGGAATATTTATACCATTCAACTTAGCAAAGCTATATTCAGGTATTTTATGTACATACAGAAACCTAGTCATTGAACATATACCAGCATAAAGCACTTATCCCTAACCAAGAAAAAAATTGTCCATTGATAAAGATGGTAACACAGATTTTAGGGATCATAGTGATAGGCATAGGGACCAGTGCAACAAAGACTTGCCATGAGACCAATAGATTGGACTCAGCACCACCTTCAAGCTGGATAAAGAAGGATTTATAACCAAGGAACAAGGATAGGAGTCAAGGGATGGAAATCACTAAGAGGAAACATTAAGGGCAATGGGTTCCTTGATAAATTTACCTGGTGAGACTATTACTGAAGGCAGGCCATGTGTTAAGATACTGGAATATGAGCAGATACCAATGGTGGGTGACTTTTCCTAAAATGATGCAACAGGACTCTTATTCAAACTGGATTCTAAAGACAGAGAAGGAAACCCAGCTTTGAGCAAAGTGAATCAAAGACTTACTAAAGTTTTGCTTAATGGAATTTTTCATAATTTCCATACCAATTACCACAGTACTAATAAGTGTGTTTTTCGCAAGCCTGTAATCCCAGCACTTAGGGAGGCTGAGACAGGAGAATCGCAAGTTCAAAAGCCAACCTCAGCAACGGCGAGGCACTAAGCAATTCAGTGAGACCCTGTCTCTACATAAAACACAAAATAGGGCTGAGGATGCAGCTCAGTGGTCGAGTGCCCCTGAGTTCAATTTCCAGTACCAAAAAAAAAAAAGTGTGCTTTTCCCAGGGCATCTGTTGTACTGTCAAATAGCAGAGTCTCACAGGAGCAGGGAAGGCTCCACATACCTCTTAGCTTACAGCACAGCTGTGTGCTTATAGAGTATTACAAATATATAAAAATAGTAATTGTCAATGAAAAGAATATGTTTAGCATCTTAGTTTCACTCAACTTTGTAATTTATAGGGATGTTAATATTCAATAAATATCTGAGTACTTCTTATATACAAGACCCTAGGCATATATCTGCAGAGAGGCTGTATTAGTAAATAAAATAGTGCTGTGATGGAAATACAGTGGACAAGGGAGAAGTAGAATGGCTTCATGTGGGTTGAAGTTTCAAATATAATGCCCAGAAAATGTTACACAAGTAACCTTTGAACAAAAGATTTAAAAATTTGAAGGAGAGATATGTTTGAATGAAGATGAGAAGACATAAGAGAAAACTGTAGGTAGAGAGAATAGCAAGTGCAATTGTGTAAGGTGTGAGCAAGTCAAGTTTCTTCAATAAGAACAAGTGGCCCGTGGCTGGATGAGTAAGTGAGCAGGATGGCTGTGACGGCAGAGGGAGCAGCAATGGGAGATTATGTAGGGCACGTGGATCATTGTAGAGTTAATCCTTCTCCTTGTTCCAAGTACAGAAGCCTTCAGTACATTGAGAATGCCAACTTGATCTAACCTGGTCTATTCAAATTTTAAAGTATTATTGGAGGACTGAGAAATGGGGAAGAATAGAATAGATGTAACAAGATCAGAAAAATGTTGATAATTGTCGAAAGCTGGTGATAGAAATTCATTACAATCTATTATGTGGATGTTTGAAAATCAAAACTAAAACAAAAGCTAAATAAATAAACATTGAGTGATGAGAGAAATTCTCAGAAATGGTGTTTTCAAGGAGACCCATGAAAGCCTATTGCAATGGTTCTGGTAAGAAATGATCATATCTTAGACCAGATCTGTGAATATAGTGATATTTAAAATAGATCCAGTTTCTGGAAATATTTTAAAAGTAGAGCCAATAGTACTACTGAAGGAATTAAATGTATGAAAAATATTGTTTTCTCAACTTCACTGCATTCTTTATTATTGAAGTCTATACTTTTTGTTGCAGAATTTTTCACACTATTGAAACAAAATATTGTTATTTTAAATAGATTTTTAAAATAAAATATTTCTTTCTGTTTTTCACTTTTACTTACATGGAGCTTATTTAACCTTTAGCAATGTGACTGTCATTAAAGATGTTTTATGTACCTAGCAGTCAATGAGTCTCTCTCCTGTCTGGGTTTATGAGTTTCAATCACCAGGGTCTCATTTGAGCCAAGAATCTTAGGCTGTCACTGGTCTTGAAAGGGAATGAATGTCTCACTCAGCATTTCTTTCTGCTAAAATAATGCCATCTGTTGTTAGCCAAGCTGTAACAAGAGTCTCACCTGCAAAGAAGGATGTAGAGTTTTGCCATAAATTCTGCCCACTCCTGATTGTGTTCAAGTCTTCAAAAGGAGAAGTGGTTTTGCATGTTGGTGAAACTGAGCTGTATTAGGACTATGGAACAAATAAAAAACATACAACTAATTTATTTCTCTTATTTAAAAGCACAGTTAATTCATTAGGTAATATATCTCTCCAAAATATTATTTATTTGAATGAAATTTGAAAGGGCAGGATTAAATATATTCTGTTGCAGAAGGAGGCATTGACATGATGTCCTGGATAGTCTCAAGATAAAAAAGAGCATGATGTAAAAATAAAATCAGATTTTGTGTTTCATTTAGAGAAAGGGTCTCACTGAGTTGCTTAGTGCTTCACTTTTTGCTGACACTAGCTTTGAACTCATGATCCTCCTGGCTTAGCCTCCTGAGCTGCTGGCTGGAGATGTGCCTCAGTGGTTAAGTGCCCCTGAGTTTAATCCCTGGTACCTCCCCTCCCCTGCAAAAAAGTAAAATCATATAAGAAATACTGGAGAAATATATCAAAAAAAATTTAGGGAGAGGCCTAACCTGCCTCATGTGGCCCACTGTCCTGGAGAGGCCCCACCAGCCTTGCATGGCCCAATACCCCAGAGAGGCCCAACCTGCCCTGCATGGCCAGCCCACCTGGAGAGGAGCCCTGCACAGAGGTTCCCTATTCACCAACTTTTGGTTCCACCCAAACTGCCTCCATTTTGGAGCATAGCAGCCACCAGTATAGCCCTCCCTATGCAGTAATCCATACCTTGGGACATCAGACAGTACAAGGAAGCAGCTTCCCATAGCAACACTGCGGGCCACACTGTGACATCATCAAATAGGTGACCCAATAATGAAAATCTGCAAAGGGAGCCCATCGAGCAGCCCATCCTTCCAGCCCTACTTCTGAAAGCAGTTGCCTCCATATTGGGACACTGCCACCACCATCTTGGGTTTCCTCTGCTGCTGCCTCTGCAATCTTTAGTTAAGGCAGCTTCCACCTTGGGACGCTGGGGCCTGGAAGCCCAACATCAAGGTACATACAGGCTTGATGCTACTGCTGCCACCAACAAGAAGCATAGTGGCTTCCATCTAGTGAAAATAACTAGGACCAAGAAAACAGTAGACAAAGTCCCTATGGGCCCGGTTGCACCAAAGGTAACTAGGTGTACTAACAGCCACTATCCTGTTACAGAAGCAACAGGGACCCTTGCATGGGAATGCCTCTCTCTCTTTTTTCTCTTGCTAATAGCCAACTTCCTTTGATTAACCTTTCACTAGTCCTATAGTCTAATACCTCTATATTTTTACATTCTATTTCATAAATATAACAACCTACCACACCTTTACCATTAGAAACAGTAAACCCTTACACAAAACTTTTGGCTATATGGTAGAAGATAACCAAACTCATCATTTCTGGTTATAGCAATAAAACTGTAAATGTCAAAATAGAAACAAATTGATTTATGATTGCATATTGGTTGCCTTGAGTGCTATAAACATTGATATCCCCTTTAAAGTTTAGGTATTGGTAACCTATAGGGACACTTCAGGATTACAGGGTATAAGCTACAATACCTCAGATCTACACTGCAAGAGAGGGAGACACATAGACAACATGAAAAAAACAAGGGAGGAAAGTGCCCCTAACAGACCAAGATACTACAAAAATAAAATCCATTGACAGTACAGTAGATAAAATGTCAGAGAAAGAGTTCAAAATATACATAATTAAAATTATTTGTGATTTAAAGAATGATTTAAAGAAGTAAGCAAATACAGGCAAAAAATTGATCACTCCAACAAAGAGATAAAGGAACAAATACAGGTAGCAAAGGATTACTTCATGAAAGAGATAGAGATTCTGAAGAAAAACCACATAGAAATCCTTGAAATGAAGGAAACAATAAACCAAATTAAAAAACTCAATAGAAAGTATTACCAACAGACTAGGTCACTTGGAAGACAGAATCTCACACAATAGACAAAATATACAATCTTGAAAATAAAATTGATGAAAGAGTGAAAATGGTAAGAAACCATAAACTCAGCATCCAAGAATTATGGTATAACATCAAAAGACCAAACTTGAGATTTATCAGGATAGAGGAGGGCACAGAGATACAAACCAAAGGAATGCACAATCTCTTCAATGAAATAATATCAGAAAATTTCCCAAACATAAAAAATGAATTGGAAAACCAAATACAAGAGGCTTACAGGACACCAAATGTACAAAATTACAACAGATCTATACCAAGGCACATTTTAATGGAAATCCCTAACATACAGAAAGAGGAGAGAATTTTAAAGGCTGTGAGTGAGACGAATCAGATTACATATATAGGGATATCAATTTAGATCTCTGCAGATTTTTCAACCCAGACCCTCAAAGCCAGGAGATCCAGGAAAAATATAATCCAAGCTCTGATAGAAAATGGATGCCAACCAAGAATCTTATATCCAGCAAATTTAAGCTTTAGTTTTGATGATGAAATAAAAGCATTCCATGATAAACAAAAGCTAAAAGAATTTACAGCAAGAAATCCTGCACCAAATGAAAACAATGAAAATCTGCAAATGGAGGAACTACACTAAAGGAAAGGCCAATCAAAGGAGAAACCAAGTTAAGTTAAAAACCAGAAATAAGCCAAAATGACTGAGAATAGAAACCATATCTCAATAATAACTGAGTGTCAATGGCATAAACTTATCAATCAAAACACATAGACTGGAAAATTGGATTTTAAAAGAAGGCCCCAAACTATACTGCCTTCAAGAGATTCATCTCACAGGAAAAGATATCCACAGACTGAAGGTGAAAGGATGGGGAAAATGTATCACTCACACAGAATGTGTAAACAAGCAATGGTCTCCATACTCATATCAGATAAAGTGGACTTCAAACCAAAGTTAGTAAAAAGGGATAAAGAAGAACATTTTATAATGCTTAATGGAATTATACATTAAAAGACATAACAATTATAAATATCTATGCCCCTAAAAATGGAACATCCATGTATATCAAACAAAACCCTTCTTAATTTTGAGAATCAAATAGGCCAAAACATCATAATACTGGGTAATTTTAACACACCTCTCTCACCACTGGATAGATCTTCGAAACAAAAACTAAACAAAAAAACCATAGAACTCAATAATACAATTAATAGTTTAGACTTAACAGAAATGTTTAGAATATTCCATCCATCAGCAAGTGAATACACATTTTTCTCAGTAGCACATGGATCCTTCTCCAAAATAGACCATATGTTATGCCACAAAACAAGTCTCAGCAAATACAAAAAAAATAAGATACTACCCTGCATTCTATCTGACCATAATGGAGTGAAACTAGAAATTAATGATAAAATAAAAAATACAACCTATTCCAACACCTAGAGACTAAATAGTACACTTGAATGATGCATGGATAACAGAAAACATCAGGGAGGAGATAAAAAAATTCTTTGAGGCAAATGAGAACTCTGATACAACATATCAAAATATCTGGGACACTGTGAAGGCAGGGCTAAGAGGAAAATTCATCGCATTAAGCTCATTCATTAAAAGAAGAAAAAGAAAATAAATGACCTGACATTAAATCTCAAGCCCCTAGAAAAAGAGGAACAAGCCAACCTCAAAAGCAGCAGAAAAAAGGAAATAATTAAAATTAAGAATGAAATTGAAACAAAAGAAACAATTCAAAAATTTGACAAAACAAAAAGGTTTTTTGAAAAAATAAATAAAACTGACAAACCCTTAGCCACTCTTAACAAAAAGAAGAGAAAAAACTCAAATTACAAAAATTCATGATGAAAAAGGAAATATCACAACAAACACTATTGAAATACAGCATGTAATTAGAAACTATTTTGAAAATTTATATTCCAGTAAAATAGAAAACTTTGAAGACACTTTAAAGACATTGACAAATCTCTAGAGGAATACAAAATTTAAACAGATCAATTTCAAGCAAGGAAATAGAAGATGCCATCAAAAGCCTACCAATCAAGAAAAGCGCAGGCCCAGATGGATTCTCAGCCAAGTTCTACAAGACCTACAAAGAAGAACTAACTCCAATACTCTTCAAATTTTTCTACAAAATAGAAAAGGAAGGAACCCTCCCAAACACATTCTATGAGGCTAGTATCACTCTGATACAAAAACCAGACAGAGACACATCAAAGAAAGAAAAATTCAGACCAATATCCCTGATGAACATAGATGCAAAAATTCTCAATAAAATTTTGGCAAATACCTTACAAAAACATTAAAAATATTGTACCATGATCAAGCGAGGTTTATTCCAGGGATGTAAGTTTGGTTCGACATATGGAAATCAATAAACATAAACCATCACATCAATACATTTAAAGATAAGAATCTCATGGTTTTATCAATTGATTCAGACAAAGCATTTGACAAAATACAGCACTTTTTCATGTTCAAAACACTATAAAAACTAAGGATAATAGGAACATACCTCAACATTTTAAAGGCTATCTATGCTAAAACCAAGGCCAATATAAGCCTAAATAAAGAAAAGTTGGAAGCATTCCCTCTAAAAATGGGAATAAGACACGGATGCCCTCTTTCACAACTGCTGTTCAATATAGTCCTTGAAACTCCAGCCAGAGCAATTAGATAGACAAGATAAATAAAAGGGGTATGAATAGAAAAAGAAGAACTCAAACTATCATTATTTGCAGATGACATGATTCTATATTAGAGCATCCAAAAAATTCCACCAGAAAGCTTCTAGAATTAATAAATGAATTCAGCAAAGTAGCAGGATATAATATCAATACCTGTAAGTCAAATGCATTTCTATATATCAGTGATAAATCCTCTGAAAGAGAAATTAGGAAAACAATCTCATTCACAATAGTCACAAAAAAATACTTGGGAATCAATCTAACAAGAGACATTAAAGATGTCTACAATGAGAACTATAGGACAGCAAAGAAAGAAATTGAAGAAAACCTAAGAAGATGGAAAGACCTCTCATGCTCTTAGATAGGCAGAATCAATATTGTCAAAATGCCCATACTACCCAAAGTGCTATACAGATTCAATATGATTCCAATTAAAATCCCAAAGTCATTCCTTATAGAAATAAGAAAATCCATCATTAAATTCATTTGGAAGAATAAGAGACCCAGAATAGCCAAAGCAATCTTTAGCAAGAAAAGTGAAGCAGGAGGCATCACAATACCAGAACTTAAACTATACTACAAAGCTATACTAACAAAAACAGGATGATACTGGCACCAAAATAGACATGCAGACCAATGGTACAGAATAGAAGAAACACAGACAAACCCACATAAATACAGTTATCTCTTGCTAGACAAAGGTGCCAAAAACATACATTGGAGAAAATTAGCCTCTTCAACAAATGATGCTGGGAAAACTGGAAATTTACATGCAACAAAATGAAACTAAATCCCTTTCTCTCACTACGCACAAAACTTAACTCAAAGCGGATAAAGGACCTAGGAATTAGACTAATAGTGGAAAAAGTAGGCCCAAATCTTCATTATTTCATATTAGGTCCTGACTTCCTTAACAAGACTCCTAAAGGGCAAGAAATAAAATCAAGAATCAATAAGTGGGATGGACTCAAACTAAAAAGCTTCCTCTCAGCAAAAGAAACAATCAATGAAGTAAATAGCCTACTTCTTGGGAGTAAATATTTGCCACATGCACATCAGATAGAGTACTAATCTCCAGGATATATCTAGAACTCAAAAATCTTAACACCAAAAACCAAACAATCCAATCAGTAAATAAGCTAATGGGATGAACAAACATTTCTCAGAAGAAGATATACAATTGATCAACAAATATATGAAAAAATGTTCAACCTCTTTGTAATTCAAGAAATACAAATCAAAACTACTCTAAGATTTCATCTCACTGCAGTCAGAATGGCAATTATCAAGAATACAAACAACAGTTAAGTGTTGGCGAGGATGTGTGGGAAAAGGCACACTCATATGATGCTAGTGGGACTGCAAATTGGTGCAACCAATCTTGAAAGCAGTATGGAGATTCCTTAGAACACTTTAAATGGAAACACTATTTGACCCTGCTATCCCACTCCTCAGTCTATACCCTAAAGACTTAAAAACAGCACACTACAGTGACACAGTCACATCCATGTTTATAGCAGCATAATTCACAATTGCTAAACTGTGGAAGCAACCTAGATGCCCTTCAATAGATGAATGGATAAAGAAACTGTAGTATATATACACAATGAAATATACTCAGCAATATAAGAGAATAAAATGATGGCATGTGCAGGAAAATGGATGGAGCTGAAGAATATCATGCTAAGAGAAGTAAACCAATCCCAAAAAACAAAGGCTGAATGTTCTCTATGATAAGTGAATGTTGATCCATAATGGGGACTGGGAGTGTGAAGGAACTTTGGGCAAAGGGGAGCGAGAGGAAGGGAGGAGGCATGGTGGCAGGAAAAATGGTGGAATGAGATGGATACCATTACCCTAGTTATGTGAATGAATGTATATGTGGTGCAATGCTACATTGTGTACAACTTGAGAAATGAAAAGTTGTGCTGCATTTGTATACAATAAATCAAGATGCATTCTGCTGTCAATAAATAAATAAAATACAAAAACTATATTTAAATGTATAGCTAATATCCTAATAAAAAGGAGAAATTACAGGAAAAATATCTGAAGAGGTGAATGATAATCATACATGCAAGAATAAAAACTTACCCTGTGACTTCTCTCAAGGGTTAATTTGAGGGAAATATGTACCTTAGGTACTTAGGGCTGTGGTCTGACTGAATGGTACAGGGTTGACAGTTGGAGATGCCTGAACAATGCATCTCTTGCACATGGTGATGATAAGGAGGGTTGTCTATTTTTGGAATCTGCTTGGTAAAAAGAAAGCTACAGGGGCTAAGGTTGTGGCTCAGTAGTAGAGCATTTGCCTAGCATGTTTGAGGCACTGGGTTTGATTCTCAGCACCGCATATAAATAAACAAAATAAAACAAAGGTCCGTTGACAATAAAAAAATATTTTTTAAAAAAGTCTTATGGTAGGTTCCATCTTAAAAAAATAAATAAATAAAAGCTAGAGAACCCCCACACAAAATCCCACAGCTTGTACAGACATTAGATTTGGGAATAATTGTCTAACAGCCATGTAAATCCAGAAACCTCAACATGAGAAACCACCATGTGATGAGCTCTAGATGAGTAATTTTGCCAGGGTGTTTGCTAGGAAGCAAATCTATAGCTAAAGAGAAGGGGCATTCCGAACTCCTTCCAGAGGGTATACCTGTTTCTTACCACTCATCAAAACAGGAGAGAGAGTACAAAATTACCCTTGGAAAAGGAGAAAATTTTCTGAGATTGAGAGTCATATATAATAGAGAGCAGGATAGACATTCTAATATCATCAGATAATAGAGCAGTATCCTCAGCAAGACAAAAAACATGAATATGAACACTTCTTAAAGAATTTTAAAAGGTAATAAGTATCCCTAAAATATATGCCAAGGAAAAAAATAGGAATATTCAAAAAGTAAACATACAATAGAGAAAAAAATATAGTTATTAAAGAAGAAAAATAACTGGAAAGGTAATATACAAATTGAGGCATTACAGGACATAGAATATGCTATTGTTTTTGTAATGATAGATAATAGGAGGGACAAGCTTTAAAGGTATAATTTCTGAGAATTTTCCAGAATTGATTACCAACATACATTCTTAAATTCTCTGTGCACATTTTTCTGAGAAACATAAATCAAGGTAACATATCTGAGATATTATATAATCAAAAAGTGAAATCCTAAAGAGATTTTAAAAATTAATGACAAGGAAGTCAAGATGTATTATCTAAAAATGAATATTAGACCAATAACAGACTTCCAATAATAATAGAGACCTTTATTCTTAAAGCGGAATCAGATAAAGTGCTGATGAAAAATAATCAACTTTGAATTCTGATTATATATGTAAATTATACACAAATTAATATTTATAAATTATTTATGTGAAGAAAGGTGAATCCAAGATCAAAAAGTGGGAAAAAAACCCACAAAGTGCAAAAAGCTATGTGTGTTTTTCTTTTTTACTTTATTTTTTGTTTCTTTGAAATCAAATAAAGCAAAATCTTAATTTTAAAACAGCAAAAATTTTCTCTGATTACCTTAAACCTAAAAAGGAATAGGGCAGTAGATTGGAAGAATGTTTTGATATCTCAGGGAAGGTTTCGATGAAGCAAACCACAAGGAGGAAAGACAATAGGACATATCCAAACTCCAGCAGCAGAAATGACTTTCCTGCCCATAGTTCTACAATGTGATTGAGCTCCTAAATTCTCTTTTACTTTTTCCATCTGTTCAGTTTCCAGGTGACTCTGTATCAATCATTAATGACTGAGAATCATAGGAATTGGGAGAGTGATTTCTATAATAGGAAAAATTATTATGAACCAATTCTTTGTTTCATGAATTTTCTATTAAACTCTACCTTTTACTTCTTGGTACACACATTTCTTCTCCTACATCTCAACATGCCCTCACTTAAAATATGCTGTGAACACACTTGCTATCTCTGTAAAGGGAAACAATCCCAAATTATAGCTGACTGCCAAATCCGGATTTGTTACCAAGGGAACTCCTGTCCCCATCCAGGCTTTGAAAACAGTGATCAGTCCCACAAGACTCAGTCTTTACCAACCAATGTAACTCTGCACTTTATTTCACAAAGAACCATTAATTCAACATCAATTTATTTATATTGAGCTGTTTTTCATGTCAGGCAGCTATCAATGTCTAGAGTACATTAATGAACAAAATTTTATGTTCTATAGAAGGGAAAAGTAATAAATATTATTTTTAAAGAGGTAATCAATAAAGTATATTAGAATTTGGTAGTGCTTGGAAAAATATAGAATAACAAAAGGTCTTAGAAATGCTGAAGAGGAAGGAGCAGCTCTAGATTTTTCCAGGTGGTCAGGGTAGGTTCATTGCAAAAGTGAGACCAAAGTAAAAATAGAAGGAAAGCAAGGTTGTTAGAGATTGCCTGTGTTCTGAATGAACAGTGCTGTAAGTCCAGGACACAGTCCCTGCTATTGCCTTAAGTAAGAGAGTGGTTAGGGTGAAGGGACTATTTTAGAGGGCATAGGCTGGAGAGGTAATGGAGATTACAGTCATGAAATACCACATTAAAGTCACTGGAAGGATGTTGGCTCTCTAGTCTATGTGAGAATACAAGGCTAAATAGGCATTATGAGTTAAGAATTGTGTCCCCACAAAATTCATATATCAATGTCGTAACCTCCATAACCTCAGAACATGATCTTACTTGGAAAAAAGCCATTGTAGATGCAATTAGTAAGCATGAGATCATTAAGGTGACCACTAATCCAGTACGACAGGTGTCCTTATAAAAAGGGAAAATTTGGAGAGAGATACACAGAGATAGTATGTCATATGAAAAGAAAGGCAGGGTTTGGGGTGATGCTTCTCACGAAGAATGATGTAAAACATGACCAACAAACCAACAAAGCTAGGAGACATGGAACAGATCAAAGCCCATAAAGTGAATCAAAGCTGCTGACATCTTGATCTTGGACATCTAACTCCAAAGCTGTGAGAAAATAAATTTATGTTGCTTAAGCCATCAAGACTGGGGTAATATGTAATGGCAGCTCTAGCAAACTAATACAGTAGTGAGCTAAGGCATAAAGGATTCCGCTTAAGTTTTAAAAAGGCCATTGTGGCTATTATGTTGGAACAGGGAGGCAAGCATAAAAGCCAGAAAAACAGCAACTCCTGTAGTAATGCCAGCAAGAAATCTAGGGCTGGTGTTGCTGAGAGCGTTGTTGAAATAGTAGAAATATTGACAAGTGGTCAGATTCTGATCAATTTTGAAGGTGCAGACAAAAGGATTTTATGATGGATTGAATGCAAGTTGTGAAGAGAAAGCAAAATCAGGATGACTCCCGTGTTTCCAGTATGTGCAGCTGGAAAGATGGAAGTACCATGCATTGAAATGTAGTGGAGAGCCAGGACTGAAATCCGTTCTCAGTTCTTCCTGATTCCCAGAAGAACATCATTACCCTTGAAACTCATACTGGGAAGATGAGCCAATAATATATCATTCTCATAGAATTTAATCATGTGTGCGCACACACACACACACATACTTGTGGCTCTTATACTTTACGTGTGATCACTAGAATGTTTTATTCCCAAAATGATCATCTCCCTTCATCTCCTTCACTGCCCTATGTAGAAACCAATTGCCTCTTCTGTTTAGGTAAACATATTTCTGATTTCTTACATTTAGTTTAACAGGACTGTGATAAATGAGAATTGCTCTTCTTATCAATTTGTCAGCACGCAAGGAAAAATCCATGCTCCTGAATGTTCTTTACAATTTTGGACTGTAAGTAATCAATACTGTGTATTTTTTTTTCTTGATAGATCTCAGCTCTGGAAAGAAATGATCAGTGATGTCATCTATAAAAAATAATAGAAAAAACTGGGTGCAGCAGTGCACGCCTATAATCCCAGTGGCTCAGGAGGCAGAGACAGGAGGGTCACAAGTTCAAAGGCAGCCTCAGCAACTTAGCAAGACTCTGTGTCAAAATAAAAAGTAAAAAGGGCTCTAAATGTGGCTAAGTGATTAAGCCTCCTGGGTTCAATCTCTGATATGATAGATGATAGATAGATAGATGATAGATAGATATATAGATATAGATAGATAGATGATAGATAGATATATAGATATAGATAGATGATAGATAGATAATAGAAAAGGTTATGAAATAGTTGAAAGATTATGATATATGTGATTATGATATGATATATGTGCGAGGAAGTCCAGAATATAGCCAGCAGCCAGCACTTTCCATGACAGCTTGTGGTAGACTCACCCTGATATTGCAGCTATCAATACTAAACAAAGATATAATCTCACTTCCATATTCTTCATTATGTCCTGCAAAAAATAGAATCCTGTAAATATTTGTGTTTTCCATAAATATCTCATACCCACAGAGATATTACCTCATCTCTAGTACTAAAGGGAAAAAACAAAGAATTTATAAATGAAGTTTATATCAAATTCCTTCAAGATCATAATCAACAAGTTCACCAGGTATAAACATCACAGCTGTAATTACAATGGTAGTTATAGTCGTTCATGTGATAAATACTTAAAAATAAAACAATGAGTCAAGCCTATTAAAGACCTGTAAGAGATCGTGTTTACCAGGAATAATAGAGGTCTATTTGTGTAACAGAATTGGGAAAAATTATTTCAAAGTAGTGATGCAAATAATTACTTCCCTGGATGGCTTTCATAGTTTTTATGCTAGAAAGTTTGAATCTCAGTGCCTGGAACAGAGATTTCCACAAGAAAGTGTGTGGTAGTATTCATAACAAAAAGGAGAATGGAAAATTTGTAAATAATGTCAACTTGTTGGCAGTGGTCTTGATGCTGTACTTGAATTCACTGGGAGTCTGTGGAACCTGTTGTGAGTCTTTGAACTAAGACACACCATGTTGAACACAAAGAACATCCTATATAAGAAAAATTGATAGTATCAATTTCACCATAGACTAAGATTACCTTCCTGTATTGCAAATTCTCAAAAGCTCAAATGAGTACTTCTCAGACTCTCTTGGAGCTGCAACTCTGCACAGGAATATGTTTCTACAAATGAGGTGCTTCCATAAAATCAGAAGGGTAGAAGAGACCAACTTGCAGTTGGTTTGACAACTCTTATTGAAAAACAGGGACGCGGAGGCACTGGGTGTTTCTGTAGCAGCATTTCAGTGACTACTTTTCTGGGAGTCCAAGGGTGATTCAGCAACATGGTGGCAGCAGTGAGAACAGAAGCAGCACCAGCAGCAATGGCTACAAAGGCACATTCTGGAAAGCAATAAGACCCCAGTAATACTTGGATTCCCTATTTCTAGATGCCCTTGTTGGCTAGATGCTATTCAGGGAGTGATTTCTGGACACTGCAGCTAGATCCTGTCCTTTCACTCATGGTGAGGATTTCATAAATATAGTACTCCTCTTATCTGCAGTTCCACTTAGCCATGGTCAACAATGGTCTAAAAATATTGCTATAGGGCAATGGTGAATTAGCATATTTTAAGAGAGAGAGAGATACAAATAGGGACCACATTCATATAAATTTTATTAGTGTATTGTTTGTTCTACTTTATCATCGCCTATTGTTGCTAATCCCTACTGTGTACAATTTATAAATTGCTCATTGGCATGTATGTGTTGGAAGAATATAGTACCTACATGGATCAGTATTATATGAGGTTTCAGGAATCCAGTAGGGATTTTGAAATGTAATACCCCACAGATAAAGGGAAGCATAGGAAACATACTTATTTCTATATGTAAATCGCTTTCTACTTCCAAACATCAAGAAAACTAAGTAATAAAAAGTTTTAGTTTTGGGAGGTTACTACTTTTGTTTTTAACTGACACATCATAATTTTACATATTTTGAGAGTTTGGTCTAAAGGTTTGATACATGTATACATTGTGTAATTATTTAACTAGGGTATTTAGTATATTTATCTTGTTAATTTCTCTGTTGTGAGAATATTAAAAATCTTCTTCTCTATTTAAAATATTCCACACAATGTTATTAATCATAGTTGTATTTTGTGCAATACAGTATTAGAATGTGTTCCTCCAGAATCTAACTGTAACTCTGCACCTCTTGGCCAGCCTGTCCTTATCCCTGACCATCTTCCCCAATATGTGGTAACCACTTGCTCTTCAACTCCCTACTTCTATAAGATGGGTTTCTTTAGAGTCCACATATGAGAAACAGTATGCAGTATTTGTCTCTTTGTACCTGGATAATTTCACTTAATGCAATGTCCTTTATCCATGTTACCACAAATGTCAGGATTTCATCTGTCATAGCTGCATTATATTTCAGTTTGTACACACATCACAATTTCTTTGTCCATTCATCAGTTGTAGGGCATTTAAGTTGATCTTGACTATTGTAAGTAGTGTTGCAATAAACATGGGAGTTCAAAAATATCTTCAACATACTAATTTCATTTCTTTTGGACATGTAATACAGGGATTGCTGGATCATATAGTGATTCTATTTTAAATTTTTTTGAGAATCCCCCATACTGTTTGCCACAATGAATACACTAATTTACATTCCCACCAACAGGGTATGAGTTCCCTTTTCTCACTTCCTTTCCAGCATTTGTTAGTTTTTGTCATTTTGATAATAGTCATTCTTATTGGGATAAAGTTGTATTTCATTGTGGTTTTGACTTGCATGTCCCTGATGATCAGTGATGTTAAGCACTTTATCATACATCTTTGACAATTTATATGTCTTGTTTTGAGAAATGTCCATTTTTGTTTTTTACTCATTTTCTAACTTGGGATGTAGAGATGGTTCTTATGCAATCAATGAAACACAACACATCAGATTTGCAAATGACAGATAAAAACCATATGATCATGCCAACAGATGCAGAAAAAGCATTTGACAAAACTCAACATCCTTCCTG
>CM053411.1:20585180-20603777 GCA_028644305.1 Xerus rutilus | reverse complement strand
GTGAAGGAAGAAAAGCATGGGAATCGATAGGCTGATGAGTTTGCAGGTCTCCATGTGCATAGTTTCAATTGACCCATATCAAAATCCTTTACAGTAAATATATTTTTTGTTTTCAAATCGCAAAATTGAGGTAACAGAGACTACTAATTATTCATGCTATTGATCAAAAAATGATAAAGCAAGAATGTAAACAAGTTTCATACTTTTAAAACCAATATCCTTTCCTGTGCATTTTACTGCTTTTTAGTACCATGTTAATCATTAACTATCTGTGTGACTTTGGACATATGGCTTAAATTATCTAAAAGAGTTTCTTCACACATAAGATTAATAGGAAAACTACACAAGGTAAGAGATTGATACGTTTTTATGATTTGGGATTTTGAATGGAAAAGAGAATGTAAGAGAGGGGAAAATGTCTTTGTTCATAACAAAGACTGAGCAACATCCATGTCCACAGGCCTTATTGGGTAAGTCTCTAGGAGAGTCAGGTAGGGACAGCATCTCAGCAAACCTGGACCAGAGGAACCCTTGTTCAGACCAACCCCAGTTAGATCAGATGTAGGAGAAGAACACAGCATTTTAACTTCAAGTGTTTAATCTCATCAGAAACTGGACAAAAGATATTATCTATATTTTGACTATTTATAGATAGAGTTAAGCTTATGGAAAAAATAAAGGTTAAAAACTGAACAAAAAGTACTATTTTGAGGACCCAGTGTGTTTGTCACAAAATAGACACAATAGGCTGCTACAGAATTCAAAAGAAAATCTTAGGAGTTTGTCATACCATAAAGCATAGTTTTCTGTAATAGATAAACAAAAACTGTAAGTGATTAGCACAAAAAGTATACATAATGTTAAATGAGTGTGATGAGATGAAAATTTCACATTAAATATGGAAGTGAATAAAATTCAATAGTTTACAATTGAGAAATATTTTTAAAAGTAAAAGAAAATGAATTCTAAACAATATGAATAAAATTAATGTTGTGATGCTCTCTTCTTTTTTTTTTTCTTTATTTGTTCTTTTTTTCATACTAGGGATTGAACCCAAGGGTGCTTAACCATTGAACCATTCCTAAACCCTTTTTATTTTTTTTTATTTTGAGAAAGGGTCTCTCTAATTTCTACAGTTTGGCCTCCTGCCTCGGCCTTCCAAGTCACTGGGATTATAGGTGTGCACCACTGTTCCCAGTTTCTTCATTTTCAGTTTACAATAAAAAGACTCTAAAATAATGAAGAATATATATCAGCACTAGGACTCAGAATAAGATATAATTCCTATGCCATACTAAGTATTTTAATTACATATGAGATGAACATTTCACTGATATAGATTTATTGGGATTAAAGGAAATAGAAAACTAAAACAATAACAAGAAAAATTAAATACAAATATATTCTTGATGAGGGCCACCATGAAGTTAAGAAATATTAACAAGGGAAAATCTCCATCTAAAAATTACATTACTGATAATTTACCATGTTATGGTTATTTTGTTTACTATTTAGCATGCCTTATCTGATTTAATTCTCAGAAATTGTTAGTTGATGATTAATAATGTAAGAAAAGAAATCCACTCATTCTGATGGAATATCAAATACTAATAATACAGAAATGCAAACACATTTATCAATTATGGTTTCAGCGAGGGTAAATGGAGATGAATTAGTGATTTTTTTTTTAATATGAAAGCATGTGCAGATAAAAGGTGATCGACCAGGGATAATGAGATATCTCATGGTATAGCACCATGGTTTTCCTTTAACATTTATTGGCCCAAGGGGTGAGAGAAGGAAGAAGTTACCAGAACCCTGAGAAAGCAATTGTTAAGAGAAGTCATCTCACAGGACCAGAGGTCATTAGGAAAAATACATAGTTGCCTCTTAGGGACCTGAAAAGGAAGGAGCCAGAGAAATAATTATCCTGTCCTTACTCCTCCTACACTCTGAAAATCAAAGCAGAAAATAGGTTAAAAAGAATTTTGGCAAAAAATATAAAAATTAGGTTTTGTTGTTGTTGCTGTTTTTGCTATTGCTTTTGATTTTGCAGTATTGAGGGTTGAACTCAGGAGCTGGGATTACAGGTGTGTGCCATTGTACCAGGCAATGATTAGGCTTTAGAGTATAGAAAGGAGCAGAGAAGTGTATAAAAATGGATATGGAGAGGTCAATAGTAAGTCTTCATCAACAACTTTTTCTATGATATAAAACAGATGAAAATTGCCAGATGAAAAAGTTCATTAAAGAAAAATAAAATTTAAGAGAAATTAACCTTTAAAATCATATAAAGAAAAAAAATCACATGAGAAACTATGGAAGAAGATGTATAATTTTCATGGCAGTAAGGACTTTGACTTGTTAATCTAATGAATCTAATTTGTTTGAATAATATAACATGAGCAAGCATTCACATTTTACCCTTCTATGTAAAACTGAGACTGATAACCATCACAACTTCAGTAATGCATGTTATTTCTCTGAATGACAAAACAGGGTTCATGTCCTCAAACTTAGGTCCTCGCTTCTGACACAGGGAGACAGAGGGACAAGGGGATGATCATACCAGGTATATACATGAAACCAACAAGTCAAGTCAGTGTGAGAACCAGAATGTGAGACTACCCCATACAATAGAAACCAAAAAGTCAGGGATACCAGACAAGATTTAGACATGGGATATTGTTATCAGAATAATAAAAAAGAATGAGACAAACTCCAGATGAAATAGAAGTGGGTACCTGAGCAATTTACTCAAAAGCAGTTAACATAAGCTACTCAACTTTATGGGCACGTGATTTGATTATCAAAATTCTCAGGTTTATATAAATAGTTTCATGTTAGTTATACAAAGAACACACCATTGTTTTCTTTACATAATTGCTATATTCATTCAAAAGATTCAAATGATAAGTACAAAAAATATTTTTCCAAAAAATTTGCAATCCAAATCCCCCTATAATAGTCGTACTTTTCAGGAATAAATTCTAGTTTGGTGCTTATTTTGCACAGACTAATGTATGACACAGAGTAAATAATTGGTAAATATTTTTGAAAGAGTAATAAAAAATACAACTTATTACATAGTTAGGAAACTATGCCAGAGTATTAAAGTGACTCAAATTCAGCAAAATCTTTGGAATTTGGTAATTCCTAGGATGAATCCCAGAAAGATTTGAACAGGATTCAATATACTGGAAATTCCAATTACAATATTTTGATTATCCCATTCATTTGAAGGCTGAAATATTTTTTGTATAATAAAGCTTCTAAAGAAATGAATTATATTCTTTTTTCTTCTGTTTCCTGTTCTTTTTAATAAAGACTATGAATGCTAAAGAATGAAAAGGCAATAGTCTATTGATGATAGTAAACTTCTTTCCTTCTGACTCTTACCATGAGAAATTAAATAGCCTAATTAGATCCTATGAAAGTTAGATCCCTTATCCTTGTGGGAGACCCCTTAGCATGCTCAGCTGAGTTCCATGGGATTGCATGTTATTAAACTTCATCTTTGCCAGTCACCTGCAATAGTCACTTGCTGGCATACCATGAATGAGTTGTGAGTGTCTGCCTCTTTTTCCAGGCAATAATGCTTATTGCTGTTCCCAAGGAACATAAAGGAGATGTCTCTGTTGTGTTATCTTAATAGATCCTGTAGTTCCCACACATTTTGGTAACTATTTGATATAATTATTGTGTCTCATAAAAAATAAATTTTATACGGTAATACTCTAGCCTGCTGTGCTGCTTCACTTCAAAATAACTTATGGCTACTAGATTCCCTGTACAATATTGGTACAGAGCAGTAATAAAGTTGTCATCAAGAGGCGATGATAGACCACTTTGCATTGTTATAACTGCCTTTTTGTATTATAACTGTTTGCAACTTTATGAGGTCTTCATAAATGTGATCAATTGCAATCATAAAGTTGTGAGGCATTTGTGGCAGCTTATTTTTCTCTGCCTCAAAACAGGAGCTGCCTTACTTGTTGGTCTAATGTCTGTGACTGCAGGGTTGACTATGGGTAGAGCTCTGGGCTATGACAAGAACAAGCAAGTTAGCTTCTGCACTTGCTCCCTGGCTTCTGGGCCCTTCTAGAAATTTATTTATGTAACTTCAAAGCCATCAAGTTCAAGCAATAGAGGGATAACTTTTGTGTCCCACATAAAATGGGAGAGGCAAGTCAAGCACTCTATATGAAAACATTTTTATTTTTTAATTCATATTAAGAAGTTATGGATCATGTCATTATTCTAATGACTTACTTAAAATCATTATTTGTTTTTTATTACATGAATGATATATGACAATGTGTCCATTTTCTTTAAAATAATATGAAATAAATGTTGGCACAAATAGTAATGTGGTTGAATGTTATATCTCCATTAAAAATATAGCTCTATACCAGTTGCATGAAGAAATGTAGTCTAATTATTTTTTAACTAGATGATTCTCATATTTGAAATGCTGCATATGATAAATGAGAAGTAAATCGTCTTATATTATTTTCACAGCAGAGGAAGCATAGTTCCCAAGAATCACACTGATATTACAATAAAAGTCTCAAATTCAAATAGGATTTTTGGTAGAATCTACATTGCTCTTTTACAATATTTTCTTTCCTGAAAATAATACAGATGATTTATTTCTTCTCTCTTTTTTTAAGAAATAGTTTACTCCAAACCTAGGAGTTTGGAGTATATATTTATAAAGTAAAAGAGTGAATTGCATTTGCAAGATATTTGTACTTATTCGTTCAAAAACACACAAATCAATATTCTTTTGAGAGGCATCATAAATTAAATTTTGAATCAAATCACTTAAATAGAAAAGTAACTTTACCTTATATAGTGGTGTAATTCTGATTTTTATACAAAACTTTGCATGCAAAGAGTTTATTAATTTCAGAAATTATCGCAGATATTAAGCTGTAGGGATTTTTTTTTTAGTTCATTCTAGATATAGATAAAATTGGGCTTCACTTTGACATAATTCTACAAGCATGGAATATAATTTGTTCCAATTCAATCCCTATTACTTCCCCTTCCTTCCACACTCCCCATTCCCTTTTCTCTACTCTATTATTCTTTCTTATTTACAGTTTTTTTGATTAATGCATTATGCATATATATAACAGTGAAATTCACTATCCTCCTTTCTCCTCAATCCCCTTCATTACTCCACAGATCTCTCTTCTATTTTCATGGGTTCCCCCCTTCCTTTTATATTTTTCCCCATATTTTGGTCTATCTTTGTGATAAGATAGAAAAAAATTAACCCTTCATTTACTATTTATTGAGCTTGGCTTACTTCACTCAGCATGGTGTTCTCCAGTTCCATCCATTTATCAGCACATGACATAATGTCATTCTTCTCTATGGCTGAGTAATACTTCATTGTGTACATATACCACATTTTCTTTATTCATTCATCTATCGAAGGGCACCTGCTTTGGTTCCATGTCTTGGCTATTGTGAATTGTGCTGCTATAAACATCGATGTGGCTGCATTCCTATAGCATGCTGATTTTAGATCTTTTGGATATACCTAGGAGTGGGGTAGCTGGGTCATATGGTAGTTCCGTTTCTAGTATTTTAAGGAAGATTTATACTGCTTTCCAGAGAGATTGTACTGATTTTCAGTCCCACCAACAATGTATGAGTGCACATTCTCACCAGCATTTATTATTATTTGTGTTCTTGATAACTGCCATCCTGACTGGAGCAAGATGTATCTCACTGTATTTGATGTGGATCTGATGGCTGGAGATTTTGAACATTTTTTCACGTATTTGTTGGTCATTTGTTTTCCTTCTTTTGAGAAATTTCTCTTTAGTTATTCATCCCATTTCTTCATTGGGTTGTTTTGGGGGCATTACATTTTTTAAATTGTTTACATATTCACTTCATGCACTAGTTTAATTTACTTGGCTGAAGATTTTTAGTTTGATGCTGTCTCTTTCATTGATTCTTGGTTTTGTTTCTTGAAATTCAGTGCTCTTGTTAAGGAAGTTGGTGCCTGCAAAAGTATGTTGGAGTGTTCCATTTACATTTTCTTCTAGCACTTGCAACATTTCTTATCTAATTCCTAGGTTTTGATTCATTTTTTGTCGACTTTTTTGTAGGGTGAGAGAGAGGGATCGAGTTTCACTTTTCTTCATATGGGTATCCATCTCTTTAAAAAGGCTTTTTCCGACATATGTCTTTGGCATCTTTGACAAATATCAGATTATTGTATCTATTTTTGTTTTTGCTTTGTCTTCTATTCTATTCCACTGATTTTCTTATCTGTTTTGGTGTGAGTGCCATGCTGTTTTTGTTACTATAGCTCTATATAGTAACCAAAGGCCAGCATTGGGATACCTCTAGCATCGCTCTTCTTGTTCAGGATTTCTTTGGCAATTCTGGATCTCTTATTCTTCCAAATGAATTTTAGAACTGTTTTTTCTAGTTCTGTGAAGAAAGTCATTCATAGTTTTATGGGGATTGCATCAATCTGTATAACACCTTTGGTAGTATGGTCATTTTGACAATATTAATTTTATCTTTCCAAGAACATTCAAGATCTTTCCATTTTCTAAGATCATTTCAATTTCTTTCTTCAGTGTTCTATAATTTTCATTGTAGAGGTCTTTCATCCCCTTAGGTATATTCATAAGTATTTTTTTTAGGTTATTGTGAGTGGGCTCATTTATTAAATTTATTTTCAGTAGACTAATTACTGGACTATAGGAAATTGTTTGATTTATGTATTTTGATCTTATGTCCTGCTATATAAATAAATGTGTTAGTCAATTCTAGAAGTCTTAGAATGCAGTTTTTAGGAGGCTTCTGGATATAGCATCAGTTAAGAGTTTTAAGGACTATGATGAGTAGAAGTGATGAATCTTTGTTTCTGTTTTAAAAGAAAATGTTTTCAGTTTTTTCCTGTTAACTGCAATGTTGACCTTGTGTTTGTTATATATAGCCTTTATGATATTGAGGTAAGTTTCTTCTACACTGATTTCTCTACTGTTTTAAACATAATTGGGTACTGAACTTCTTAAAATGCTTTTTCTGTTTCTATTAAGATAATCATGTGATTCTTGTCCTTAACTTTATGTGGTGAATTACATTTATTGATTTGTGTATGTTGAACCAGTTTGCATCTTTGAGATGTAACTCACTTAGTCATGGTGCACTATCTTCTAAATGTGCTTTTGAATGTGGTTTGCCAATATTTTATTACAATTTTTGGCATCTATGTTCATCAATGTTTTAGTCAGATTTTTTCCTGAAGCAACTTAAAGACCTCACTAGATATAAGGTACAGAGTAAACATTTCAATTCAGAAAAATAGGGGCACAGACTGGGTTTGTGGTTCAGTGATAGAGCGCTTGCCTACCACATGTGAGGCACTGGGTTTGATCCTCAGCACCACATAAAAATACACAAATAAAATAAAGGTATTGTGTCCATCTATAACTAAAAAAAATTTTTAAAAAGAAAAATAAGGACATAGAAAGAAGGGATAAGACCAAAGAAAGACTGAAATCCAGCTAAGCTAGATGAACAAGTCCTATAGATCCATGTTTGGCTCCTTGGGCACATGGCATGGTAATGTTCTCTTCATTGGGCTTGCATAGCTCCTCCCCTGTGTCCCCGTTGGTTGTAGTCCTCGTAGCCCTTCTGTTGGCTTGTCTTTGCTCCATTCCTACAACCTTCCTCAGAAGACATTCCATTCCATGGTATTTCTTAATCTTGGTGGTCTCCACTACAGCTTTGGCTTCCTCCTCAAATCACTACACAATGCCCTCAGGGCCTCCTAGCTGGGACTCCAACACTGCTGCACTTTGCCTGACCTCCCAGGCCTTCCTCTGAAATCTTGGTAGAAGCATCCATTACCCCCTAACTCCAGCATCCTGCTTTCCTGCAGAACCAGCACCACATAGTTGATGCTAAGGTCTGCAGTAGTACCATCTTGAGCAGTAGTAAAGCCTCTATGGACCATGGATGAAGCAGCCTCTGAGTATCTGGGTGGCTTTATATGTTGAAAAAAACTTTCTAGGCCCCCTAGTGCAAGAAGATTGCACCACTGGTCTGTTCTCAAGGGAATTTTTACTTTTAGTCCCTTGAGCAGGAGATGAATATGATCTTACCAATTCCTGAGATGCTCTCAAGCCATTATTGTCTCTGGGCAGTCTTTAGCATTTTAGCAGTGGTTCTAATGGCTTTAACAACTGCAACTTCCTTGGCCCCAGTTTTACTCCTGCCTTTCATGTTCAAGTTTTTCAAATCTTTCTGCTTTGCTTTGTGCTCCTGGTTATCACAATAAAGCAACATCCATACCACTGCTTAAATGCTATGCTGTCTAGAAATTCTTCTACCAGATGAAGAAGTCCATCACTTTTAAAATGAGCCTCACAGAAAGTCTCAGGACACACGCAAAATTCAGACAATTTCTCAGCCAGAACAAAACATGAATGACCTCTAGTCCAGTTACCAATAGTGTTCTCCTTTTCCTCTAAACCATCTTGAACCTTATCTTCACTGTCTACTGTCTTATTGGCATTCTGGTCTCCTGAGCTCCCACTAGAGTCAGGCAGTAAGCTTCATTTGCAACAATCTAAAGCATTTCCAGTTTGCTCTGCTAAACATCTCAAAATTTCTCCCTAAATTCCAAAAAGCTCCAAATGCTTATAACCACATGGCCAGATTAATCACAGCAACAACCCCATTCTCAGTACCAATTTCTGTTTTAGTCAGCTTTTTTTTTTTTTTTTTTTTTTGCTGTTGTGACTAAAAGATCTGACCAGAACAATTATAGAGGAGAAAAGATTTATTTGGGAGCTCATAGTTGCAGATGTCTCAGTCCACGAACAACAGACTACATTGCTGGAGGCTTGAGGTGAGGCTGACATCATGACAGAAGAGTTTGGCAGAAGGAAGTGTCTCACATAATGATCAGAGAGCAGAGAGAGAGAGACTCCACTTGCCAGATACAAAATACATACCACAAAGCCCTCCCGCAGGGACCCACCTCCACCAACCACACTCTGCCAACCTTCAGTAACCATGCAGTTAATCCCCACAGATGATTAATTCACAAACTGGGTTAAAGCTTTCATAACCCAATCGTTTATTCTATAAACATCCTTGCATTGTCTCACATGTGAGATTTTGTAGGACACTTCATATGCAAATCATATCAAGGATATTGGCCTGAAGTTTTCTTTCCTTGATGTGTCTTTGTTTGGTTTGGGTATCAGTATGATGCTGACTTCACAGAATGAATTTGGCAGTGTTCCCTCCTTTTCTATTTCATGGAATAATTTGAGTAGAATTGGCATTAGTTCTTCTTTGAAGGTCTGTTAGAACTAAGCTGAGAATCCATCGTGTCCTGAGCTTTCCTTTGTTGGAAGGCTTTTGTAGTTGCTGCAATTTCATTACTTATATTTGTCTATTTAAGCATTCTATATCCTCATGATTCAAGTTGAGTAAGTCGTATGTCTAGGAATCTGTCAATATATTCAACGTTTTCTATCTTATTGGAGTATAAATTTTCAAAATAGTTTCTAATGATCCTCTGGATTTCAGTAGTGTCTGTGGTGATATCTACTTTTTAATGTCAACTTTTGTTAATTTGGATCTTGTCTCTATTTCTTTTGGTTAGCTTGGATAAGAGTTTATCAATCTTATTTATCTTTTATTTTATTTTATTTTATTTTTTTGGTACTGGAGATTGAACTCAGGGGCACTCGACCACTGAGCCACATCCCCAGCCCTATTTTGTGTTTTACGTAGAGACAGGGTCTCACTGAGTTGCTTAGCGCCTCGCCATTGCTGAGGCTGGCTTTGAACTTGCGATTCTCCTGTCTCAGCCTCCCTAAGTGCTGGGATTACAGGCTTGTGCCACCGCGCCCAGCTAATCTTATTTATCTTTTAAATGGACCATTTGTTTTATTGATCTGTTGCATTTTTATTTCAAATTGTATTAATTCTGGATCAGATATTAATTATTCTCTGTCTTTCACTGATTTTGTCATTATTTTGTTCTTTTTCTAAGGCCTCAAAATGTAATATTGAATCATTTATATCTTTCTATTTCTTTTTAGTGTAGGAACTCAGTGCTATAAACTTTACTCTTACAACTGCCTTTATACTGCCCCAGAGATTTTGATATACTGTATAATTATTCTCATTTGTTTCTAAGAATTTTTTTTCTCCCTGATTTTTCCTGTGATCCATTTTTCATTTTAAAATGTGTCATTTATTCTCCAGTTGTTAGAATATTTTGGTTTTTTTATCTTGCTGTTGATTTCTAGTTTCATTCCATTATAATCTAATAGGATGAGATAAATTATCTCTATGTGTTTATATTTACTAATATTTGCTTTCTGCTCTAACATATGATCTATTTTAAAGATGCGTTCCATGTGCTGATAGGAAGAAAGAATATTCAGTTATCAATATTTATGGCAGTGAATGTTTATATGTGAAATATAAAATTATATGAAATATATAAAATATAAAATTTATATGTGAAAATTAAAGTTGTATAAATATTTATGTTTATATCGCATATAAGTATTATATGGATGTCTCTTAGGTTATTTGATTAATAGTATTTTTTAGCTTTGAAGAGTCTTTTAAAAATTTTTTTTAGTTGCAGATGAACACAGTACCTTTATTTTATTTATTTATTTTTATGTGGTGCTAAGGATCAAACCCAGTGCCTTACGTGTATAAGGCAAGTACTCTACTGCTGAGCTACAAACCCAGCCCATGAAGTCTTTACTTAGTTTTTGTCTGGATGATCTATCTAATGGAGAAAAAGAGAAATATGTTGGATTTATCCAGTATTATTGAATTATGGTTTATTTATTCCTTATCTTGAGAAAGATTTAGTATTTATACTCATTATATCTTGTCATTTTGTGATTTCCTTCACCAATATTAAGTGACTTTGTCTCTTCTAACCAATTTTTTCCTGAAGTCAACTTTTTTTCTGAAACAAAAACTACCCTTGCTTGCTTTTGCTTTCCATTCATTTGGTATATCTTTTCCCATTCCTTTCGTCTGTGAATGTCTATACAGAGGTTGTGTAGACAACATGTTATTGGGTCTTGTTTTTAATTTCAATCAGACAATCTATTGTTTTAATTGAAGAATTTAGACCATTTACATTCAATGTTATTAAAGAGATGATTTTTATTTCCTGTAATTTTGTATTTATTTCTAATGCTCAATTTAGAATTGATTCTACTTTTAAGAACTATTATTTGAGAGTAATTCATCTTGTGATGGTTTTAATTTTTATTTTTTATTTTATTTCTTTTGCATGAAATATTTATTAAATTTATGTTTTGTTCAGTAGGCTTAGTGATTATGAATTATTTTAGTTTCTGCATCATGGAAGGTTTTTATTTCATCTTCAGTTCTGAATTTGCTGGATATAGTAGTCTTGGTTGACACTATTTTCTTCCAAGTCCTGGCAAATATTATTCCAATTGAACCTAGTATTTAGGAACTACGCTCAGAAATCAGTTGAAATCTGATTTTTTTTTAACCTGTAAGTATGACCTGCTGTTCCTGTCTTGTGAATTTTAAAATTCTATTTTTATTCAGTGTATTATGCATTTTCATTTCATAAGGTATCTTTAATAGGATCTCTTTTGATATTATTCTTTTGGAGTTCTATATGACTCATATTTAAATTTTCATCTCATTCCTAATCTTTGGAACTTTTTCCATTATTTAATAAAAAGATTGTGCATCCCTTTAGTTTGTATGTCAGAGCCTTCATCTGTATTGATTATTTCAAAATTTGGTCTCTTGATGATATCTCAGATTTCTTGAATATTCTAGTCATGGACTCTTAACATATTTTCTTTATTGTTAACTTTATTTTCAAGATTCTATATTTTTTCTTCAATGCCTGAAAATCTGTCTTCAAAAGGGTCTAATCTGTTGGTGATGCATCCCACTGAGTTCTTAGTTTGATTTGTTAATCCATTCATTTCTAGGATTCCCATTTGGGTTTTTTTTCGCCCTCAGAATCTTTATTTATTTATTTATTTATTTATTTGTTTGTTTGTTTGTTTGTTTAAACTGGGGATTGAACCCAGAAGCACTTAACCACTCAGCCACTTCCCAGCCCTTTTTATATTTAATTAAGAGTCAAAGTCTTGCTAAGTTGCTTAGGGCCTCGCTAAGGTGCTGATGCTGGTTTTGAACTCATCACCCTCCTGCATCAGCCTCCCCAGCTGCTGAGACTACAGGTATGTGCCACTTTACCCAGATTCTATCCCTTTTTTGTAATAATCTTTCACATCATGTATTTTCTATGTTCATTCTTACATCTTCTTAGATCATTGAACATTTTAACTATGAACTTTCTAAAATTCTTTCTCTGAAATTTTCTTCACTGAAATGTTTATGGGCTCAATTGATGAAGTGTTGTTTACTGTTTGGGTGGTTTGTTTCTTTGCTTTTTCATATTGTTTGCATGCCTACTTATCTATTGGGATGATTTTCACTTCTTGTTTTATGCAGATAATTTCTTAGTGCGCATTTTTCTCTTAAGAGCCTTCAGCTAGATAAATGTCCAGGTATTGATATGTTCCTTCAATTTGCATCCTCTGCTGTTCTCAGTATCAGCATCACTTGGAGAGAAGATACTGGATCCTATTTACTACAATCACTTCAGAGCAAGTTCATTGAAAAACCATAGGAAACCATAGGAAAACCCAAAAACCATTATCTACAATTCATCTAATCCAGGTATAAAATTTTGGTAATGTTCTGAAATTAGTTGAAAAATAAATTATTTAATATAGTAAAATTGCTATAATACAAGGGCTGAAAGGGGGAAGAGAGAAAAATCGGGTGCAAGAAAAAATAAAAATAGTAAAGAAAGAAAAGATAAAAAAGAATAATACACATCAAGGTAAAAAGATTAAAAAGATGGATTCTGGGGTTTTGAGGTAGTAGCAGTTAATGTAAGAGGGAAAAGAGGATTAAGTTGAGCAAATGGAAACCTGAGCTAGGAAAATAGATATAGAGAATGTGTCCAATTAACACTTTAAAATATTGAAAGAAATACAATCAAATGAGTTGAGGGCACAATATTGAATACTGGTGTAACAACTATCAAAATAAAATGAAGTGTGATATATATATGATCAAAGTTAACTTTATAGCTATTTTTATTAAATCATTCCAAGAGGAAGAAAATTCTTATTGAGCCTTGATTTGGATTTCATAATAATTTGGGACCTGTAGAAGATGTCCATCACTCTTTCACTTTGACCCTGCCAGAGGCTATGGACTTCCATTCAGTGGGTTCTCATTTATTAGCCCAGGGGCCTGAGTCTGAATGGTCTGTTGCTGTGCCTATTGGATTTTTCTGCGGTGTACCGGAGCTCAGGATGTGGAGAGGGACAGGGTTCCAGTGACTTTTGGCTCGTAGTTATCCCACAACAAGTTCCTTCTAGATGGCTAATTGAGACACCCCATTGCAGGTGTATTCCCTCTGGTAATATTTGTTCTATTTGAAGGTGAGGAGATGCCATGTTAACTTAATTTCTTCTAGGGTGACTGACCAGCTGTGGGCTGCACAAAATGGCTGCCATGCCCCCCATGACTTTTGGTCTACAATTTGGATTGAACTTTATCTCCTTCAATGATCCCATTGCTCCTGTCACAGTGTAATTCAGTCTTCTTTTCTAGCTATTGTTAATAAAGTGAGCAGTTTTTCCTCTCCTTATTTCTGTCTATGTTGCTGCTCCACCCACCCTGGTCTAGGATGGGGGTTAAAAAACTTGTTCTTACTTTTACTTCTGGTAACCAAACTTCAAGTCTCTCTAGGTCTCAAACTGTCAAATTTTGTGTTTTAGGGAATTTATATTGTCACTCACCTCTCCTGTCAGCTCTTCCTTCACTGTATTTTTTCTCTGCTGTGCAGGGGTCAGAGATTGCCACTTAGCTCCACCTCATCATTTTCTCTATTTCCCTGTGGAGCTATCTTAAATAGCAATTCCTCAACTCCAAAGATTCTCATTGAAGTTTGAGGGTGCGGTCCAGGAATCAGGGAGTCCTGGTTTCATGGCACTTCATTCATCCTCCACAGTGGTTCTCACACTAATTTCTGTAGCTCTATTACCGCTCCAGCTGAGGATCCCAGCACCAGTAGGTCAACTCTGCAGCTACCCCTCCATGCCCTAAGCTGTAGTTTAATGAAAAAATTGCAAAATTAAATAGGAAAGGTTCAATGTATGCACAATTTAACGGGTTTTCACTGAACAAGATAAATACTTGCAGTTCACAAAACATTCATATTGCGTAAACACTGTGCTTTCTATTGAGACTGTTAGGCCACTGATAGACAGCCTGGAAAAGGGTCTTGGAGAAGTAAAGGAGGAATAGAGCATCAGGAAATCAAGTTTCTAACCCCAGCTGTGCCTAGCTACAAGGACAGTTCCTTAATAGCGCCTAGCTATGATCAACTGCAAAATGTGCTTCCTCTTGGGCCAACAGACTCTCACCCCTACCCTTGTGCTAATAGGCTTTGAAATCACTTTTCTTCAGATTTGCTGAAGATGACAAAATAAAGGGAGTTGATTTGTCCCTTTCTGAATCCTACCATCCCATCAATCAACTATAGCAACAGAGCAAGCCCATAAAAACCCTAGACAACAGGTATCCATTGACATCCTTTTTTAGGACCCCACCCTCTTCAGGGGCTCTGCCTTCTTCTATTATTCAAATAAATTCTGTTACTTTACTCTCACATTTTTGGTGTGGATTTCATTCTTCAAATATATGAGACAAAGATCCCACCTGATATCCACCCTGCATGTTATACTATGTCTGTGTTTTTATAGCACATAGTGTAGAAATAAATTGAAACATGTTATATACTATGTTTTAAATATATGGTTATTTTATCCCTTTTGACTTATCAAATGATTTTAGCAGGAAGTTACAAATTTAATAGATAATTTTTATACTAAGAAAATACAGGTTTAATTTTTGCTTTCAATTTTTTTCACTGTCTGATTATGACTAGAATGATAAAAATGCTACACTTTTTAGTCATTTTTAATACATCAGAAAGTTGTTTGTGATTACTGTACTTTGGCTTCTCATGCAGTTTTCTGCATTTTGAGCACACTGACATTATATGATTGCAAGATTAAAACAGACATCCTGGAATTTTCTAGTATTTTTATAGTATGTAGAAACTGCCTGGGTTTACATGTGAGCTATTTAGTGCCTTGTGTGTAAAATGTGAGAATTTAGACAAGGTATCCAAGGAACTGATGTATTTCCATACAACACAACAACCATGGGATCAATCTCAACCTTGTTCCTTAATCACTGAATGCTTCTTGCAAGAAGAGAGTGAGTGGGCACAAAGTAAGGAACACATTTTTGATAATTCCAGTTGATTCAAAAGAAAATGCAGTGCTTTGAGAGACAAGAAGTATTTTGTCACTGAAGGTGCATAATACATGAGTCACAACACAAAATATGAGGCGAGACTGAAAGGAGATCATGCCCTTTTCCCAATGAAGTTTCTCTGATTGGAGGAGACAGAGAGCTCCCCCCCTCCATTAATCATTTTTCATTCCTCACCATTTTCATCTCATACACTCTACATCCTGACCTCCTGCTATTCAAAATTATCAAATTATTTCAAATAGATAATAACTCTAAAGGTAGAGGGCAAGTGAGGGAGAATGAAAAATTACTGTGTTTTACATCATTTTTATGAAATATGGACTTTTACAATCACTGTCAAAAGAGGACTTAGTGATACTTAATTTTTGCTTTAATTATCTCTATAGATTATGCTCCTTCACCAGCTCTACAAGTTCAAGGATACAGATACTTTGGAGACAATCCAGGAAGAGGCAGTGAAAATGATTAAGATGCTGGGAAATTGGCTCTGTTTTAAAGAGAGAATGAATCAGATAGGATAAGCAATGACAGTATGTGTTTCAAGTAAAACTTAAAAGTATGCATAAGGCATACCATCAACTTTGCTTAATAACCCACAAGAACAGGCAAAGAAAGACTCAAATTGATCACAATTTTAAGTATACACTAATTTTAATATTTGAATAAAAATTGGATATCAGAATAAATAAATTAGGACACTAGACTTTATCAGTTTTTCAAAGATTGTGTCTAAAGAGCAAATATATCATTTACTACTTGGTAAAGATATTGCAGGCAGTATAAATTAATATTAACATTTTAGGAATGCCTTTTAAGTGAAGAACAAATATAAAGCAAAAGAAAAAGCATCTCCTCTTGAAATAGTCATTTGAATCTATGGATATATTATTTAATAACACATTACAACCCTAAAGAATTGTGTTTTCTGTCTTTTGAGCCTGTGCTTACATGAATGAGTGTTTAATTTATGCATGGATTTATGAATAAACAGTGATAAACAGCAACAGAAGTCCAAAGAGGCGGCTGTGATTACATTATTCCAATCTATAGTTATGCACTCTTCCTTCCACAAACTATTAACCAGACATGACTTCACATTTAAATTTTTATGTCAAAATTTAGACATTGAAAGATTGATTATACATAGGTTTTTGTGTTTTCTGGGAAATTTTAAAATGTGGGATAAGGTGACTGAGGGTCTGTATACTCACTTCCAAATGGGTGACTAGAGCTGTACAAGTCTCTAACCTTGAGATGAGTCACAAATGACTTTGCTCAGCACAATTGTCTCCGTTGCCTATTGTTGGATCTTTCATACTGAAAAGCCTCCTACAAGTCATTGTTTACCATCTGGAACAGTTCAATTTTACTAATTTATCTATTTGTCTCTAAATTCGTTTATTTGAAATTCTTGACCTAACACATTTGTGTTTTTACATGGCCTATAAAATAATTCATTAACAATCCATCTGTTCTGATTTTGAGTTGGAAAGTTCTTGTCATTAGACATGAATTTGTGGATGAAAAATAAATTCAAAAAGTCAGTTAAAATATATTGGCATTTGAAGCGCAGAGGGATTAGAATATTACCATATTGCAGGAACCTAACAAGTCATTATGGATTAATTAATTATCAGATTAGCTTTTTGTTATTATGCCTTCTGAGGTCACGTGGGTAACCATGCTGCATGTCTTCCTTGCTGTGTTTTTATTATTTCCTTAACATAATTTATTGAATAAATACCACTGGAACAATTAAAGCAGAAAAAAAATATAAAAAGAAAACAAGCTACCAAGCAATTCTTATGTTTACTTTTTATATTTTAATATGTATAATTGTAATGTGATCACTATTATGCATTTTCTATATCCATGTTTTTTAAACCTACCTTTTTTTTAAACTTGTTAAACAGATATCTAATGAGCAATTACTAAGTCACATCATCTTCTAAGTCTTGCGCACAAAGGCATGAATAAAACACTCTGTCCTCATGTAAATTTTATTCTGTTAGGAAAGGTACACAATGACCAAGAGAAATCAGATAATTACAGAAAGTATTAGAAAATTTTAAGAGTAGAGGAGAAAAAATTAACTTGAAGAAATGGTGTCATAAAATATCAGAGCAAGAATTATAATTTTACATATGGGAGCCAGGACATTTTCTAACTTTTAACATGAAATAAACACTTGAATCAAGATTTGACAGAATTGAAGGGAATCATTTTGTACAAATGATACCCAATTGTATAAGTATTGCTTCATATTATACATTGATATATATTTTATTTGTGATAATTCACAAAATAGAGCACTGCAATTCATTTTGCAATAATGTCATTTCTGAATCCATGCTATTACGAAATGTTACAATTTTAACAACACACAAAAACATCAAAAGAAATATATCTTACCCTGGAAATGATAAGGTGGGTAAATACATATTTAAAAAGTCTTTGAGCTGTGTGCGCTTTATCTAAGCATACACTTTAATTATATACAATACACTTGAATTAAAAAGAAAAGCAGCAATAATACCTGGGACAACTAGGTTTACTCCATTAACACTCTTTACTGTCACCATTCATAAGACCACTACCTCAATATCCCAAGTTTCATTTTGAACATTTGTTATTTCTCAAGCATGCAGAAGAGACTTTATATTCATTATTTTATTTAGTATTTTTTTTAAAAATCTTGAAATTAGCAAGATTGTCACTAGGTCATAAATTGGGATATTAAGATCTAGGTAGGTGGATAAATTTGCCCAGAGTAAAAAGTACGAGTCAATGCTGAGAATACAGAGAAAAAAAAAAATAAATGACTCCTCATAAATCCAAAAACCAGTGGATGAGACAGGTATTAGAATTTCTATTAATTAATACTCTTACATTAGATAATATCTTCTATGACTAGAACATATTTCCTTGTATTTTACCCTGGTCCAAGGGTACTGGAAAATAATGATGTCAAGCAATGATTCTCAAGTGTTTTCCTCTAATGATTTTATTACTCTTATGTGTATTGAGGATTCTAAGGAGCTTTTGTTTATATGACTTGCATATAGTAATATTTGCTATATTAGGAATAAAACTGGCCATTAAAAAGATTTGTCTATAAATTTATTTTAAAATAACACTATGATTCAT
>CM053411.1:20542940-20584680 GCA_028644305.1 Xerus rutilus | reverse complement strand
TTTTTTTTTTTTTTTGGTACTGGGGATTGAACTCAGTGGTACTCGACCACTGAGCCACATCCCCAGCCCTATTTTGTGTTTTATGTAGAGACAGGGTCTCACTGAGTTGCTTAGCGCCTCGCCATTGCTGAGGGTGGCTTTGAACTCGCGATTCTCCTGTCTCAGCCTCCCTAAGTGCTGGGATTACAGGCTTGAGCCACCGCGCCCGGCTTAAAAGTGGATTTTTAATATCCATTTTGATGTAAGCAACATTTTCTGATTGATATGAGGAAATATTTTGTCATTTTCTTATTGAAGTGAGTGCCCTTTCCTGTTTGTCTACTTTATACAATTAGACAATCAAGGACTTCTTAACCAATTTGTCAAATCATTATTATTCCAAAAATATATCCCTAACAATTTAATCATGATATTCTTTATAAATAATAATAATAATAAAGTATAAACTTATATCATAGGTGTCCTGAAAAACAATTCAATAAAATGAATCTCTTTCTAAATCATGTCAGTAGTCCTTGCTATAAAAATACTAAAACTTTACTAAACACAATTGTTTGCTAATTCCTTTAATTAATAGTAAACATAGCAAAGCAAAAAAGAAAAGCAGCAACAATATGAAAACAAAATTAATCACACTAATTTCAAAAACTTTACATTGCTAGTACTCCATGTTTTCAACATTTGTCTTATGACCTCAGCTGAATCAAGGTTTCTTCTATTTTTCAAATAAGTCCCATGTATTTAACGCTATATTTATTCACAAACATTTCTCTCTCTCATTTTAACAGCTACCATGAATTAAAATTTTCTCTATAATTATGTAACTAATTATCATTGACACATAGGAAAGATAAGTTTTTAGGAAATTTAATTTTAATCAGCTATGCTAATGAATTATAACCGCTAAATTTTTAAGAGAACTCAAAATGTAACCAGCAAATAATGGAAATTTGCCAAAGTATGGTTACCTTTGTTGTTTTACATGGCTCATTTCACCATGCAGCATTGCCAGAACTATACTAGAAGAGATTTATTGCGGATATAGTATTAGGAACTAATTCGTTTGTTTATAATGTATTTTCTCCATATTAAATTTAACACTCAGTTAAAAATATCAAAATATATAGAAAGTAATGAATAAAGTGCCAGCCCCTTCCATTCCCTACTCATTGACCTCTCTTTATGAAGTAGTCATCATTAACCTCCTTTTGCCTTTCAGGATGTTTTAATTTCCTATTATTTTTTTCCTCACTTACTCAAATAAGTGAAACTGTTGAAATATAAGTTACTCTGATTGTTTCTTATCATCTATGAATGTTGCTGAGGCAGTCAAGTGTATTTAACCAGTAGGGGCTCTACAGTCAGGCTGGAAGGACAATATCCAGGCTCTGCCATGCATTAGTTGTGAGATGTGGTCAATTTTCTCAACATCCTATTCTCTGGTTTGTTATAAAATGAGGATAGTCTGAGTAACACTTCCTCTGATTAAGGTGAGAGTTCAGTAAGTTAATGAATTTTAAATATGGTTAATAAACTGGATGTTATGGCTTGTATCTTACATACCTTTGCAAAGGCTCGTGTGTTGAAGGCTTGGTTCCAAGCTGATGTTGTTGGAAGGTAACATTTAGAAAGTGGGACGAAATGAAGGGAGAGTGGGTCACTGGGGATATGCCCTTAAAGGGGACATTGGTTCTCTGGTCCAAATCTCCCTCACTTAGCTTCCCAGTTGCCATGAGGTGAGCAGCTTTGATCTATCACATGCTCCCCATCAAGATGTTTTGCTTTGCCACAGGCCCGAAGTTACATGATCAAGTAGCCCTGGACTGAAAACTTTGACACCTCATAGACTTTCTTACTACTCATACTCCAAGCCATTTTTCCCCAAAGTAGGGTATGAACACTCACTAGAGTATACAAACCAATGGCATTTCTAAAGAGAATATTAAAATTTCCTTTTAATTTGTGTTTAAAAAGTAAGACCAGCATTAAGGTTTATTAATATTTTGTGAATGTTTAGACACTATTTCCACACTTGGAGTCTAAGGAAGCCATAATCAGGCATGAAGGAAACAGAAGATTACACTACTGAGGGGTTTAACAAGGGAGCTCAATGAGTATGATATAAGCCTGACTAAATGGATCTACAGATTGTGTAATCCCTTTTAAGAAGTCCAAACCTCAAAAATAATTGAGAGGTAGCTTGCTTGTAAACTATCCTTCAAGGAAGCTTCTAATGGAAGATAATATTAAAGATGCAAGCAGGATGGAATAAAGAGAAAATGACTGAGCTGATAGGTTCTACTTCAGTCTGGTTATTAGGAAATAGTAATGACCACATAATTAGATTTGAAAAGCAAATGACATCCCCAAAACTATTAAGAAGATGTTAATATTGAGCCTTGTACTGATCATATATCTTTGGAAATAGGTGATAATGGTTGAAGTACACACTAGGGAGTAGCTGAGATCTGTCAACCAAGCATCCAGCTCATGAAGACCAAGTTCTACAATTAGATTTATTCACCAATTTCTAAGTCATATGATACTCAACTTGAAAAACAAAAATATGCTTCATTTGTGATTTACACGAAAACAAAAGACAACATAGTTTATATGTTTGAGGATATTCTTGATTTCTGCAATCATACTAGTGACTGAAATAATAACCAGAATATAATATGATGGAAATGAAGACAATATTTGGAAGCAGCTATTGTCAGAAAAATCAGAAACAAAAAAGCAAAAACAAAAAATAAAACCAGTTAAAACCTAGAAATAAGAAGTGCTGTATAAATCATGAATTGTGGGAGGTCTGTCCTATAGTTGAATAGAGGTAAAAATGTGAATAATTAACGGCATTTTAAGCACTAAAAGGAAGATTAACAATGGGAGTATATTCCCTACAGTAAAGGATTTCATTAATAAAAATATTATGAAAAGAACTGGGTGCTTCTAACTAAAAATAATTCAATGAATAAAATAAAATAACTTTAGGGGGATAACATAAAAAGGTTTTAACACAAGTGGAATTCATTTAGAAAGCCATTACAGGAATAAAGATGAAGTCACAGGTACATTAAATGTTTAGCAGTTGCTATGGAAAATGGCTAAGTTTAGCAAAACAAAACTTTTTTAAATACAGCAATATCTCTAGCACTGTGAAGTTAAGTAGGGTTAACCATGAAGATCCTTCATAAAGCACAAAGTTTACTGGTGTCTCAAATATAGCTCTTAAAGTACTGTTCAGCTGAGGATGAGTTGTGTGAGAGAGAGCTGGCCTGAGGGCTTCCGCAGTACATAATACAACTATTTCAGGTTTTTTAATCATGAGCTTTTGGCCACCATAGTTCCATAATGTAACAATAGCCACATTCCTGTAAATAGCAGCAAGGTGCTAATGGTATAGTCACACCCTGTGCACCGTGTAGCGCTTGGAGGACAAAGGGCCTCTTAGCATATATAAAGAGGGACCTGAGCTCAATAAAGAGGCTAGGAGAAGTCTAGGAGAAGTCTGGAGGAGTCTGGAGGAACTCCCTTGCCCTGTGAGTGTGTGTGAGCTGAATAAACAAGAGTCTGGAGAAGAAAGTCTCCTGCCTTGTTCTGTGTGTGTGTGTGTGTGTGTGTGTGAGTGATTTTTCATCCGCGGCTCCCTCGCCTGACTCGGTTTCCCTTTGTGCTGGCGCGGGCGCTAGCAGAGTTGTGCTTATCTTTTTTTTATAAAAAAGGCCCAAGCTTCAAATTTGCTGCCCTTTTCTGCGCTGACAAGAAGTAAGCAGTTACATTTTCCCCAGAACATGTCTTAGGTTTAGATTTTCACTTGGAAATAATTTTAAGCTCACATAAAAGTTGAAAATGTGGCAGAGAGAGTTCATGCATAACTTGCATTTAGTTTTTCCTAATGGTAAGAGTTTGCCTAATAATAATTATCAAAACAACAAAATAAACATTGGTACAATAATATATTGGAGCACTACACAATGGCATTTTGTTCAGTGACAGTTCATATATATAATAGTCATTCCATAAGATTAGATAAAAAATTCCTGTTGCTTGGTGACCATGTAGCTTTTGTAATGTAATATTGAAATGGCAGTACTCACTTGTTTGTGATGATGCAGGGGTAGATTGACAGTCCCTACTGTGTAGCCAGTCATGTATAACACATGCAATCACACACAGGTCATAAGAGTAAAGATGCTAAAGCCGGGAGCGGTGGCTCAAGCCTGTAATCCCAGCACTTAGGGAGGCTGAGACAGGAGAATCGCGAGTTCAAAGCCAACCTCAGCAACGGCGAGGCGCTAAGCAACTCAGTGAGACCTTGTCTCTACATAAAACACAAAATAGGGCTGGAGATGTGGCTCAGTGGTCGAGTACCCCTGAGTTCAATCTCCAGTACCAAAAAAAAAGAGTAAAGATGCTAATAAGAAATTACGTCACTTATTTATATATTTACTATATATTATTATTGTAGAGTGTACTCTGACATATAAAAAAGGTTACTCTGGAATAGTATGTAGTATTATGCCAGCAGTAGCATCATACATCATATGTTTACCACATGTTAATAGCATCATATTCTCCTGTGCTTGATATAATTTTATGTTTCTTTGTTCATGATGGCCCCCAGAGCAATAGGCTATACATTGTGTGTATGCTGTATCTATATTGTGTGTGTGTGTGTGTGTATTATAGCCTAGGGGTGTACTAAAACATGACATCTAAGTTGGTGTAAACACTATGATGTTTGCACAATTAGAAAATCTAAACATCCTCAAGCTTAAACAATACATGACTGCTTAATAAAACCATACATTTTATTTGAATTTCACTATTTTTCTTGTAATACATACCATCTAGGATATAACATTGCATTCGGTTTTCATATATCCTTAGTCTCCTCCAAGCTATTACAGTCCTTCATTGCCTTTTATGAGTTTTATCTAGAATGTTAGTTTGAGGTAGTCCAATATTTTCTCATGATTCTTCTTTTGTCAAGAATACCACAGAAGCTATGTGTGTCTTTCTCAGGCATATTATGTCAACCAATGTTTATTTTGCAAGTGATGTTAATTTTGACCACCTGATTAACATAGAGTTTTCCTGGTTTCTATACTATAATGTTAAAGTTGTTTCCCTTTATAGTAGATATATATGACTTTGTATATTTACTTTGATAAAATATGGATATTATTTTCTTCCATTTTTTTTGATTTGGGGATTTATCAGCAAATCTTGCTTGCAACAATTATTACTGTGTTCTACACATTATGATGATATCAGACTTCCCTAATTCTTTTTATTTTATTAACTGGAATTCTTGTGTAAGAAAGAGCTGTCTTTTACCCTTTATTTATGTATTTATATAGCTATTTATTCAATTATTTATTGATTTAAGTATATACTCTTATTTATATAATAGGGATATTTATTTATTCCATGGACTATAATCCAATGCACTTATTTGTCATCTGAGTCATTCAGTTTTTATGCTGTGTTCCTTGGATATGATCCCATTTTTTCTGTCATGTTTTAATTTAAAGAAGATATATTTGCAAATAAAAACACTCATCTAACCTTTTCTCTTAAATTAAAAGTGAAAGATTTCACCACATAGGAGGAAAAAACTGTTTTAAAGAAACACTCTATTGACAATCTATTTCAACAATCTATTGAAAGTTTGCAAGTGCTTGATAATCTTTCCATTTTAAATGATGTTACCATAAATTATGCACTAATGTCATCTTTAAAAATTTACATCTGTGCATTTTAGTTGGAAAACAAAATATTCCAGTCTTCAAAATTTTGCATTGAAGGTCCTAATGGTAAAATTTTACTGTGGTTTTTAACCTACTTTGTAAAAACACAAAAAATGCAACATGTTTCACTTGTACTATAAGCTTCAAACATCATTATAACAGTTTTCAAAACTAATTTTTTACAAAAATTTTAGATAATAAATAGAAAAGAATAAAGTTAAGTAATAAATATATTGAGTAGCACCAGTGAAATACTTCTTTCATTTAGATCAATGTCCCTTTAAAAACTGTTATTTTCAGTTGTGGCATATAATAAAATCATGTACAGAAACTAAGTGACCTTAAAATCAAACATTGGAACAACTGTATCCTAATACAACCAATAAATATTTTTGATTTACAAAATAAGTTTCATCAAATTCATCACACTAAAATTAATAAAGAGTTTTATGTCATTAAAGAAAATACATAGATTCAAGATCACAGATTTAAAGAAGGCTGAATTTCTAAGTACTCCAAGGCTCAAGATTCAAACACCAGGAGTATTGCTTCTTAGCAAGGTGGGTAATGGGATATCCTGAACATTAGTGACTCCATTTTGGTTCTAGAACTGCCTCTTGGCTTGGGTTCATTAAAGAAAATACATAGATTCAAAATCACAGATTTCAAGAAGGCTGAATTTCTAAGTACTCCAAGGCTCAAGACTCAAACACCAGGAGTATTGCTTCTTAGCAAGGTGGGTAATGGGATATCCTGAACATTAGTGACTCCATTTTGGTTCTAGAACTGCCTCTTGGCTTGGGTTAGGAGCTTATAAGCTACCAAGAAAAAGAAACTTAAAACACCCTGTTCCCATAGCCCTTCCCCAGCACCTTCCAAGGTTCCCAGCCGCCTGCATGCAAGGTCAATCCTAGCTGCTGCACTCAAGGCCATGTCCAGCTTGCTCTTATACCTTGTTTAAAAATATACAAATTCTATTAAGATAACTCTGTCTGCTGTGTCACTGTACTGGGAAGTCTGGCAGGCTTTTCCTGCCAATAAATTTCGCTTTCTGAGCAAAAGATGCTGTCTTGAGAGATTTCTTTGAGCATGCTGCCCTAACAGTGGGTAAAAGACAGAATAAACTAAAATTCAGTATTGGACACTCAGAGACTCTCAAGAGACTGAAAACTTCAGTTCCATTGAACAAAGGACAGGAAAGCTGAACTGGAGCTGAACTGGTGGCAATATATGTCAGTTCACCATAGAGGAGAGGGTATGTCAGCTCACCATAGAGGAGAGGGTTAACACAAACACAGAGAAAAACACAATGGACAGATTAGACATGGAGAGTCCTTTAGAGCAGGAAAGCAGTCTGGACATGCCTGAACCAGAAGCGGAACAGTAAGTTGGTGCTTGAATAGTGCTCAATGCTTTTCAACTGGCAAATAGAGAGCTGAGGTGGAGGACCCCTCTTGAGGAGGCCATGTTGCAGCTTGCTGTTTCAGATTTCCAGGAGATCATAGAAAATATATGGTGCGATTCTATATCATGTACAACCAGAGAAATGAAAAGTTGTGCTCCATCTGTGTACAATGAATCAAAATTCATTCTGCTACTATGCATATCTAAGTAGAATACATAAATTAAATTAAAGTAAATAAATAAATCTTAAAAAAAAAGAAAAGAAAAAGAAAAAGAAAATATTGCATACTGCCCCAGGAAGTATCTACTGCATGGCCTAGGTTGTGCAAAAAGAACATGATTGAACAAGGCACTGAAATGGTCATACCCTGTGGGAGTCAAATCAAAGATATGGAGGGGAGGGCAACTCATTTTCCTTTTAAGTGTGGCAGCTCACATAACCATCTGAAGTGGCTAAGGAAACGGAGTAGGTTAGCATAATTATACCATACAACTGAGCGTAAGAAGTTGGTATTCCTGAGTGGTACATTGTGGAGGCAAGTGCTCCTTTGCCCTATCAGAAGAATTCTTAGGAATTCCCTGAGGTCTAGATGCCCACAGAGATCGACACCTGCCTGGCCCTAGTGGGTGTGTAGATCTAATCTCTCCAGGGCAGATTCAACTCCATAAAGTCCCAGTTACCTGACTAAAGCTAAACTCCAGCCACCAAAACTTCTCACTTAGAATAGGACCCAATTAAACTTTAGAAATAAATCAAAATGGGAGGAATTAATAAACATCTCTCTATAATAACACAGAAGTAAAAGTCTCAAGTCTCCAGTTACAACATACAGACTGTTAGAATGGATTGAAAAATAAGGCTCAACTGTATGTGTGCTGTTTGCAAGAGACTTGCCTTACAGCAACAGCCTGAAAGTGAAAAGAAGGAGATTGATATACCATGTAAATGTAGACCCCAAATAAGCAGGAGTAGCTATAGATACAACAAAATTGACTTCCACTAAAATTAATCAGAAGAGACAAAGATCACTTCATACCTGTAAAGGAAACCATCCCAGAATAAGACAGAATGATAGTAAATACATATGCCTCAAATGTTAGTGCACTTAATTACATAGAACAGACACTACTCCTCAATAGAAAGACTCAGAGATAGATACCAGTATAATAATACTGAGAGAATTCAACTCATCTCTCTCATCAGGAAACAGTTCATACAGATATAAACTCAGTAAAGACTCTTCAGACAAAAAAAAATTATAAATCAAATGGACTTAAGGTTATAAATTAAGTGGACTTCAAAGATATAGATAGATAGAATATTTCATCTAAAAATAGATTAATTTACTTTTCTCTCAGCTGCTTATGGAACTTTTTCCAAAATAGGTCATATTTTCAGCCACAAAGCAATTCTTACAAATACAAATAATTTCTTACATCTTATTTGATAATCTGATCAAAATGGAATAAAGTTAGAAATCAAAACAAAAAATACTAAAGAAACTATATAAACCCATGGAGCTAGGACAATATACTCTTTGAAGGATGGATAGGTGAAAGAAGAAATCAGGGGAGAAATTTAAATATTCTTAGACATGAATGAGAATAGTGATACAACATATGAGAATCTCTGGGACACTATGAAGGCAGTTCTGTTCTTTGTTTTCTCAAGAACCCTGGAAAAGAAGAACAAACCAATTCCAAAACCAGTAGAAGGGAGAAAATCATTAAGATTGGAGCTGAAATCAATAAAATAGAGAATTCAAAAAATTACAAAAATCAATGAAGCAAAGAGTTTATTCTTTGAAAAGATAAAGATGAATACATTAATAAACCCTTAGCCAAACTAACCAAAAGAAAAAGAAAGAGGACTAAAGTTAATAAATGAAAAAAGAAAGATCACCATAGATATCACAAATATGTAGAGGATCACTCAGAACTATTTTTTTAAACTTATACTGCAATAAATTGACACATAGGACCTGCCAAAAAATCAAGAGAATACAGTCTATGGGGCTGGGGTTACGGCTCAGTAGTAGAGGGCTCACCTATCATGCATGGGGCACTGGGTTCAATACTCAGCACCACATAAAAATAAAATAAAAATATTATGTCTACCTACAATGAAAAAATAAATATTAAAAAAGAGAGAATACAATCTGAACAGATCAATAACTAATAATGAGATAGAAGCAGTAATAAATAAAAATTGTTTCAACCAAGGAAAGCCCAGGACCAGATGGATTCTTAGGTGAATTCTACTGGAGATTAAAAAAGAACTAATACCAATGCTTCTCAAATTATTCCACAAAATAGAAGGGAGTTTAAATCTTGCAGTTTCATTCTATGAAGCCAGCAACACTCATATCAAAAGCAGATAAGGATGCTTCAAGGAAAAAAAACTACAGACAAGCATCCCTGATGAACTTAGATGAAAAATACTTAATAAAATATTAGCAAATCATGTTCAACAGCATATTAAGAAGATTGTACATTATGACCAGTTTAGCTTCATTTCAGGGCTTCATAGATTATTTAACATACACATACCAATAAAAGTAATTCAGTACATAAATAGAATTAAGGGCATGAATTGTATAGGCATCTCAATGTATGCAGAAAAAAATATTTTAAACATATAACACCTATTTATGATAAAAACAGAAATAATGGGGGCTGGGGTTATGGCGCAGTGGTAGCGTGCTCGCCTAGCATGCGAGAGGCACTGGGTTCAATCCTCAGCACCACATAAAAATAAAATAAAGATATTGTGTCCACCTACAACTAAAAAATAAATATTAAAAAAAAACAAATAATGAGTAGAAGGAACTTATTTCAGCATCATAAAGTCTATATATGACAAAGCCAAAGTCAACATCACAATGAATAGGGGAAAACTGAAAGCATTTCCTTTAAAATCTAGAAAAAGTCTTGAATGTCCACTATCACCAATCCTAGTCAGCATAGTATTAGAAATGCTAACCAGAGCAATAAAACAAGTTACGTTAATGAAAGGGATAAAAATATGAAAGGAATGGTTCAAATTATCACTGTTTGCAAATGATATGATTTTATATTTAGAATATCCAAAAATTCTACCAAACTACTAATAGAGCTAATAAACAAATTTAGAAAAGTAACAGGTTAAAAAATGAACATATAAAAATCAATAGCTTTCCTACACACCAATAATAAATTTGTGGATAAAAGAAACAAGAAAACAATCATATTCACAATAGCCTCCAATCAATAAATAGGAATAAATCTAACCAAGGAGGTGAAATATATCTATAATAAAACTATATAACACTGAAGAAAGAAATTGAAGAAGATATTAGAAGATGGAAAGACCTTCTGTATTCATGGATCAGCAGAATTAATGTTGTTAAAATGGCCACACTATCAAGAGCAACACACAAACTCAATGCAATCTCCATCAAACTACCAATGATATTCTTCATAGAACTAGAAAAAAAAGTCCTAAATTTATTTGTAAGAATAGACATTCCAGACTAGTGAAATTCTAATCCAATTCTAATCCAAAAAGCAATGCTCGAAGCACCACAATACACAACTTCAAATTATACTACAGAGCTATAATTACAAAAACTACATGGTACTGACATTGAAACAGACACATAGACCAATTGAATAGAATAGAATACAGAGCAAATCCACACAAATCCAGTCAACTGATCCTTGAAAGAGGTCGTAAAAACATATATTGGAAAAAAGACTGCCTTCTTAACAAATAGTGTTGAGAAAACTGGCTATCTACATGTATAAAAATGAGATAGACCCTTATCTCTGATCCTGCACCAAAGTCAACCCAAAATTGATCAAAGACCTAGGAATTAGACTGGAAAGTTCACAACTCCTAGAACAAAATGTAGAGTCAGCATACCAACATCTAGGCATAAGGAACTGTACAAGCAACTCAATAGACCTCCTAAAACTCTGCAGATAATGCATATTAATTAATTCATAAATGGGACAACGTAAAATTAAAAAGCTTCTGCACAGCAAAGGAAACAATTAGGAATCTGAAGAGAGAATTCATATAACAATAGAAAATCTTTGCTAACTATTCTTCTTTCAGAGGATTAACATCCAGAATATATAAAGAACCCCCAAAATAGCCCAATTAATGAATGAGAAAGTGAATTAAACAAATACTTCTAAAAAGAATAAATACATGGCCAATGAATGTGTGAGGGGGTGAAAATGTTTAACAGAGAAAAAAGTTTAACATCATTAGTAATTATGGAAATGCAAATCAAAACTATACTGAGATTTCATCTCACTCCAGTTAGAATGGCAGTCATCAAGAATGAAAACAATAATAAATGCTGTGGATAAAAAATAACACTTTTATACTGTTGGTGGGATTGTAAATTAGTGTAACCACTAAGAAAATTAGTACAGAAATTCCTTTAAGCACTAGGAATACAATCACAATATGACCCAGCTATACCACTCCCCAGTATTTATCCTAAAGAATTAAGATTGTCACACTAGAGTAATACATACATACCCATGTTTATAGTAGCACAATTCACAAGTGTCAAACTCTGGAACTAGCATAGGTGACTGTCAATGAGTGAATGGATAAAGAAAGTATAATATGTACATACAATGGAGTTTTATTCACACATGAAGAAGAATGAAATTGTCATTTCCAGGAAAACAGATAGAAAAAACTGAAACTCATGAAAACTGAAGGGAGAACAGTAGAGTAAAGGAAAAGGGGGAGGGGATGGAGAAGAGGAGGGAACAGGAAACACTGGAGAAGGATATTGACTAAACTATATTGTTACATTGTCTGCATCTATAAATATGTAACAACAAATCCCATCATTACATATAATTATATGTACCAATAAAAATATAACACAGATTTATAAATATCACAAATTCACATTGAATATGCTTAATAATGTAACAAAATAACAAAATAGAATCAATATAATTCATAAAAATGCTCAAGCTTTTTAATAATGGGATAAGTAACTTTAAATATTGAATAATGTGCCAATCATAGTTTATACTACTTGAAAAACTACATTTCTACACATAAAATGATGTGGGTTATTATTCTCTTGTGTTCAGGAAAGCCTACTATTTGTGAGAGCTATAACCCAAAGGGGAATTTTGAACTCAATTGCTACTTGGCTCCTGTGTCCTGCCAAGTTGTTTCCTGGGAATTTGGTTTCCACATAGGAATGGCAACAGAGCAAACAGAGGATATCCACCTTGTACCTGATTCCCAAAGGAATAGTGACTCTGTCTTCTGGAGTTTGGAACCTCAGAAAATATGATTTACCATATCAGTCCACAATGGTGATAATTTCAAGAGAAGCTCTTCGGGAGGGAAGCTTCTGTAAGGAAACTTTTTTTTTTTTTTGTCTTGTCTTTCTTTAAAAACGAGGTGGCTTATTTGTGATTCTAATTTCTCAAATTATTTTGATCATAATTTTTATAGTTTATGCTGTTTGTGTTATTATTATGGCTACATCTGGTTTTTAGTAGAAATTTAGGAATAAAACGGTAGAGTAAGCAGTTGTAGGAGGGTGAAAGAATAAAGCATTGGGAAGGCATATTAGTGGTTTTTATTCTTTCTGTAAACATTTTCATTATGTTTGTACAAAATTAATTGTTCAAAGAGACTTCTTACAAAAGCTTTCCAATCGGAGATAATCTTAACTTCATTAACCTAACTAAAAAGAGATCCCAAACAGATTCATTTCAGTTTAGGTTCAGAACATAAATGACAAATATTCTAGAATAGACATATTTTTTTAGCTTCAGAAATCACTGACTGCACAGAAAATAGTCACATCAGAAATACCAAGATTTTACATAACTGTATTCACCTTTTCTTTTTAAAATTCATCCTACCTGCTTTAAGAATTAATAAAGATGAAATATTTATATTTCAATGAGCATTTCTCTCTTCATCCCCTTTCATCTTTAATTTGGTCCTGCAGGGTGAAAAATGCTTTGAGCTATGGTATAGATCTCTGAACTTCATAGAAGATTGATATTACATCATCCCAATGAGAAATCCACTCCAAACATCAAAAAGCACAGAAATATACCCCAGGAGAAAACTCTAAATATCAGACCCAAGTTGGACTGAAGAGCAATTCAATTAAAACTTGAGTTTTGTAGAAATCTGTTAACAGATGGCCTGGGCAACATGTGGACAATTTTACTATCATTTGTAGGCCCATCCTTAAGCTATACAGGAAATTAGAAAATTGTCTTAGGTCCCCTCTGATTTCTTCCTTTAGTTTTTATATTTTCCTATTCAAATGTCCAATCCTCTAAACACCCCATTCAAATACAGCTTTTATTAGAACCCAGTTTTTCTTATAATATGACATTAGTTAGCATTGAACTGGAATATATTTGTGCCAATATCACACATATTATTATACCACGTACATAGAAGACACTGCTTTGGAAATTTTATCTTCAAATATTAATGATAATGAAATTAAAACTCAAAAGATTAAGCAATTACTTTAAAAAAATCATTTTTCTAAAACTGTCATATCTATCCAAAAGTGCAGCCTCAGTTCCTTTTTCTTAAATTCCACAATATATTGTTATATCATTTTGACTGAATAAGATTTCAGGGAAATATTTCAGAATCATGGCTTCTATTTGGTTTATCATCAAATAATAAGCATGGAAGTGGAGGAGTTTGAGCGCTTTAGCATCAGAGCATTCAAATTTCAATCATAGCCTTGACATTTCCTAACTCTGTGGACTTGGGCACAGTTGACTCAATTTTTCTACTTGTCATATTTCTAAATAAGAAAATGTGTGGAAAACATATCACAGTTAAGAGTTTACTGTGGGAATTATAAAGTAATTTATGTACAACACAGCACAATGCCTGGTACATAGCAATCACCCCCAAATCATGAGCTTATTTGATTTATTGGCCTGTAAGCTTGGTTAGAGATATGAAAAAAGTTTCAGCTGTTGCAAACTCATAACAACACAGCCCAGTCACTGGCATAAGGGAGAAATGCATTGGCTATCTGTGTAATAAGTAGATGAATGGATGAATGGAGAATGGATGGATGAATGGATGGACACATGGAACACCTTGGCACCATGAGCTGCTTGCAATAGAAATGAAATTGCATACCAATTTGAATGATTCCTTGCCATGAGTCTATCCCAGATGTTTGAAACATATGGCTGTTTAATAAATATAATTTAAAATGCTAAAGCTGTGTTTTCCATGAGGAGTTAACAAGCTTTCAATATGGTCATACCATTATTAAACCTTGTAACTTTCTACTTCACCTAACACAGACATCTATCAGGAAAGATATATGGCTATTTTCAACTTCCATTGAATTTTATCCATCTCAACTGAATTAAAAAGAACTAGTAGCAACCAAAGTCTGCACATTATTTTCTAATTCTGATTAATATCACTATTAATATCACTTTTATAAGACCTGTACTTTAACATAACCTGACCATCCATGACATCAATAATAGCATTCTGACAGATTAAATAATAATGTTAAGCAGAATGAAAGACTGCATATTTGGGAATCTTCTTGTGTTTAAATTTTTATTTTGATTACTCAAAATTCCTTTTTAATGAACTGGATGTTTGTGAGCCTGCTACTACCAGTAAAGAAATTTTCTCTAGGTTTATGATGTTATTTTATTATAATAATGACATCATTGAACAATGGGCTCTCGAAAGATACAAATAGATGACACAATAGTAATATTAACCTCTTTACAGTGCTTAAAAGTTACTGATTTCTGCAATTTTGTAAGAGTTTAAATAATAGATGAATTAATATAATAATATTCCTGCTTCTTTTCCCTTTCTGTTGACCACCAATTCATGTAAATATAATTTGAATTGGAAACCTTGCATAATTATTTTTGGTACTTACCAAAGAACTGAATCTTCATTCTTATACCTACCCACCTGTTGAGAAAGTCTTTGTATCATACAAAGACCAAAGTCTTATTATACTTCAGCATATTATTTAGTTTGTTTTGATCTTTGAATGCTAACATCAAATTTACAACCCATGTCTTAAAAGTGAATAAACAAAACTCACAAAATTTGGGGCACTAAATTTACCTCTGGTTGATCTATTCTTTGTGCATTTTAATTTTCCCTAATTTTTATCTCTTCAAATAGAACAATTTTCATTTTTCTAGTTGTATGTATTTATATTTAAAATATGTGATAATTATGCCAGTATATCACACACACACATTCATTCACTTTACAGGTTAAAAGATGTTGTGCAATAACTATGTTGTCCACATTTATGTTATGACTTTATTTCAAGTGACATTTTGGATGGATCCTAACCAAGAAGGAAAGAAGGAGGGTTGACTTCTCAGTTGGCATTTTACAGACAAGGTATTTGTGAATTCCTTTTTAAGCATCTTTCCTTGCTTTTGCTTCCTGTTCATGCTAGGAAATAAATTTTTATTTAAGTGTTCTCAATACTGCTTGAAGATTATTTTGTATTTCAACTTGTGTGTTTTACCAAAGTTTTCTTAATGTTAATAGTGGTAGTTTTCAACTAATATCTGAAAATATTTGTTGTCTTGTGATATCTTCTTAATTTGGGAATTAACTCAGATAAATTGTTTTGTCTTTTCCTTTTCCACTGATCCTTTTAAAACCTCAATTCTTATCCTATTTTTTCTCCTGTGCTCCAGTACAGAGATGACAGTTGCAGCAATTTGTTGAAAGTTTTCTATGTGTCAGGGACTTTGCTGGGTGTGCTGAAAACTATCACAGATGAACCCCATCCTCACAGAGTTTATAGTCTGGAGTAACAGACAGATATAAGGTAAACAGAAACAAAACATATATAAATAATAGCAAGATTCAGTCTCATATGCAAGAGATACATATTGAAGATCTAACATATGCCAATCATTTTATTAATCATTTGGGATACATTCATGAAAAATTAGAATTTTAAAAACCTGCTATCATGGAGCTTTTGTTTAAGTAGAGCTTTATGTATTATGAAGCAAAATGATAATAAGGTATAGTGATATATAGCTGAGGACAATGACCTTGTCTTTTCCTAGGACCGGAAAGGCAACTGTTCCATTGACATTTGAGTTGTGATCTGAAGTATGAGCATTATTATTAGACAAGCACTAGAAAGGATCAATTTGTGTTGGGGGGTTGGGATTAAAGGTTCCAAGAAGAAGGAAGAAGGACTTGTAGTAGATGGGAAAATGACATTAAAAAAAATAAATAAAAGACACTGGGTGGGGCTAGAATGCACTCAGAGAAATAGAGAGATAAAAGAGAATTGTGAAGAGTTTGGATCAGACCAAATAATGCAGAGCTTTATGGCTATGTTAAAGACTTGGCTTCATTCTAAAAGCATTAAGAAGTTATTAAAAGACTTCAACTGAGCAAACAACATGATTATTTTTAAAATAAAGCACTATGCCAACAGCAGAGAGCTGTGGTCTACAAAGAATGCAAGCTGATGTAGTGGAAGAAAAGAAAAAAAAATAGAGCTTCTACTTAGGTAGTTTTATTCTTTGAAATTTCTGTGTCATGTATTTTTAAAATAATTAGTCCACAGGCATATAGTGAGGTGTTGCTCAGAAGTCATTTTTTATAAGGGCTAATTACTAAAGAACTGTGTAGATATTTGTACAGATGGAGAAAACCCACTGCAGCAGTTACTTTATTTGGAAAAGAGATTATGGTGTCTCATATTATGCTGGTAGCAGTTAAAGCAGAGTCAAATGAATGAGCAAAAGATATATTTAATTCTCTTTAATAAGAGATACTTCTTGATTATGGTCAAAATTGAAGTAAGTTTACTGTAACAGCATCAAAATAATAACATCTAATAATAGCAAGCAAGAGCATAAGTTTAAAGTTCAAGAATGTTAAAGTTCACTGATTTCATGACTTTTAGCTTAGATTTATAATGATTTGGAAATCAGAAAAGATGGGAAAATTTGAGAATACAATTCAAAAATTGATAAAGTAATTGTAACCTGCCCCTTCCCCCAAAAAAAACTCCAAAAAATTTTAAATTTTTTTTAATATTTATTTTTTAGTTGTAGGTGGACAGAATATTTTTATATTACTTTTATGTGGTGCTGAGGATAGAACCCAGTGCCTCACGCGTGCTAGGCGGGCACGCTACCACTGCGCCATAACCTCAGCCCCTTAAATTCTTTTTAGTTGTTGATAGACCTTAATTTTATTCATTTATTTATATGCGATACTGAGGATGGAACCCAGTGCCTCACACATGCAAGGCAAGCACTCTACCACTGAGCCACAATACCAACCTCTCCAAAATTATTTTTAAGGCTTGCGGCAACAACAACAAAAAAAAGATGGCAAATTCCAATATGGCTAAGATACAAGTAATGATAGAGCTTAACTATATTGAACAGTATCCTTCTTCCCACTACATTTCAGTTTTAGACATATGTCTTGATGACTCTCTTGGATATATACAAGCCACTTGTAGTTTAAAAGGTTCTAATATCTCAATTGCAGAGGGACTTTAAACTTTGTGTGATATCATCCCTTTCCTTAAAATTTCTTTTAAAAATGTCTACCATTTGACATCAACACAGTTTTGTTTCTAAAAAATTCCAGAAAGTAAAGAGATTTATTTTAATTTGTAATGCACAATAAATTTTGACCTGTTTTTTCTCTAATCTACTTTAAGTCATTTATGTTGATTTACAATGTATTGTGTTTTAATCAATGTATGATATGTTATCATGCAGAATTAAATAGGTTAGATTTATTGATATCTAAAGCATTATAAAAAGCAAACTATATTTACTATAATGAATCTAGTTTTTATAGTATCATGCTGTATCATGGGAAAATGAATCCTATAGATATAATTAATTCACATCTAAAAGTGTGCTTTGGGGAAAGATAATCACAGGAAACAAAAAACACACATTATTTGAAAAGTCTTTTATATTCTCAGCCTTACATTGATCAGTATCTTAGGTTTATTTGAAGCTTTGCATGTTAGATTTTTTTCAAGCCTTAATTTCATGAATAAAACAAGAAAGAAAAATAAGATATTCTGTAATAATAATTATATTTCTGGAAGTACATCAACTCTAGAACTTCTCTCCTTATCTATCATCTTGATAGATTGAAAACTGTCTTATACATAAAGATTCAAACTTTGTTTCATATCATTTTGGATCCATGATTCTCACAGTAAAATGCAAAACAGTAGAATCACATATAGGATACAATACTTCTGAATTACATTTGAAAGCATACTTAAAATTCATGATAACACATTTTCAGAATATGTCAATTAATATTTGAAAAGTTTTTAAAAGTCATATTTATAGTTCTTACAGAAGTGCAAAATCTAAGTATTAAGTATATCTCAAACTTTAGCTCTCTTTATGAAAATCAATATGAGCCGAGAGATAAACTACATTTCAGTAACAGGCTAGAGATTTGTCAGTGAACCTTTTCAAACTATTCACATTATTTTCTGATGGCAAAGACATCTCAAAAGAAGCATGAGATAGTCTATGAATACCATCAAACCTCCTCACTATCTTACATTCATCAATAGATGGTAGATTTGCTTTTTATGACAAGATGAATATATTTCAAATGCAGCTGTTATGAAAGTAGCTGACATTATGAATAAGAAATGGGAAGAAGGGCATATCTGCTTGAGCTAATTTTAGGAAACTAGACAGGCATCAGTTATTACACCGAATAGTCAAAGATTATCTGCAAATGCTAATATAGATTGTGTTACCACTACCAAGAACCCCTTTATTAGCTGTGGCTGCCCAGGGATGCTGGATTCATTTTTAAAAGATGGAAAACAGCTATTTTCACAGAAACTTGGAAACTTTCTTGAGCTCATGCTGGTTTCCAGAAATATAAACACATGTAAAACAAGGTGTCAAGCTCCAGTAAGTGTGTAAAATTTGAAAATAATACAAAATATAATATACACTCATTCACAAAGTATTTTTTTCAGACCCTTTTCATACATTATTTATAACTATTGAATATAGCCCATAACAATCAAAGAACATGCAAGAGCTTGTTATTTTTACAAATTCCAGGTCAAAGGTGCTTGTTAAGGTAGTATTGGACCTAACCCCTATACTCAAGGCTTTTTCCTACATCGGTCCAATTGAAAGACCCCACATGGAAAGAGTGTCTGTTTTTGGACCAAATAGATTGCTGATATTAATGAATTACATACTGTCACATTAATAGATAAGAACTTATAAAGGCCACAGAACAAGTTTATGATACATTTGAACTTAAATAAACAATTATAAAAATTATAAATTAGTCTAGATAAAAGAAAATGCATGATAATAAAGGAAGGCAGATTATATATCATTAAGCCATTATCCAAAGAGAGACAGAAAATTGTGTTACTGCTAATGTTCCAGTCAAGGCATGCTGTAGCCTGTTCACTTGGTAAAGTAAGATTACTCAGAAAATTTCCTCTTACGTACTCCATTTAAACATTCTAACCCTGATATTTTTATGTTTTATTTACAACCTCTTTTTGGTACCCTTAACCTTACAGTACATGCAATCATCTAACATTCCTAGCCTCATTAAGCCTGCAATTAAGTCTGCCATTCACTATCAGAAAAAATTGCCTAAATATGCAATGTGGTATACTATGGTTGTGTGAATGCTATGTGACTCTGCATTTATTTTCTTTGTCCCTTTGTAATAGTATACAAGAACTGTTCCCAATGTGTAAGCAAAACACATTAGCAGTGTAATATGAAAACTTAACCAAACAAAAACTTTTCGCCTTTTGAGGAATGTGAAGGAAGCCCTAAATATACATCTTCAAAAAGGCAGTCCACCCTAACTTTAATTAAAAAACACACAACACTCTTTATTCTAGCAATTCAACTGTGGTTATGGTGACCAACCTCTATCTATTCCGTTTCTGCCCTTAAATACCAGAAAATAGTCAGCTTTTCACGCTGCTGTGACAAAAAAGGACCCGACCAGAATGACTGTAGAGAAGCAAAGATTTATTTGAGGGCTCATGGTTTCAGAGGTCTTAGTCCATAGAAGGCGGGCTCCAATCCTTCTGGCTTGAGGTGAGGCAGGACATCATGGCAGAAGAGTGTGACAGAGGGAACTAGCTCACATAATCATCAAGAAGCAGAGAGAGAAAGGGTCTACCAGCCAGATACAAAATATATACCCCACAGCCACACCCTCAATGAACTGCTTCCTCCAGCCACACCCCACCTGCCTCCAGTTACCAGTTAATCCATCAGGGATTATTTAACTGATTGGATTAAGACTATGGCCTAATCATTGCTCCTCCAAACCTTGCTTTGTCTCACACATGAGCTTTAGGGGGACATCTCACACCCAAACCATAACACCCTAGCTTGTTGTAATAACATTCTACACTCAATTTCTATAAGATCACCTTTTTTAAATTACACATTTGTGATATCATGTAATATTTATCTGTTTGTGCCTATTGGATTTCACTTAACATAATGCTCTCCTGGTTCACGCATGTGGTTTCAAACAGCAAGCACAAGGTGACTGTGGTTAATGATGATGTATTTCTAAAAAAATGTAGAGTGGATGCTATGTACTCTTACCAGAAAATGGCAACTCTGTAAGACAATGCATTCATTAGTTAACTATATTTAACCATTCTTCAATTTATATATATACAGATCATGTCATAATAAAAATATACAATGCAATCTGTCAATTAAAGCACACACAACCACACACTGTACTATCCTTAAAGAAAGGAAAAATAGGTGCCCTCTTTGGCAGCACATATACTAAAACTGGAAGAATACAGAGATTATCATAACCCCTTCACAAGAATGACATGCAAATTCTTGAAGCATTCCATATTAAAAAAAAAAGAAAACATTAACATCATATCCTTGAAGGCCGTTTTCAGTTCACAAGGTTATAGCCAAGCCCAGAGAACTTAGAGAGCCTGCTCTGTGCTAGAATGCCTACATAGCTATTATCCAGGCCACTGATTTTTTTCTCATGTATGCTGGGAACTAGGATATGCTGATGTTATCTGTACAAAGCTGCTTTCTTGCATGCACTTCAGGGTAGATGCTCCTTGGAATGTTGGTCATACAAGGACCAAAAAGTAAATTAATGATATTGCTTCATTATAAAACTTTTATAAAGCTCCTATCCTTGCAGCAGCAGATTCAGATCAGAGCACAAGGGAGAGTGATGTGCTCATTCAGGCACCTGCCCCTGGACAAAGCATTGTGAAGGATAAGAGGCACAATTTTCTGGTGAAGCACCCAGAGGCACCTCGTGCAAGAGGTGCACCTAACCAGCCTATTACAAGTGAACTTTCTGGAGAAGTATCTGTCCAGGCCATTGCCACTAGATCTTCATTAGCTATTTTAAACAAACCCAGTGTCTTTCATGCTGTCTCTGGGTATTTCTTTGATCTCTTGGCAACTTATCCTGCTGCCCTAGCACAACTGGGGTATAGGCCAGACACCCAGACATCCAGGCACGTGCACACACACACACACACACACATCTAACTGCTATTCCATGTAGTTAAGGTGCAAGCGAGAAAAATGCTCTCTGATGCCTTTAGAGATTGAGAAACAGGCAGAGTTTAAAGAGTCATAAAAATATAGAAGATGCAACTAGCACACAGAAGTTCTCTTTTTTAATGTCACTGTGCCCTGAAGACTCTAGCGGTCATAGCAGGAACACAAAGGGACTAAAACTTTGATTTAAAAATAACATGCCCTTTTCCCACTGGGAAAAAATGAAAGAAGTCTGGAGCAACTAGGTTCAAAGAAAGCAATAGAAAAACTCCAAACATGAAACAAAATCCATAATAAAAAAAACTTCAAATTCAGTAAATAAATTTTATCCTAATATCTGACCACACCGAGTTTCCCATATATGATGTACATTCCTAACAATCTGGCCTGACATTTTGGAGATTCCAGCCAAGTTAAATTTCTACTAAAGAACTACAACAACCTTCTTTAGTGGCCTGTAACCGAATCCATAGCCTCCTCAGCATAATTTTCATAATTCTTGTTTATATTCCAAAGAAATTTGATAGGCAAAGAGGTATGAAAATGTGACCTGTACTCAAGAAAATAAAAATTAACAAATACACATCTGAAGATGATCTAGATGTTATAATTATCACAAAATATGGAATTTAATATGACTATCATCAATGAGATCAAGTGGAATTGAAGAAATTTCTCAGAAATCAAATATATAAAAGTTCTTAAAAATGAAGTTTTAAGTCAGGCACATTGGTGCACACTTGTAATCCCAGCACTTTGGGAGGATTAGACAGGAGAATCATGAGTTCAAAGCCAGTCTCAGCAATGGCAAGGCACTAAGCAATTCCGTGAGACCCTATCTCTAAAAAAAACACAAAAATAGGGCTGGGGATGTGGCTCAGTGGTCAAGTACCCCTGAGTTTACTCTCTAGTACCAACAAAAAATTATTTTAAAATTGAAACAATATTCAATAGGTTTTATAGCACTGTGTTGAGGAAAATCTTGATAAACTTAAACACAGATTAACAGAAATTATTGAACTTGAGGAAACAGATTGAAATAAAGATGGGAAAATATGAACAGAGGTTCAAGGATCCTTATGATAACATCAAATCTTTGATAGAATATATAATTCACAAATACAAACTCACCTCTAGAATTGACATATTTTCACTATTTCTTAACACTAAACACATAATTATTGTGATATGTCTTTTTGGTCAGTATGATAAGCTCATCAATTTTATTATTTCTTCAAAGAGTCAGATTGAATTAATATCAGTTTTTATTTTCTGTATTCAGATTCCTCTATGAATTTATATTTCTTATTTCCTTTATTATTCTTGCCTTGAATTTAATTTGCCTCTCTTTTTCAAGCTTCTTAATGTGGAAATTTAAATCAATAAATTGAAACCTGTATTTATTTCATATATGTTTTTAATGATATAATTTTCTAATAATGACAATTTCACGAAGTACCTCCATTTTCATTCATCTTGGAATATTTTAAATTTCCTTGTGATTTCTTCTTTGATTCATGGGATATTTGGCAATACATCATTAATTTCCAATATTTGGGCACTTATCAGGCATTTTTATGTTATTGATTTTTTAGTTTAATGTACTTTAATATAAGAAAACACCTTGTGTTGGTGAATGTTCTACATTAACTTAAATCTGCTGAACTGTTTCTAAATGGAGAATTCTATATGTTAAAATATTGATTGGTGGGGTAGTTCAGGGCTTCTGATGTCTTATTTATTTTTTGTGTTCTTTTTCTATTAACTACTGAAAGATGATTATTGATGTATGCAAATATAATTATGGAATTGCCTATCTTTTTCAATTTGCATTATATATTTTGAAAAATTGTTGCTTTTATTTAATGATTTAAAAATATATATATATGTTCATGAGAAATTGGTTTCTTTATTAGCATGTAATCATCCTCTTTAGTCCCAATAGTATCTTCCATTATAAAATCTATTTTTTCTCATATGAATATAAATATTTAGCTTTTTTAAATTAGTGCTGAAACCACATATTTCCTATCCTTTAACTAATCTGCAACTTTGTATTTAAATGGATTTCTTATAGATAGCTTATAGATGAATCTTTCCTTTTATCTAACTTGAAAATGTGTCATTTTATTGATGTATTTAGACTATGTATTTTAATGTAGTTATTGATGTAGTTTATAAAAATCTACCAAATTCCTAAAAATCTATTCGTTCCATCTGTTTTTATTTGTTTCTTTCTTTTCTGCTTTCTTTTGAGTTATTGAGGTATTTTTATACCTTTTGTTTACTATACTATTGGTTTAATTTTTTTCACTTTTTACCATGTGATTTACAGTATACTTATTTAATTATTATTAGTTGATCTTAAAATAATAATATAGCACTTCCCATGTAATTTAAGGACATTCCGTGGCTTTCAGTTGCAGCATCAGAGTTTATCACACACGTGGCAATTTAAAACAGCAGCCATTTATCATCTCATAGTGCTCAATTCAGAAGTCTAACTCAGCATAACTGGATTCTCTGTCCAGAGTCTCCCAGTCTAAAATAAATGTGTTAACCAGCATTGTGAACTTATCTCAGTCTTGGGTTGTCTTCCAAGGTCCCTTGTATAGTTAGAATAATACAGTGTTCTGCCTTTGTAGAGGACAGAGTTCTTGAATTTCTAGTTAGCTCTGAATTGGAGACCACTCTCCATGCCTAGAAACTATCTACCATTTCCAGTCATGTGGCCCTCTTTACAATATGGACATTTCACACCTTCAAGGCTAACAAGGAAGTCTTTCTTCCAATCTCTCCAGTCACTTTTTAAGATTCACCTGATTATGTTAGTTACACTTAGGATAAGCTCCCTTTTTATTTTTGTCAATGTCAACTCATTAGGAAACTGAAGTACATTTGCAAAATACTTTTTGCCACAAATTGGGGCAAAATCATGGGAGTGAAATCTCATTATATTTACAAGTTTCCCTTGCACTCAGAGTGAAAATTATACAGGGTTGGTATACCCGGAAGGGACAGTATCAGGAGAACATCTTACTACCAAGGATTTTTTTATGTATATGCTCACATTTCATTTCTCCCAGACTTTTGGTGTCTCTTCATATGTTAGATTTTTTTTTCTCAATTTGACAGCTTCTCATAGAAAGTAAATAAGCATTTTAATAACATTTCACATAGAGAGTAAATAAATATTTTTTATCTCTACTACAAGCTATTACATTCCTGTGTGATAATAAACTGTGAAGTTGATTATCTTTTCCTAAACTTCTCAGTAGTAATGATATTGAATAAATCGTTTTCTAAGATGATTTATGAAACATCCAGAACCTCAATAACAACATCTTGACAATGATTTTGGACAAAACATTTTTATTATTTCCTTCTAAGTACCGTGGAGCAGGTGGTTTAAACAGCAGAAATTTATGATCATAAATATGTAGCTCTGGAGGCTAGGAGTCGAGAAGTCAGCAGTGTCGATTCTTTCTCAGAGCTTTGAGGGAGAATCTATTCCATACCTCTCCTGCTGGTGTCCTCAGGCATTCCTTGACTTGTAGGTATCATTTTTCTTGTGTATTCACATCATCTTCCTTCTCTGTGTATTTCCATGTTTAAATTTTCTCTTTTTATAAGGGCATCAGAATATTGGATCAAGATCCACTCTAATGATCTAATTGTAACTTACCTCTGTAAAGACCCTATTTTTCAATAGCCTTGCTCTGAGGTATTGATGGTTAAGACGCCAATATATCATACTTGGAGGGACACAGTTCAAACCATTTCTTTCCTGGCATTGCATGAGAATTTCTTTATTTCTATAAAAATAAATAAAATGGGGTAATGAATGAATTTGAATATAAAATCAGTACTATAACATAAATTCAATTTATAAAACACATTTTCAGGGCTAGGGTTGTGGCTCAGTGGTAAAGCGCTTGCCTAGCATGTGTGAGGCACTGGGTTTGATTCTCAACACCATATATATAAGTGAATAAATAAAAGATCCATTGACAACTAAAAAATATTTTTTAAAAAAACACATTTTCATATATTGTCCACAGTTCTTTTCTTTCATGTGATTGTGCACTATAATTAAAACAGAAAAATAAAATGAATCAAAACAAACAAAAAGAAAATGTCTTCAAATTATTTAGCAACTTTAACCTCAATATCAGCCTATCTACCAAAGACAAAAAGAAAATTCTCATTAATATATTAAATCTTTCTATTAGGGTACTTGCTGTAAGACTAGTTTTAATACACCCATAGATCTAGTCAAATACATTTGGCTCAAAAATAACAACACTTTTGGAAGTTTAAAACTCTACATTTCCCCCAATGGAATGGTTTATTTATATAAGGTAGTAGTCTCTGAACAATTTGCCTCTCTAAGTACTGACTCACTGAACACGGGTTGATCACAGCAATGTCCCTACTTCCCAGGAAATAACATTTCTTACCTGGTAAGTTTTGACTCCTGCATAGAGAGGGAAAAACTTGTATTCTTACTGTTGCAATCCAAAACTTTTGAAGAATTCTATCTAATTTGTTTCCAGCTTCGAGTCTTATTGCAATATTTTTCATCTACAAGGCTCAGAATGCTCCAAATGTCCTGTTGTTACTTTACTCTGTAGGACGATGTTCCTTTCAAAGCATTTGTAACTAGCCTTCTTATCTTTAACATAAAAAGGAAATAAAAAAATCATTAAAAGAAAAATGTACAATTTACTTTTCATCATTTTACTGCCACAGATGTAATGGTCTCTTTACATTCAGCTAGGCATCACATGGATTCAATTTCGAGTTTAACCTGGAGTTTATCAACCCAGCTGGGCTTATTTCTGAAACCCCTTGTCCCTTAATATAGATGTTCCAGGTTCAGATGTACAAACAATTGTTGATAGATGAAGGGAAGAAAAAGAATAAGGGAAGAAAGGAGGGAATGGCAGGGAGAGAGAGGGCAGGAAGTTATGAATCCCAGCTCTCTCAAGCAAACTACCATCAAGCTGTGGAACTCTTTTCTCTTCCCCTTCTTCCCTGAAGGTGCCTCCGTAGTCCTTTTTTTTTTTCCATAGAATACTTTTTATCACTTGGAAGTTATTCATAAAAACTTACTTTTGTTCATTACCCAAATAGTTGCATAAATGTCCATTCTTGTATGGTGAGAAAATCATTTTGACAAACATTTAGCTTCAGTTGGGTTCTAGAAGATTTGATTCTCAAACCCAAATAAAGGGAAAATATGTGTCTGAAAGTGTATCTGTACTACTTGATGTCATTTGTATGTTTTATAAATTTTTCCATCCCCTCCCAGAAATATTAAAGGACTCCCAAGCCAGGACCAGAAATGATGTTTAATTAATGAGACAGACATATATGTGTACAGCTCATAAATAGTAGAACAAATTGTTTTATGAATTGTCACTGGGTATCCAATAATCCTGCAGAATGCTCACTTTATTTTTCCCAAATGATGAAATCAAGGTTATTTTTAACAACTTTATTAATACATGAGTTCTGCCAGAGTCATCTAAAATCTTCCTAAAGTTTTAGAGTAATATAAAGGGAGATGGGGAACACACTGCTGCCCAAATCCTACAGATCTCTTGATACTAACTAATGCAATAAAGACAGTATATAATATTTTAGACATCCATCAGAAGAATAAAAAGTGACAAAATTTTTAGAAAAGTTAAGTCATTTTTTCTTAAAGCATATGATACTATACTGGTTATCAATCCAATTTGCTTGTACCCACCTGACTCCAGAGACTTATTCTAATTGCATAAAGGAAAGCCCTGGCTACTACAACAATAACCTAGTTGTCTCACATCCCTGATCTCATGGTCTTTCAGGAAAGGATTGTGACAGAGCATCCCTTGTATCCACTGATGCAGGAAACAAAGTAGCTTAAGGATTGGGGGTCTTCAGATGGGAGGATCTGATTTCTCCATTCATTGGCAGACTCAGATGAAACTTTTCCCTGTGAATAGTTACTCTGGCAGCTACAATAAGGGAATCAGTAACTTGGAAGCACAGTAGAATTAATGTAGCATAAGTCTAAATTTGACCAGTGAGAGAGAAGAGATGGAAAGAGACATGAAAATAAACATAATTCCCTCTTTTCCTTCAAACAAATTGAGAAAATGATTGAAGGATAGTGAGAGCATAACCTATTTAAAAATGGCTCACCTAATCTGGCTAATGGCCAGGTTTTCTTGTGAAGATTTTGTCACTAACTTAACAATATTATATTTATTTACCGTGCTGTTCTCCTTCACTTCTCTTTCCCTCCTCTATTTCTCTCCTATGATGGTATCACCCAAAAAAGCATTAGCATATAAGTTTTGCAGCATAGTAGCAGAAGTATTGTTAACATTTCATAAATAAGGAAATAGAAGTAAGAGGTTGAAATTTCAGTTAGTGAAAGATCAAGCTATAAAGACTAAGTCTCTGGACTTTTTAATTAATGCCCTTTCCTTTACATAATGCAGCCTCTATAGATTAGCAAAGGAGTTCAAGCAAAGAATCTGAACTATATTCTAAGTCTTCAGTTCAATTTTTCATGTAACCATAAGCACATCCACTGAAAAGAATCAAAACCCCATCCTACTTCACAGGTGGGCATAGCCATTTCCTATTTCATTAGCTAAGAGGTGCATTAAGTCCATGCATGTCCTCCACTCTGACTGGTGTTGAAGGTGGTATTCTCACCTGACATGATGAAATGAAGACAGAAATCAGAGGTATACAGTTATTTCAGAAATATAAAGTAGGACTTCTGCTTTCTTTTTTATTCCAAGGCAGTAATTGCTTTCCATGATGTGATGGTTTCTCTTTCTCCAAGGTATATAGAAATGCAGTCTACAGACTTTCAAAAAGGTTTCCTGTCAGCAGAACTCCCAGATTTAGTTAACATAATGGAACTACTATACTTTTCTTTAAAGAATATCTTATAATACATTCCATATTTTCTAGCCCTAACTTTGATTTCACTAACAAGTGTGATTGATATTTCCCATAAATTCAATAATATTTACTGATATTTTTTTCTAATTAGATTTTCTATGCTTGATTTTGTCATAAATGAAAATCAAGCAACCTCATTGTGATATTTGAAAAGATTCTTCTATTACGATGGCATAATTTGGGTTTAGATACATTCAATTTTATGAAAAAAGAAATGTCTCCTACAGCTCAAGAGTTTCTCTGCTAATTCATAGCATTTATGTTACTGCCTGTTTGCTCATTTAATAGTTGTTGCCTAAATTTTTAAGTTTTTGAATAATCAATTCACCTATATAAATATAGATGTGTTAAACAATTTTAATAATAAAAAGGACCGTTATAATTGTGCACCTACTATGCACCCAGCAATCCAGCATAGCATTTTGTATGAGCCACACAAAATCCTTTAAAGAACATAAAGCCTTAATACACTAGCCAAACACATAGAACGATAGCAAAAATAAGTAACAAACATATGTATATGACATATAGAAATATATATATATGCTGAATAATGTAACAGCAATATTTTTCACCACAATGAGGTATATTAACAAATACTGTTCTCTTGTCTTCTTCTGATAATCCCATGGAGACTGAACCTATTCCAGTCTCCATATATTGAAGTACAATGTCTGCTTTTTGAAATGTAAGTTTTTATTTTCTGAGACTATTTCCTAAACTGTGTAATAAATAATATGTATAAATAAAATAAAATCTTTGGCTAATGCAGTAATTTAGCATTAATGCAGTAAATGTTATTATCTTATGCTCTTGATTATTTATGTTAATCATAATTTTTAATAAAATCTTGGAAATACTGTGGGCACACAATCTTTCTAATATAAGTATGGATTTTTTCATGGAAACAAAGCTGAAAATGATTTTCAGATACATGAACTACATCAAAATTATGATGATGATGATGATGATGATGATGATGATGATTCTCAACTTCTTCCCTCCCCTCCCCCATCTTGAATATAATTCAAAGTCAGATAACTTCTGTGATCTTCACTGAGAGGATTTTTTGTTTGCTTGCTTGTTTGCTTATTTAGGTTTTTGTTTTGTTTTGTTTTGATTTTCAATTTACCACAATAGCTTATAGTAACAATTGCCTCAAAGTTTCCAGGACAATATACTCATGTCAACATATTTGAGGGTCTTAATAACATTGAGAATCTTAAAGTGTCAAAGTCACTTTAAAATATTTTCCAAGAATACTTTTTGACTCATCTGCAAATACTAACTCTGGGGGCTAAAATTGTGTCAACTTGATTGGTCAAAATGATCCCTATGTATTTGGTCAGTCCTTGTTCTGGATATTTCTGTAGGACATTTTGGATGAGATTAACATTCCAATAAGCAGACTGAGTAAAGCAGATTACCCTCTCCAGTATGGGCAGACCTAATCCAATAGTTGAAGGCCTGTAGACCTAATCCAATAGAACAGGGCCACTCTTGTACTTTCCCCACTTGAGGGAGATTTCTTACTTCCTAACTGTCTTTGAACCAGGACATTACCTTTTTACTGCATCTAGACTTAAATTGAAACATTGGTTCTTTCTGGGACTTGAGCCTGTCCTCCTTCAGACTGGAACTACATTGCCATTTCTCTTGACTTTACAGCTTTCTGACTCATCTTGTAGGTTATGGGATTTTCTAGCTTATAACTGTGTAAACCAATTCCATATAGTAACTGGTATGTGTGTGTGTGTGTTTCTCTCTGGATAATGCTGATTAACACACTATTCCTTGGATCTAGTCTGAAAGATATTACAGTAAGCTTCTTTCTAAAACATTCTATAGATGAATAAAGAAAATGTGGCATATATACACAATGGAATATTACTTAGCCATAAAGAAAAAATAAAACTATGGCATTTTCCATTAAATGGATGGAACTGGAGAATATTATGCTAAGTGAAATAAGCCAGTCCCCCAAAACCAAAGGCTGAATGTTTTCTCTGATATGTGGATGCTAACACACAATAAGGAGGGAGGAAATAATAAAAGTTTATTGGATTAGACAAAGAGAAATGAAGGGAAAAGGGGGGTAAGAATAGGAAAGACAGTAGAATTAATGGGACATAACTTTCCTATGTTCGTATATGAACACACGACCAGTGAAACTCCACATCATGTACAACAGCAAGAATGTGATCCTAATTAGAATAAATTATACTCCATGTATATATAATATGTCAAAATAGACAATAATGTCATGTATATCTTTAAATAAATACATACATACATACATACATACAATCCTGGCTAGGTACCATCTAAAATTATATAATATATTTTTTCCCAAATATCCAGTAAAGCATATGAGTTTATTTATAACTGACAAAATATAAATGTTTTATAATTGGCATTGGAAAATTAATTTCAACTCCAGTTCTTTGCATAAATTATACCCCAAATTCTACAGAATGCCTTGCTTCTTATGCTTTAGTTTTATGACAAAGAGGTATTCCATATGTTCTCAGAGTTGCTAAGGTGTCATTTCTTTCTCTCAGCTTCTATGTTATGCAAGCACTTTTAATTAAAAAAAATTATTTCCCCATAGCATTTTATTTTTAAAACCCCTATAAATTATGAAAAGTATTTTCTATCCCCTAAATCAGAATGCATAGCCATGTGCCATAGGATCACAGTATGACTTTCATCAGCAATCACATCTCTCAGTCTCTAAATGTCAAATTATAATTGGCATTTAAGAAAATTGCTTCAGGATATATATCACATATCTTTTAAGATACTGGTTGGTATTTTTAGCCATTATTTCATTACTGCTAAATTAAGTACTAGTGTCCAATTAGACATTAATTACCTGTCTAAATATGGCTAATGTTCTAACCAGGATGTCACTAGGCATTTTAATTTTGCTAAATTAAATGCAATGAAATTTAACTTTGCAGTTTTCACAATTCAAACACTCCTTTAATTACAAAGGTTTATTTGAATGGAATAGAACAAATGCTCTCTAACCTTAAAACTCTGGCCAAATTAAACATGATATTTAGTGGGATCATTACAGGAACTCAGAGAAGAAAGGCTCATTTGAGATCCTGAAAGAAATACCCCACCCAATCCCATAAAATCTTACCATGTTCCATCTAGCCCCTGCTTCAGTGGCTACAGAAACAAAAGGTTCTAAGTGTTGCAAATGTCTTCCTTTTATTGAACAAAATATTCTCACTATAATTTCATCCTTTAATTTTCTCTCCACCATTTGGAGCACAGTAGAATAAATTTATTGTACCTTTCAAACATTTGATAACAGGCACTCTATTACTCCCCTGCCTTGCCTGCTCAGGGTAGCTGAATATATTACAGTTCACCTTTATCATTTTCGTTGCTCTCTCCTGAGCAATCAACGTTCTTCTTAAAATGGGACCTCTGATATGTGAATGACATATCTCTAAAATCCTCTCAATTCACAGTCTCCTTGTAAATATAATACACTGCATGATCCAAAGAACTGCCACGAATATCTATAAAGACAGGAGATGGCTCTGGATGTTTTGTTATACCAAAACACATATATATGTATGTACACATACATACATATATATATATATATATACACATACACACACACACACACACATAATATATATTATAATTACTTCAGGAGTTCCTCACTTACAGGCAACAATATACGGCAAATTCACCCCTGCTTCAAATTTTGAGTACAAATATTAAAATAATAAAATGGGAACTTGAGTCAAAATAAAAAATCAAATTAGCAGAGAAGACAATAATTTACTGTGTCCTCATCAACAAACAGTATCTAGAAAATTTACAGTTTATCATATATTGTGTAGTCTTATTTTCCTTCATTCAAATATATCTTTATGTTAGCAGATACAATTTAACACAAAGATATGTTTTTGTGCTTTTAATTTCTTTTCCTTGAGCTCTTACTATGGTTCTCATATCAAATATACACCAATAAGGTTTATTTCAAGTGTGACAAATAGAGAACACATTTGTTGAGACTCTTTGTATATGAAAATTGTGTTCAGTTACTTTCAAAGTTGAAATAGAGTTTCACTGAATATAGAATCCTATAGTTACAGTCAATTTGGATGTAACAAGAAGAAAAACCACTAGACTCATGAAAATATTCTTTAATCCCAAAGAAGAAAAACAATTAGAGGTTTCAGAGGTTTCAGATCCCTACTGTGAAAGGAACTTGTAACAAGCGGATGAACATTTAAGCCCCTCCACCATTCAGAGGATGCTTTTCCATAAGGGTTGAAAGTCATATAGCTACAAAACATGACAAATCTGAAATCAGGAAAGGTTTCACTGATATGAAAACAAATATAATATTCAAAATCACAACTGATATAGTGAATATCTTAATTGTTTTGGGAAAAAACTAAATTCAAAGAGTAAAGACAAGTACGAAATATAACAGAGAAATGGAGTAAGGAGCCAGGAAATTCAATATATGGACATTATATTTGAGAAAGAGAGAAAAGAGCAGATAAGTACACATTCTTCACTGGAAGAAATAGGTTATTTATATAAGCCAGACTTCATACCAGAGCCTTGGATGATACATTTCTGACTGAAATATTTTTTTTAATTTCAGGATTATGGAAGTAATCCATACAAGTTCCCAGAATAAACAACAAAAACAGAAACAGTAAAAGACTGAGCACAATGGTTGAAGAGAAAGCGAAAGCATCAGCCTGGAGCCTCGCTGTCAGATTGAGAGAAACAAAGAAGCAAAGCCGTGTGAGCTAAAATGTCTCTACCAACCCTGTGATTATTTGCATGCAAAAACTACTAGAAGACAGCATATTATTTGAGTATCTTTTCCTCTGAATTACTCACTAGGATTTCTCCCAGGGCTTATTGTTCAAGCCCCTATTCTGGGACATGCATATAAAATCTAAGAACTCTATTTTTGGTGAGAATCTCTCCGCTGTTCCTGATCTTCTTAAAAACTCTCCTAGAACCATCCATAATGTCATGCCGATTTTATTCTGTTCTGCTCTAAAAAGTTGAACTCAAACTTGAGGAATATATACTCTTCCTAGTTCTACAAATTATTAGATGGTTTATTTAAAAAGAAAAATATACTGCTCCCCCAAAATCTTCTTCGGATGATACATAATGATTCCTTGTGCTCTAGGTCTTATGAAACTGTTGCCAAAGTTGGATGCTGTCCTGGGAGCTATACAATGCTTAGAAATGGCTTCTTCTTCTTTCATCTCTCTTATTTTTATCAAATCTACTGAGAATAAACATGACATTTTTATTATGTTTTTGTTTTACTTCATTTTACAAAGTAATTGAAATTCTAAGAAAAATTCTCTGTCTACCCATATTAACCCTCAACTGTGTTTCTGTCTTTTCTATTTAGAAATTTAGGGTTTCCACAGGTAGCTTGTAATAAATTCCACACTTTCCAGGATGGCTAATATAAGCCACAGCTTGATACTGTGATGGTAGCTGGATAAAAAAAAGATCAATGTGCCTGCAACACTAAATGGAGGGGGCAGACTAGCTGCTTCAGAGAGACTGAGTGAACCATAAACTAAACCTCTGGATTCATGAAGTTCAGAAATCTGTTAAGCTAGCATGCCAAGTGGATGCCACCTTCCATTCCCACCCCATGGTGAGGCCTTGAGGTTGGCTGCTGGAGCAGTAGCAGGAGAGCAAGAGCACCTAGAAAAGTTGATTAACCTCATAGAGAGCAGCTGGGAGTGTGTGAGAGGGAGCCAACAATATATCGCATCTATTTTTGTTATATTTATAATAGGTAAATCCCTATCCAAAAAAAATAGCTCATATGAATCTTAAATGAAAGTTTTATTCCACTCTTCTTTTAACATATATCATATGCTTCAGACCATTTAAATACATATGTATACATATATGTATGTACATGAGTACGTGTGTGTGTGTGTATGTGTGGAGAGAGAGAAAGAGAGAGAAGGAGGAGTACTTAATATCGCTAACCATATATACACTAGTAGAAAAAAAATATTCACACAGAATAAAATTGTAACATGAAAGTAACTTCTAAATTTGGCATAAAGAGCTTCTCTTCTTCCTTGATTTGGTTTTGATTTATGGTTGAGTCTCAACTCTCTAGACTCTTTCATATACTAGAAATTGGGTCCCCAATGCAATGATAGAGAAGAGTGGTGAGATTTTTAAGAAGTGAGGCCTAGTACAAGGTGATTTGATAATAGCAATACGACCATCAGAAGAAATCAATGCCTGTCTCACTACAGTATGCTAGGTCTTATGCTACTGGATTTGTTCTCTTAAGGATGGCTCATTATGAAGTAAGTACACTACCCATGCTTGATCTCTTCTCCACAGAGCCATTTCCCCTTCCACTTGGCTACCATGTTGTAATACAGCACAGGGGTCCTTGCCAGATTCTAACCCCATGCTGTTTAGACTGTCCAGCCACTAGAATTGTGCCAAATAAACCTCTTTCCATCATAAAGTATCCAGCTTCAAGTATTTTGTTGCAGTAGCACAAACTGGACTGACATTCATTCCTCTAGATGTTCCATTTCACCTCCTCTAACATTTCCTACTGTTACTTCTTCAGGTGATCTAGCGATTTCCTTTCCAAAAGTCATTTTCAAGAAGCATATCTTATCTATTATTCAATAGCAGGACATTTACAAGATATCTGATTTTATTTTTCTACCTTATCAAATATACCTAATATGCATTATATTATGTACAGAACACATAGCTCTGGAAAAAAATATTTCCTCTTAAAACATAGTGAGGAAATTAAGAACAGTTCATTTTATTTCACATTATACATACAAGCCTTTCTATAAGCAGCCAATAAGTCTTCCAAAAAGGTAATGGCACTTCCTTGTGCTCCAAAGTCCAAGTTTAATGCAATAAGGATCTATACTACTTTGGGGTCTCTGTGTCTCCTGGTGTCCCAGGAAGAAGCATGGTCAGCCCAGGGCCCTAGGCACAGCACATAGCTCTGGACATGGATGGTTCACAGGGATGTGAACATCCTAACCCGCTCCCCACCACAATTTCCAATTATTTTTTACATATCCCAAATAGCTCTTAGCTAAATAGAGAAAAATTGCAATAACAAAGTGCAGAGAATTCAAAGATTAATGAGAACTCCAAATATCAAAATATATGGAATATTCAACAAAGGAAGATAAAAATCCCACAACTCTCAAATTGGCAGAAATTTAAAGTTTGATAACATCAAATATTGACAAGGATAAGAGAGAAAGAACTTTAATAATCTATTGTAGGAGGTGCAATTGCCACAAATCACTTTGGAAAGCAACTTGTAAACCTCTAGTAAAAATAAAAATGTTTGTACTTTATGACCAGAAATTCAGCTTTGATGTTTGAGCCTTAGACAAGTACTTTGCACATTGTAATAAAAGGCCCTAGACAAGGATATTTATTGCAGTAACCTCTAAGCTGATAAATCACACATACACACAAAAAAAAACTACCACCGTAAGTAAATGCATAAGTAAATTCTACTAATGGATTTTTATGCAGAAACATAACAACTGAATAACATTTACATGTGTAACTACGGATACATTTTTAAAAACAAATATTTAATTACAAGAAATTACAAAATGATATATTTTATGCAAATCATTCAATAACAATTTATTATAACATACTCTGGCGAAGGTATAGAGAAATGAGAGACAAAAGAGGCAGTAAATACATTGAAATATAAAGGTGGCAATGACCTCATTGGAGGGAAAGAATATTCAGAAAGAATTCAATGGAACATAAATCCATTTGTCAAGTTAATTTTTTAAAAAAAATCTGTAGTAACTATGGGGGAATAAGTTCTATTTTTTTAAATCTGAGCAATACTTTCTTGGGTGTATTTTATCCCAGAGTATAGTTTGCATCCTTGAAGTATTGCATTAATGTGAAAGAACTTGCTTGTTTAATGTGGACAGCTAGCTAGGTTCTCTGATAGAATGTGACTCCTGGGCCTTGCTGAAGGTTTGGTGGGCAGGAAATATGTCCTAATATCCCTTCCTCTAGCCTACACACTGAATTAAGGATGACTTTACTTTCTGGATTCATCATTACCATTAGGGGCTTGGACATCTTGCAACACATTCTTCCATTTCTTTAGCAATCAATTTTATTGTTTTAGCCTTCGGGTAAACATTGTCTCCCTGAAGTCAGAAATTCTAAGTCTCAATATGAAATTGACTTAGAAACCAATGAGAGATACCTTATATCAAAAGCACATGCTGGCTCATTTTTAATATTTATTTTTATCCACTTGACATACCTTATTTCCAGGTTGGCTTCAGGCTAGGGTTTTAGCCAAATATATACATGAGACTTTTTGATATATTCTTAGAAATTTTCTTCTTCTTTAAAAGCCCAACTTTCTAATTAATGAAATACAGTAATTTACTAGCAAAATGTATAACCCATCTATAGAGTCTAAGAAAAAGCCTATACAAATGCAATATGATGGAAACAGTAAGAAATATTCAGTATTTTTTTCTCCAGGATTTTCAAACTTACCATGTTGAGATCATCTCTTTCTTCAAATATAGTTCTACCTCAATAAAAAGGACTTTATATCATGGCAAAGTTGGCTTCACATTCAACAAGTTGTTAACTATGACATATTACACTATGGATATTTAAAATCTAATGATCAAAGTTGTACAGTATAGACAAGGGTATTTTGCATTTGAGAAAAGTCAAGTCATATTCTCAGAATAGTGCAGTAGTTACAGCTGAGATTAGGGCATAGAATCTCTTGGTTACCAAATTATGAAAGAGAAAAGAGGCTGAAGTCATTTATTTTCTGTTTGAACATGTAAGCTGACATTTACCTTCATTTCTGCATACTCCTACTCTTAACTACAAATATAATTGCCAAGGATAGAAAATTCAAAGTAAAGTTCAATGCTGATCTCATTTTCTACTTACCACGGATAGAAATCTGACAGCACTAATAGCTAGTGAAACAATTCCTAAAATTGAAAGTGAGTGCAGGAGACTGTTTTATATTTAGAACACAAATTACTCAAGAATTGGCTACATCCCATTCCAAAGTGGATTGACAATATAGCTCCTCATTAATTGATTTCCCAGAACATTTTTAAAGAGATGTGCTAGTATCCCCTAGCACAAATGCCCTAATGCTTTCCATGCATGTCGGTTAGGAACTGAGCTAGTGTTTTAGGTCATTTAGAATACTCCAGGGGCTCGTAACTATTCTGGTTGAAAGAATTATGGTCAGCAGAAGTATATGAACAGCTTTTGAAGCTAGAATAAGAAAAAAGAATTGTTTTAAAAGCAACAAGTTCAACTTATACCACCACTATATTATTTCAGAGCCCCAGACTTAGAATGAGAAATCTGGACAATGCAATTTGTAAAGAAAGCCAAACATAACTGGGCCACATTTTTTGACATTGGAATTTTTTTTAATATCTTGTTGCTGGTATTTTTGTTTTTTGTTTTTCATTTGAACAAAATACAGGACAATGGAAAACTCAGAGAACTCATAAACATTTTGGGAATTGGCATGCACAGTTTTACAGCATAACAATGTGCAGCTTTCTGATTCTATATCTTCTGTTAGATCTTAGCACAACATCAAGTCAACTCAGTGACATCTCCTTGATTCTTCCTCAGCCACTATTCATTCCTTTAATTCCTCCATTCTAAGAATATATGTGATGTGCACATTAAGTATCAAAACTAGGTCTTTGCTTAAAGGCTAATTGCTAAATTTTTGTTTTGGTTGTATAAACCTTTGTTTCTTTTGTAGAAGAATATGGGAAGTAGTATCACATAGTACTTAAGAACACAGACACTCAAGTACCTGGATTAAATTCTATTGGGTTACTGGCTGGGAAAGTTACTTAAATGATTTTTATTTTCATCTTTTTAAAAGTCATACGGAAATGACGACAGTATGAATTTCATACAGCTGTTTTAGGGTTTAAGTCAACGGCTCTCAAGCAGCTAGAAATGTTTCCTTGAAGACATGGTTGAAGATATGTTTATTGCATGGTGGTGGGGGTTGCTATTAGCATCTACTGGGTGAAGGCTAAGGATAATGCTAAACATCCTACAAGGCACATAGTAATTCATTCCAAAGAAAGAATTATTACACAAATTGTTTGTAGTGCTGAAATTGAAAAACTCTGACTTAAATAAATTAATTCATATAAAACAACTAGAAAAGTGGCATGTAGTAAGTGCTCAATGCAGAATTCAAATGTATTATTATGGTTATTCTATTGTTTCAAACCACTAAAAGTTTCACTATGCTGCATTTTTATATTATGTAATCAGTAAAACTATTACTTGAATTTTCTTCTTATTCGGTGCTTTCTAACAACATACACATCTCATTCTACTTCTTGCCATCGAATACTTTTATTATCTCTATATACTTGGTTTTCATTTTATTTTTCCTTAGAATTAAATGTCTTCTCCTCACCAAAAAAAAAAAAAAACAAGCCTATCTCCATAAAACATTCTCAACTTTGGAAAGGATCAAACTAAAGAAAGCAATAGCAGGCCAACAAAAGATATCACAAAACCTCTTTTAAAAAACAAACTGTCATATCCATTATTAAACTAGAGGATTGAGTCCTGATATGCCACAGCTTTAAAAACAGGGAATTCAAAGCTTTCATGAGAAATAGGAGGAAAATATTGAAAGGTATTCCAAAAGTGTATTGAATATCTGTCAATAAGTTTTGACTACAATAAGTTTTAATTATAAGTTTTGATTATAGGTACAAGACTTTTGCTTATATCAGATTTCTTCCTGTAATGTGGATACCTATAAAAATATAGAATATTAAACTCTGCACATATTCACCTCTTTGATTCTCTTAAAACTATTTCAAATATTAATCTACCATAAAAATAGCAAGCCAACAGATAACAGAATAGAGAACTGTAATTGTAATTAGTACAGTAAATTTGCCTGCAAGACTACATGGTGGTATGATTTTCCTCAGGAAATTCATCATGGCACACTCTCTGAATTATCCTCACATTGATAAGACCAGTCAGTTCTACAAACATTCTCCATATTGCTGGAAGCCTGGTTGTGTCACTCATTAGTTTTATTATTTTTAAAAAAGTGGATGTTTCCAAGAAAGTATCAAACTATTTTTCATCATTGTAAAGGACAGCATGAAAGGAAGTGAGAATATGATCTGCATTTTGAGGGAGTTAGGAACTGACTTTCTGAATATAATTGATGAAATCCACTTAAATCATTAATTACATCATCACCCTTTAGCAAAATAATCACCCTAATGACTTAATGAGTAATTAAAATTTTGAACCAAATGACACAGGACTAGAGCCTAGAATCAATCTACTTTATAATGAAACTTAATTTGTTTCAAGAGTTAAACAAAAACAAATATTTATTCACATTTGTCAGCAAAGCATAAAAAAATATTTTAGTCAAAGTCCATGGGCCTGAAGTAATATATACATATTGATTTCTACTAAATTGGAGGTTAAAGCTAGCAGATCACATAAAGCAAACCTGTGTTTCTATGATGAATATCAGCAATCTGACATTAACTGCTAGTGATCCTCCATCTCACTTCTTCCTTTCTATCTTCCCCATCCCCTCCTACCCACTTCTTTTTGTCTCATCTCTTCTTTTCCTTCCTCTTCCTTCTCTCCCAATTCTGCATGTGTGTGTGTGTGTGTGTGTGTGTGTGTGTGTGTGTTAATAGCCTGGAGAGACATACTATCTTCATCTCATTATCAATATATTCAAAAGTAGTACGTTTTTATTTCCATCATAGTAATTTGCCTTCTCTTATGTCTAGCAATTCTTTCTGTAATTTATTAGTAAGATCTTACCTTCTTTCAGAGAGAATTAGCTTTGAATTCAGAGAGAATTAGCTTAGTTCCATCTGGATGGGAACTTCCACCTCTTGATTTCTCTACTTTCATTTATATTCTTAGGTTTGGCAGCCTCTCTTTTTCTTTGCTTTCCAATATGTTTTTAACTCTCCCCATACAGAGTTCCCTTCCCACTAATTCACCAAGACCACTCATTTAAAGGTCATAAAGCTATCACTTTGCCCATGCAGTGTCTGGTTCACAATGTTCAACCTAGCCAAAGCCCTACTTAGTACTCAACCATTCTCATTGAATTGATTCTGAAACTGGACAATAATATTCTCACAGAGTTTTTCCTGTCTCAATAGCCATTCTTTCTAAGTGTCTTTTGCTTCTCTTCCAACCAATTAAACATATGCACATACAAACATACCACACACACATACACAAACACATACATACACAGAGATATATGGATATGTATATATTTGCACACATATATTTGTATATATGTGCATGTCTTTCTATTTTCCTGACTAAATAATAAGTTGCGTACGGGCAGAAACATTTCCTCTCTTAGCCAATTTTTTATCTCCAAGGCTTCCCTTAGTCCTGACACATAGTAAAGAGTAAATACTTATCTATTGAATAGTGAATGAATAAAGATACAATCATCATGAAGCATGATATACCAGAAAACAAGAAAAAACTAGAATAATATGTAATAAAAAGTTAACATCAAAAATTATGGTGCACATAGTAATCCCCTCCCACTCCAATTTTAAAAGTAAGATGTTTCTTTTATATTATTCACACGTATATAAAACATATTTTCAAGTGCATATTTTGTTATAGTAAAATACATAACATACAATTTATAATTAGCAATATATATTAATTTTGTGTAAAGTTCATTAAAATGAATATATATGTGTGTGTGTGTATATATATGCATGTGTATATATATATATATGAGATTAAGTGAAACCTTAGTACAATAGTAAGAAATACTGCTGTACTTATTATGTACTAGGTATTAATATATTCAGTTTTACCTTGCCAAAAATACATTTTAATGTGCTTAACATGTTAAAAAA
>CM053411.1:20523849-20542440 GCA_028644305.1 Xerus rutilus | reverse complement strand
ACAGTCTATGCTGACTACAGACCTAGAACTATGTTTCTTTTTATGTTATCTTTTTTCTTCTCTTCATTTTTTATTAAACGATTTCTGTATATCTATATTCATTAGCTTTTTCCTTTTTAATAACTATAGGTGCATTAAATACATTCAGTGAATTTATTTCTTTCATTGTAGTTTTTTCATATCTAGAACTTCTATTTGTTTCTTTTTAAAAAAAATTGATATCCCTTCTCAGAACTCTCATCTTTGTATTTGTTTGTTATCTCAGGTTTGATCTCATTTGATTTTTGTCTTCTGGTAGTTTTTTATACTGTACTTCATATGCCAGGAAATTGTGGATTTGATCTTGGGTTTGTGTTATTTTTCTCAGAACAGATTGTTTCTTTTTACCAGTCCATTCTTTTGGTTGGATTTGAATTGCAAACTCAAGTTTCACCGGTGGCACCACCCAAAATTTCAATTCTGATAATTTGTTTTTAGCTGAGATAATGAGTTTTTTCTATGTCTGTATTGTTCTAAGGCTAGAAATGTAGGTAGAAAAACCATTAGAATCTACCTTGTTATTATTTTTATTTTCTGTGATCTCTCCATTACTTCCTCCAATGGTTCCAGTTTTCTAAATTAAATTTTCTGCACTCTATACCCAAAGCATCTGAGCTAAGCCTAAAACTACAGAATTCAACTCACTTTGTTCAACTCCTTCCTTAGTTGTGTTCTCCCCATCTGAATCTCTGCTTCTGTTCTTTCTCTGGTACTTGTAGTAGTTGATTTTGCACTAAGTTCAAAAACTGAAGTTTTGTCTTAGAGTAGTTGATCCATAGGTACTTCCTCTGTCATTACTGGCAGATGAATTTTTCTTTTAAGTGTAACTCCATTTCCAGTTTTATTTTCTAAATTTTTGTTGTTTAATACAAATACAATTTACGTATTTATAATATATAAATTTGTTCTATATATGTAATTAGCAATTGTTTTGCATTGCTTTTAATTTCTTATTTTAGGATCACATTTTGCACTTGTGATTGAACATTTTCCTTGTATATGTGATTGTTTTAGTTTCTCTTATTAGTTTTAGTTTTGTGGCACTGTATAGCCACAGATTATAATCTAGAAAATTTATAAAATTCTTCATTTGGAATTTATTTTAATGTGTAGGATAAAAAAATAAATAATTTGCAGATGCTCCATGAGTACATAAAATTTATTCTCTGTAGTTAGAGTTCAAAATTATTATGTTAATAATATCAGATTAATGAAATTTTTCAGATCTTAATTTGTGTCAATATTCATGTTAAATGAATTAAAGGCTTGTACTATTTTTGTTTCTATTTGATTACTTACTTACATCTTTACTAATGTTTCCATTTACTTCATAGTACACACTTATTTGTTCAACAAATATTTAGTGATTATCCATAAAACGCGAAAGCATTGCTACATATATGACTAGTGGCATAGTAGATTTATAAACAAGAAATTTCCTATTTTTGTCTGTTTCTTATTGTTTTCTTGATTTTTCCTTTCTTTTATTTTTGTTTTTTAGTCCCTCTCTCTCTCCTGAAAAAATAAAGCATACTTAAATTTTAGCTTAAAATCAATCATCTTGATCTTGAATCTTGATTTATTAGTAGTTTATTTTTATGTTTAATTGTAATTCACAGCCCTTAAGTAGATTACAAAATAAGCAAAATTTCAGGCTTTGATTATATAAACCATGTAAAAATATTGGTTCTTATAGGTCAGAATATTTTAATAAACTTTCAGTAGCATTTCTCATTAGACAAAGAATTTTAGTTTAAGATTTGAACTTTTATTTTATAGCTTTGATTTGTCTATTACAGAATTATTGCACTACATTTTAAATAGTAAAAATTATTATGGCATTATAAATAGATCATTAAACACATTTCATGAGCATAATAGAAATAAAGTTCATACAGAATTAAATACTTAGTGTTCTCAGTTAACAACCCTTGTTCGTTATTTCTATAAAACATTGCAGAAGCTGATCTAATGACAAAGATCAAACATATTTGCCAAAATAAAATTTCAAGTTGAGATTCAAGAAGTTTCTAAATAATTTGAAAAGAATTAATCCATTCAAATACTCTACTATCCCAAAATAAATGTTTTTATATACACATATATACATGTTCCCCTCTGAAGCTTTTACAGAAACACCCCTTATATCTTTGTTCTTGTCCACTGTAAATGTATTTTTAAACCCTGTTTAAAATTTGTATTAGTCAGAGATATCTGGGGGGATGGAGGGTGGGGGAAGAAGAAGATATAGAAAGAAATTCCTTTTGAGGAATTGGCTTACATAATTTTGGAGACTGAAAAGTCTCTTGATCTGCCACCTAAAAAATACAGAACCATAAAGCCAGTGTTTGCAGTTCAAAGTAAGATTAAGTATCAAAAAATCAAATAACTTTTCCTCTATGAATCCTCCCTGATACTTCTAAACAGCATATTAACAGGTACTCCAAAAATACAACTAACTATTACAGGAAATAGACCTATATGACGAAAAGCATTAAGGGACATGAGTATAGTTTTGAATGCATTAAATAATTTACAAAGCTACTGATAAGGAAGAAAATGTTGAAGAGATATTTTATTCTGAATTTATTAAATAATTTACAATAATATTTAAAATTCCAATATATGAGTCCTCTGGGATTTCTATATGAAAGTAGCAGAGAGAGGATGACTTATAAACAACAAACATTTATTTCTCACAGTTCTGGAGTTTGAAAGTCTGAAAGCAGGCACCAACATGTTTGGATCTTATTGAACCCTGACATGGTGGAAAGAAGACCAACGAGCTTTCTGTGGTCTTTTATATAGGGACACTAGTACTATTCATGAAAGCTCCACCTTTCTGACCAAATCACTCTCCAGAATTCTACCTCCTAATATCATTACACTCAGTTAGAATTTCAAAACATGAATTTTAAGGTAACAAAAATATCCAGTCCATTGCAGCAAGTATGTCTTTACAATTTTCCGAGTTTGTTTTAATGTAAAAAAATATAGTTCATTGAAATATTTAATAGGATATACAATATGGAATTTTGAAATGAAAAGTAAAATACAGTTAGTGTTATAACAATCCCTAACTAAAAATGGTTTGAATTAAAAAAATTAAGATAGTGTGAATGCAATACACCTTCAATAAAAAACAATACTTTGAAATTTGAATTCTGATCCTTTCCCAGTATAATACACTCAATGCTGAGTAGGAGCAGCAAGCTGCAGCTCCAAATCAACCATGTAATCATTGGGTAAACAATCACAGTCAACTTCATGGCTAAGAAATAATATTTGGCTGGTTAGATTGTATTAAATGCATTTTTTACTTATAATATTTTTATATTAGAATGTGTTTATATGGATATATCCCTATCGTAAGTAGACTTGCATCTGTATTTAAATTATATTGTATAACTATGTTGTAGTGATTTTAAAAACTGATAATTTTACCAAAAACAGCCAATTTAATATGAGATAATAGATAGCCAAGAAAAGATCTCAACCCCACCAATTATTATGTTGTCTATAATTACTTTGATGAAAAAGTGACATTTTATTCTTTTAAATGGCATTGAAACTCTTTACATACTAGAATATAATAAAATACATTTCTATCTTATAAAATACCAAAATAAACATCAAGCATAATTAATGTGAAAATGTGAAAACATGACCCTAAGTAATATTTTGAAATAAATGTAAGTAAAAATAAATATGAAAACTTGTGATGGAATAGACATGGCACCAGTATATGTGTATGTATACTTATATGTGAACGTACACATACATATATATGTTGTAACATAAGTTTGATAGTCTTTAAAGGATGAAATGGAACAAGAAAAGTAAAAAGAAAATGCCAACAGAACAATGTTTAAAGGTGATTGAATGTTGACACCACAAAATTAAAATACATAAAGAATATATCTTCATCAGTATATGTAAATACATACAAATGAAATCAACCTGGAAATTTTATGTGTAAAAAATCCACAAAGACCCAACACTATGGTTCATGCCTATAATCCCAGCAACTTGAGAGGCTGAAGCAGGAGGATTTTGAGTTCAAAAGCCAGCCTGGGCAACTTAGCAAGACCCTAAACAACTTAGGGGGACCCTGTCTCTAAATAAAATATAAAAAATGGCTGGAGATGTGGCTTAGTGGTTGAGCACTCCTGGATTCAACCCCTGATACCACACACACACACATACACACATACACAATCCACAAAGACTTAATGATAATGTACATGAATATTCTTAGCAGAATTGTTTGTAATTACCAAAGCATGAACATAATTTAAATGTACATCAGTGGATAAATGGAAAAACAAAATGTATATACACACAGAATATTAAGTTATAAAAAGTAATGAAGTGCTGATACATGCTACAACACAGATGGCATAATACATGGTCTATTTTAAAGAAGAATAGTGTCCCTACAGCTAAACAATACATCACCTTTAAGGGGGAGATCAATATTTACAGCACCCTATGCTAACAATATGCAGCCTTAAATAGCTCCTATTTGGACAATTACAGTTTTGTCACAATAAACAGAAATGACATGTTCAGTTAATGTTTACTATATAAATAGTAGGTTTACATAAGGGCCTACAGTTTCTAATGGTGAACAGGGAGAGAAGGGGGGAACTAGGATGTGGGGTCTATGAGGTAGAAGGTGAGAATATAGAGGTATTGGATCATAGGAACAGTAAAAGAATAATTAAGAGAAGTAGGCTGGCAGGGATACCTCTGGTGTATCCACATCTGCAGGGACCTTGGTGATGGTCTTGCAGGTCTTAGCTATTGTCTATAGATGGAAGCGGACCAGGAGAGCCCTCCTCACAGTGGGCTGGGATCATGGTCTGCTCTTCCTCCTGTTCTCTGTGGGCGAGGTTCATGGTATGCTCCTCCTCCTCCACATGGCTTTGTATTGAATTTCTATTTCATATGTAAGATTTTGAAAAATATCAGATTCATTTTTTATTGAAAAGATTGTGCACTTTACTTTGTATTTCAGAGCCTTCATCTACTCCAATGACTCTTAAATTTGGTATCTTGATATTATCTCATATTTCTTAAACATTCTGGTCATGGTCTCTTAAAATCTTTGATTTATGGTCAACTTCATTTTGAAGATAAAATCTTTTTCTTCAAGGCCTAAGTATATGTCTTCAAAGTGGTCTAATTTATTAGTAACACTTCCTATTGAATTCTTAATTGATCATTTTATTTCTAAGATTTCTTTTTTATTTTTTTTCATAATCTGTTTATTGAAATGATCTTGCACTTCTTGTATTTTCTAAGTTCATTTCTTTATGTCTTCTTTAGGTCATTAAAACTATGAACTTTTTAAATTTTTTTCTCTGACATTTTCTCCACTGTGGTGTTCATGGGCTCAGTTGTTGAAGTATTGTCAATGGTTTGGGATGGTTTATTCCCTTAATTTTTCGTACTGCTTATATGTCTAGCCATCTATTGGGATGATTATTGCTTCTTACTTTATGTAAATGAAAATTTAGTGAGCTTCTTTCTCTTAAGAGCCATGGGCTGGGCAAATATCTGGGCATTGATACTTTTACTCAATGTGTGGCCTCTGCCATTCCCAGTATGAGCATCATTTTGAGAGAAGCCACAGAACTCTATTTACCACATCACTTCAGAGCAAAGTCACATATTATTCAACTTTATGAAAAGAAAAAATCTTGTGGAAACTGTTCTCCACAGTCCCTCTAATCCAGGTATAAACTTGTGGTAACATTCTGGAATAGGTTCAAAAATTAGTTACTAAATATGGTAAAATTGTTATAACATATGGGGCTGAAAGGAAGAAGAGAGAAAATTGGACAAGTGAGGAAAAGAAAAAAGATAGAAAATAATAATACACACAAGGGTAGAAAGGTGAAAAAGATGGATGGTGGTGGATTTGAGGCAATAGTAGATAATGTAAGAAGGAGAAGGAGTTAAGGGTGTGAGTGTAAACCAGAGCTAGGGAAACAAAGATAGAATGGTTTCAATTAATGCTTTAAACCATTAGAAGAAATACACTGAAGTGGATGAGGGCATTAAATTGACTCTTCAGGTGACAACAATGAATCAAGGTAAAGAGTGATACATATGATCAAAGTTGATGTTAAAGATTTTTATAATAAACCATGCCAAGGTGAAGAAAATTCTTTTTGAATTCTGATTTGAATTTCATCATAATTTGGGACATCATCCTTTTATTTTGGACACTTCCAGAAGTGCTAGAATACAGGAGCCAGTACCCCACCAGTAGGTTCTGTTTTGTCAGCTCAGGGCCCTAAGGCTGACTGATTGTAGGGTATGATGTTGTGGCTATTGGTTGTTTCCACTGTGTGCAGTTCATAATGCAGGGCTCTGGGCTGTCACTGATTGCTGTGGGTCACCATGTACCTGCTCTCCTATACAAGATCCTTTCCAAAGTAGCATAGAACCTCCTGAGTGTCTTCAAGCCCAGTCCTGTGGTTGTGGACTCTGTGGGTGACCTGTGGTGCAGAAGCATTCCTCCTGGCCACCAGGCCTCACTGGGGTATTGTCCTTACTACTGAAAAATGAAGAGACTCAGTTTACCTGGTTTCTAGCTTCTACTGCCCCGGGTTGTAAATGGCAGTCATCACTTCCCTTGTGGATCAACTGAGACAGCATCCAACTGAAACATGCTTCAGCTATGGACACAGGACATACTGAGTACCATTGTTGTCTGCTACATTGAACCCAGATACCTTTCCACCTTGACTGACTTCCTGCTAGCTATAGTCGTGATCTGGATCCTATTCCTTATATCTCAAGCAACTTCTCTCCATGAATCATCTTCTTTTGGCTGCTGCCATGGTGAAGAGACCAACCCTCTGTGCTGCTAGAGATCCAGGCAGTTTCCTGACAGGTTGGGCCCCACAGACTGTGGCCACAATCAGAGGACAGTACTTCTAGGCTTTCAAGGACTCAGGCAACTTCCTGCCAAGACATGCCTCTTGTGTACTTTGCAGATCAAGGTAGAGGGCCCTATTCTTCCAGGAAGAGAGAGTTTTTCACTGCAATGTGCCTCTGCCAGTGCCATTTGTATAATCCATCCTAGTGCCTTCCTTTACCTCTTCTAGGGACCAAAACTGTCTGGCTACTTGGGTTTGAGCAATCACTTCCTGCTGCCATGAAAGATGGTCATCTGTTCTGTCTCTGACTGGACTCCTGCAGAAGCTGTTTAGCGCTCTGGGTTGGGCAAGCATTACCCAGGAGAGGCAGCTCCACCCCACTTTCCTTGTTCACGGAAGTGGGTAGGGTCAGTCAGCTAGTAGTGATCCTTCTACAAAGTTTCTTAGATGGATTCTTAGGAGATCTCATTACAGGCATGTTCCCTGTGGTTTGATTTCCTACTGACTGGAAGTAAGGAGACCTTTATTTAAAGGATCAACTGTGGATTCCATAAAATGAGTGTAGAGCCTGGTATGGCTTTCTATTCATAACTGGGTTTTAAACTGCTTGATCTCATTCCAGGATACCACTGCTCCTTTCACATTTTAATTTGATCTGCTTTTCTTTTCAGTTGTTGTTAAGGAGGTGACCCTATGTACTTTCCCAGTTCTTCTTTGTCTCTCCTTTCTCTTTTGAAACTCCCCTGCTTTCAGTTAATTTGGTAACTGAAATTCAAGTCTCTCCAGGTCTCAGGTTGTGTGATATTGTGTCTTAGAGCATTTATTCTGTCACCTATCTCTCAGATCAGCTGTCCCTTCACTGCCTCCTTTCTACGTTGTGGGGAGATCAGGTATCACTGCATAGCTCTATTCCACCTCTTCTACTTCTCACCTTCTAATATATGAAATGTCAGATGATACCAGAACTCTTCTTCAAACAACATAACTCATTTATATTTTTTATATTTATACTTAAATTTGTTACTTGTTCTTTTAGTTTTATGTTATGTCATGACGTCAATAGAAAACTATCTTATGAATGAGTCAGGACATAGCCTCTTCAATAAATACTACATCAAAAAAGGAAAATATAGAAAGCATTACATTAAATAATGTAATCTTTAATGGCAGACAGGTCATTAATTGTGGTTTTTTACTTCTGGATCATCAATCTATTATGTGAAAATGAAAAAAGTCTTTATTAATATATTCTACATTGAGAAAAAGTGGGGAATGATATTGGCCAGACTATATTGTTTATATTGTGTGCATGTCTAAATATGTAATAACAAATCCCACCATTAAGTACTAATATAATGAATAAAAATATATGGAAAGAACAATATCTGTTATATTGATTAACTTCTCTGTATAATAAAGCAAATTTTACATAAGGATCTTGAAGAGTAGAAAGATGAGCACCAGTGGAAAATAAGGGAATGCATACTTGTCCAGAGAAGCAAAACAAAACAGAAGCAAATGTTTTCCTAAGAATCCCAGAAGTATATATTATTATTATTATTCATATTTTAGAGAAGATTATACATTAGCAATAAGGAACAGATGAGGAAGAGCAGGTTTTGGATGTATGATGAATTAAGTGATAAGTTTATTAAATTTGAAATGCCTATGAATAATTTAGGGGTAGTTTTCACTTGAAAATACAGATATAAAACTTGGTAGTAGGGGGCTGGGGACATAGTTCCGTTGGTAGAGTGCTCGCCTTGTATGCATAAGGCCCTAGGTTCAATCCTAGCACCAAAAAAAAAAAAAAAAAATTTGGTAGTGAGGTCCAAGATAAAAAACATATTAGAATCCCTTCACATATTGAATACAACTAAAATTCTGAAGGGAATGGAACCTGCAGAGGGCTGAAGTAAAACTTCCAAAATGCTGAGCTTTAAGGCTGAGATCACCTTCAATGTAAATTAATACATAGGCCATGTGACAACAGCCCTGGTTCTATGGGTCTGGTACTCAGGGAAAAATTTTTTGCCATGTGCTAATTAGTCATATTTAAAGAATTGAACTCTGGGAATACTTCTTAGACGTTAGATTCAATGATCAGATTGTGCTTGATTTTCTCAAATAGGATTCCATTGTATTGTAATATTCCACATTTGCAAATGTGTGGTGATTTGTGAAACAATGAGCTATTTCTTATCTAGGTTGTCATGGCATTCTTTCCCATACTACTCTACTAATATAATTCACTTTCAATACCTATTTATTTTCAACATCTATTCAGTTCTCATCTGAAAACACAGGTCTGTTTTTCTTTAAAACCTTGAAAAATACTACCAGGCCATGTATCCAGTCTCCTACCCAACAGTTCTCCTCACACTGCTCTCAGTTCTCTGCCTTCCATCAGCTCTGAATTTCCCTCCTGAGTGTCTCTTTTTCTCTTCAATCCACTGAAATTGCAGACATGAACTACAGCTCAAAAACAAATGCTATCCTGTCCTCCTCAGAATATAATCGCTTCCTTGTCGCTGTCATCATGAACCTTTTGCAGAACTTACTCCATTGCAGAGTATATAATCACTAGGTATCTCTTAGAGGTTGACCTGTTCACAAGACATACATATGGTGGCTGGGGCTGTAGCTCAGTGATAGAGCTCTTGCCTCGCATGTGTGAGTCACTGAGTTCGATCCTCAGCACCACATAAAAAATAAATAAATAAAAGATATTTTAAAAAAGAGATACATATGTTTTATTTATTTTTGTGTCCTCATTATCTGTCATAATATGACATGAGGACAGTACATAGTATGTAATTATAAGATTATTTAGTTAAACTAAATGATACTGCATGTAAGCTAAAAGGCCCTTCACTGATTACTATGTTAGACACACAAGTGTTGAGTCAACTTTCCTTATATCTCTCTTGTTCCTATTTTAGTGCCTGTCACAGGTAAAGTTCAGGGAGTCTTTTACTAATTGTTCATTGTAGACTGTATTTAAGAACTATAGAGTAACATTCCCACTGACTTGGACACTGACACTTAGTTCTCAATCAACATTGCATGTGATACAAAGCATGAGAAAAACATATATGTGTGTGTATGTATATATATACATATACAAACATACATATAATTTTAAATGCGGTAAGTTCATGTAAAATAAAATATACATTATTCTAGAAGAGTCTTTATGAAACTTACCCTAAGAGAAACAAATATAATATCTGTTCTCTAATTCCTCAACATAGTAACATGAGGAAAACAGCAGAGGCAATTGACTGGTATCTAGAGACAACATGAGTACTGAGAAGTGACAGCCCTGGAGCAAGAAAAGAAACAGTGCTCTGGGACAATTTATAGTATGATAAAATAGTCCCATAAACCTCAATAGCTCCTGGGATTGTCACTGTGTTAATGTGGTACATACCAATAATAAATGTTTGTGTTTAGTGATGAGACATCTAAATAAGATAAATTATACTTCTGGGGAAAATGACAGCTTGAAGGCAAGCATTTAAATCCTCTCTTTCCCAAACACTGACTGCTAGAGAAAAAGGAAAATATTAAAATGGATAAACCTTTAGAGGGTGCTTAAAAACTAAAGCATGAAAGGACAGAGAGGGGATGATTATTAACAGGTAGCTGTTGCCATGGGATAGGATAAGTAACTTCTAATATTCTATAGCATGGTAGGATAACTATGGTTGACAATTAATGGAACGGTTCATAACAGTTAGATTTTTTTCAATGTTTCCAAGACAGAGAAATGATGAATATCTGAGATGATAGATATATCAATTAGCATTATACACTGTATACATGTATTGAAATGTCACACTGCATCCCACAAACTACTATCCTAAAACTACTATGTGTCAATTAAAAATAAAAACATAGTAGTAAACAAATCAAAACTCTGAAGCGTGATTCCATGTAAACAGTATACTTTAAGCCTTTTCAGAAACAATGAAGCCAATGGAAGATGATATTAAAATGACTCCCACCCTCCAACTGTAATATGGGTTTTGTACTTGATAGGAATTCAATAGAGAAGATCACGACCAAGCTTCACTACAATCACTAATTTTAGATATCAGAGTGAGCCACTGCATAAATGGAGACCTCTTATTTTGGATCTCTTTGCTGAAAAATCAATAGTATTTGAAAACCCCAGGACAAACCTAGAGTTTCAAATAGAATGAAGCTGATTTCTTTCTGGCTATAAAAATCATCATCATCATCATCGCCATCATCCTATTATAAATGGAGTTTGAAATCCATACCAAAACAGTAAAGGCTGAAGAAGAGGAGAAGAAGGAAGAGGAGTAGCAGAGGGAGGAAGATGCAAAAAGTGATTCAGCAGTCTCAGGAACAAAAGGAAATTGTCCAGACAAAATGTCTTGCTGGGTATTTTTGCAGACTTAACTCATACCTCCATACTTCAGAGAACATGAATAGAGACTTTTTAAGATCAAACACTGTGATATGGAACAAATACTAGACCTAAAACTATTAGAAGCACATTCTTTTTATGGTCAATCTATCAAAATAATCTCCAAGTTTAAAGAGTGATTAATGCTACCCTCCTAAAACACCAAGTATTGGAAAATGAAAATGATAAGTAACATATATTTATATCTGTATTAAAAGGTATAATATTGCTTTGAAATACTGACATAACAAATGACAATGACCTAAATGTTACATAAGAAATGGTTATAATGATTCTTTGGACCTATTATTTTATACAAATAATTTAATAAATTATGGCTTTCCATTGCAAATTCTTTAAGGATGTAGCATCTGGTTTGATAGTGGAGTAAGGAAAAATCAGTATTCATTAAATGGTACCACCTCTGAAAATACAATTCTAAAACAAAGAATTAAAATATAACCATATTAGTTAAAATGTCTGGATAATGATTTAATTTGTTTTGTTTTAATTTATTTATTTGTTTGTTTTTGTACTAGAGAGTGAACCCAGGGTACTTTACCATTAAGGTGCATCACCAATCTTTTTTTATTTCTTATTTTGAGACATGGTCTCATTAGTTTGCCAAGCCTAGCTACAAACAATAAATCCTCCTCCCTCGGCCTTCTTAATTACTGGAATTACAGGTATATGTCACTGTCTCTAGCCTCTAATTTATTTTAAAATAATTAATATTTTCCACATGAAACAGGTGTAAGGGATGAGAATACCATGACAAAGGTTTCCAGAGTTACATTCCTATAATGGTGCCATAAAGAAATTTGATATAGGTGAGTAAGAACAGAGGGTAAAATGCTCTAACTTTAAAAAGTAAAAGCTCTTTTTGGTAAGAGCATTCTCTCATGTCTTAAAAAGTCAATGTTGTGAACTAGGGATAGCTGAAGAATATAAAGAAGATAGTTGGTATTTTTACTTCATCATACATTTACCCTTCCATAAAGTACATAACGAATCAACACTCTTCTTTCAAAAAAAATAAAAGTGACAGCTTACTTTTTACTGTAGTAAAGTTAGGGCATATGATTTTCTTGATTAGAACAAGGAAATTCAATTAATATTAAGTATTCAAAATACTCAATATGGTCATGTGTTACTGTCTAGTAGAAAATCATCTTTGATTACATTCCTCACCAAAAGAATTCAGTATTCCTTTAACTTATTTCCAAAAAAAAAAACGAGTATTTTTGAATATAGCTCAGTGGCAGAGCCCTTGCTTAGCATGTGCCAGGTCCTGGGTTTGATGTCCAGCAAAGCAAAAAAAGCAAAATAAAACAAAAAAATCCAGTATGAAGATAATTTAAAGATAGTATAAGGGAACAAAGATACACAAATAATTTTTCTCATTTACTCATCTTCTGAAAATGGATGATCATAGAGCTTTAATTGCTGAAGTCAGAACTTCAGAGGGCAACAAAGTCATCACAGAACACACAGGAGAATTTTCATCATGATTTAGAAGAAAAGGAGATATCAAAAAAAAAGTAGGCTTTAGCAAAAGGAGAAACAGTAAAGAACAATGAAGATTCACATACAAAGAGAATATGGAGGAAATAACTGACAGAAATGTTTTAAAATTCAAATTTTAAAATTTAAGACTGCCAATTAGAATCAGATAAATGACCTCCCTTTAGAGTCAATCTTATATTATACATTTAATACACTTTTGAATTGTCAAGTGCCTAATGTGGCCATATTTTGATATTTTAATGGACACTATTGGTATTTCCTACCTAGATATCCTAACTCATGATCTTTATTTAACCTTTTGCTAAAATAATTTTTCCACCTAACTTAGCCAATTATTCTAAAGCCTATATAAGAGCTCACATCTATTTTTTATAAATCCAGAATACTTTTGAAAATATGATGAATTAATTAAAAAACAACTTGAGGATTTCTACTAGATTCCCTCATTTATCAGTCACTTGTTTTGAAACAGGGTAAATTACTATACCTACTGTACCACTGTAAGCCTATGTTTCTTTATCTGAGTAGCATGCATGTTAATAGTATCTATACGCAACTTTGTTAGGGGAAGTAAATCATGATGAATGTGACCAATGCTATATTACCTGCAGGAATCCACAAGTCTGGAGATTCAGGTTTCAAGTACTTGACAGGCAGATAGGCAGGTGTTGCATGCCCGTAATCCCAGAGATTCCAGAGGTCCAGGGAAGAGGATTGCAAGTTCAAGGCCAGCCTTGGCAACTTGTGAGACTTTGTACCAAAATGAAAAAGAAAAAGAGATGGGAAAGCATTTTGGTTGTAGAGAACCTCTGGGCTCAGTCTCTAGTAAGAAATGGAAAAGAAAAGAAATTATTTAACAATTTCTCTTTTCTTCTTTTCTATGTGTCTCTGTCTTTAAACACATGTACACTCATACACACATTCTTACACATGCTCACAAGAAAAATTAAAAACATGTTGAATCGAATAATAATGAAAACAACATACTACAATATTGACACAGGGAAAATAGAAAAATTAACTCCAATGCAGGCAGAAAAAATGAAGCAATAAAGGTAACAGCAGAAATCACTAGGATTTTAAGGCAAAAAAAATAGAAAAATGTTACTGAAAATGAAGCTTCTTTGATCACAATAAATCAGTAATTATAATAAAACTCTATCAAGATAAAAAATAAGCATATAAAACCTTGATTACCAATATTAGTAATGAGAGATGAAATTTCTTAGATCCAAAACATATTAGAAGATGAATAATTAAAAAAAAACTAGTAATGTATTTATGTCAATAAAGTTTGATACCTTAAATGAAATTAACAAATTCCTTAAAATACATGATCTTCCATAGTTCACTCACTGAGAATTTGATAACTTGTATAATTCCATCTATTAAAAAATTGAGTTCATGTTTCAAGACTTCCAGGCTCAGATGGCTTCATTGTTAAATGCTATCAAACATTTTAGAAAGAAATAACAATTTCTATAATTCCATACAACTCTATTTAAAAATTTAAAAAGGAGAATAATTCCTCAAATTATTCCTTGAAATTAGTATTATTGCCCTATTTTTTACAGTACTGGGGATTAAACCCAGAAAAGCTATACCATATACCCCTGAGCCATAACCCTAGACTATTTTTTATTTTGAAACAAGGTCTCGTGCCATGAGTTAGACTCAAATTCTTAATGAAATATTAGCAAATCAAGTTTAGTACTATATAAAGAACATAATACTTGAAGAACAAATGGGATCATCTTAGGAACACAAGGTTGATTCAGTATCTCAAATTCATTCAAAGAAAATCATATCAACATACTTATGAAGAAAAATTATATAACCTTCTCAACAGATGCAGAAAAATGTTGATAAAATCCATCATGTGTGATTAAGAGTCTCTCACTAACATAGGAATAAAAACATTCACATATTTATACAAAGACTAAAAAAGATATATAATATTTAATGATAAATGAATGAATAACATTTTCCTGTGATTAAATATATTGTGTCATTGTTTATATTCAACATCATGCTAGTGAAGTATGCAATGTTTCAAAAAAAGATATAAAGATAAGAACAAATAAAAGTATATTTTTAGTTGGTCATCTTAAAGAAAATTCCAAAGATAGCTACTAAAATTAATAAGTGAATTTACCCAGGGATGGGGCACACTGACACATACCTGTAATCCCAGCAGCTTGGGAGGCTGAGGCAGGAGGATCACAAGTTCATAGTCAGCCTCAGTAAATTAGCAAGGAACTAAGCAATTTAGTGAGACCCTGTCTCTAAAGAAAAATATAAGAAGGACTAACAATGTGGTTTAGTGGTTAAGTGTTCCTGGATTCAATCCCTGGTACAAACAATAATAATAATAGAAATGAAAAAGAAAGATGTGAATAAATCAAGGAGTTATACATTGGTAGGCCAATAATTATGTTGCTAATTATTTTCAAGGAGATCTGTAGAGTGAAGGCAATTTATATGTGAAAATGAAGAACTTCAAATAGCAAAAACTATTTCTCAGAAAAAAAATAAGAACTTACACCATATGACTTACAAAAAGACTAAAATAAATAAGATGATATGGAACTGGCATAAAAATGGACATGTAACCGCATATAAAATATATAAAAAACAGTGACTTGTTTGTAAAATAAATTAACTAATATAATTTTCTTCTGAGCAGTAGTAGCTAGGTAATTTTTCTTCTTGGATATTCTGTGTATAATACATATAAAGAACAATTAGAAATTGTTTTATATCAACATTTTAATCCTTTATAATTTCCTAAATGTATTGACTAGCACTTCTGACATAATGTTCAACCATGATTACATTTTTCTACATCTTTCTTTTCTTATATTCCCTTAGTGAGAGTGTTTCTATTATTTTGCCATTAATAAACATTTTAATAAAATTATTACCATTTTATGGAATTATGTGAACATATATGTATATACATTTATAAAATTAGGAAGTATCCATTTGTCTCTTTTTATGAACTTTCAAGAATAATTGTTACAATTAATCATAAATACTTCTAGATACCAAGAAAATATTTTTTTCAAAATGCATAAATGTGGTAAGTTAAACTTAAGGTATTTTTGCATTATTGGAACAAAAAAATGATCTTAATTCTTCCTTTAATTTACCCCCACAAACTTAATTACTGACATTTTAGTTATTCTTATATCAGTATTCATTAGAGATTGGTCTGTAGTTTTTGTTTTGCAATTAACATAAAGTTGAGGTAGCAAGACAATATATGCCTCATAATTATTTCCTTTTTGTTCTATGTCTAGGCCCATATTAAAAATAATGGGAATCATCTATGCTCTGTTCTATCTTCAAACTTTATATATTTTGTTTATATTATTGAGAGTTTGGTTCTTTGAGGTTGTTTCTTATTATTCAAAAATTCATCTGTTTTCATTTTTGTTCTCTAGATTTTTTTTAAATTATCAAATGTAGGTTTTCAAATTCTTTTGCATATATTAGAAAAAAATTCTTCTTTTATGACTGCTTCCACTTATCTGTGGTAATATTCTATTTATATTTACTTATTTTGTTATTTTATATATTTCTACCCACCTATCTTCCAAGACTAAATCCATGCTTTATCAGTCTGTTATGGTTTGGATGTGAGGTGTCCCCCAAAAAGCTCATATGTGAGACACTGCAAGAAGTTTTAAAGGATTGGATTATGAAGGCCTTAACTCAGTCAGTACAATAATCTCTTGATGGAATTGAGTGATAACTGAAGGCAGGTAGGGCATTGCTGAAAAAGGTAGCTTTGGGGTATACATTTTGTATCTGAAGAGGGGAGCCTCTCTGCTTTCTGACCATCATCTGAAGTGCTTCGGCCACACTTTTTTTCCATGATGTTCTGCCTCACCTGGAGCCCCTAGGAATGGAGCTGGCTGTCTATGGACTAAGACCTCTGAAACTATGAGCCTCCAAATAAACTTTTCCTCCTTAAAATTGTTCTTGTCAGGTCTTTTTAGTTGCAGTAGCATAGAGCTGACTAAAATGCAATCTATTGGATACTACAAAGTTCACCTTTTTGTATTTTTTATTCTATATTTTTCTTTTATAGTTTTTATGTCTGTCCTTATTGTTAGGTTAGCAAGGCAAATGCAGAACACAGACATAGCTGCCTCTGCAGAGGCAGGCTGAAGCAGTAAGCAGCGCACATGCACAGAATGCACAAACATGGCTGCTGCAGGCCGCACGTGCAGAGGGACATAGAACACTCAGCATAGGCGCTGCCACATTTCCTGGCTCATCCCGGAAGGACTCTGACCTCAGCAGGATCACCTGAACAATCTTAGAGGACACTGGACTCTAGATCACCTCCCCTTCCTGATCGGGCCTTTTAAAATTCTCTGTACACTGGAATACATGCGTGATTCTCCTGTACACACTCTGATGGACAGGACAGTTCAGCCCAAGAGCATGTATTTTAAATAAAGCCTTGCCCAGTGGTTTTAATTTGCCTCCTTTTGGTCATCTGGCTTTACAAATGGTGCCGAAACCCAGGAGGATTTTTCAGATCTCCTCCACAGGAGTCGAGATCCACCCTCTTCTCCAAACCAGGAGAACTCCTGAGCCGCTCTATTTCCCTACATCCAGACAGACAGAAGTGAGGTACGTTCCCTCCCTATCTCCCCTGACATTTTGGCTCCCTTCCATTCTATTCCAGAGGTCCATCCGTAAGTCACGCACGTGCCACAGACTTCCTTGTTTTAAGGCTGCGAGGGCTCAGGAGACGTCTCAGTCCTTGTGAGCCACCCTACTCCATTCGGGCCCCCGTAGGGTACAGGGATGCCTAAACCCTCTGCCCGGCCCTTCGTTCGTTGGATGGGTGCAACTGGAATTGGGGACGCCTTTTTCTGTTCTCACCCACCTCCGTGGGCGCCAAAAGGTCATGGGAGATACCGAGTCCTCCCGAGCCAAATTAGGACTCACTCCAGACTCATGCTGTATGTAAGCCTGGCCCCAGTATGGCCTAGACTTTGGGTCAAAATGCTCCCCAGAAGGAACTTTTGATTTTGAAATCCTCACTGAATTGGCAGTCTCTGTCGCCAGATGGGAAATGGACATAAATTCCTTTCATCAAGGCTTTGTTGGAAAGTATGCTCTTTCCCCACCCTCTTTCTCACCTGTTCTGTCCCAAGCCCCTTTCCCATTTGCTCTTCTGTAACCCCTTCCTCATTCTCAGATCTACTCATGCGACCACCATTACCCAGACCCTGCCTCCCCTCACTCTCCACTCTGCTGGAGTGCAGCACCACCTTCGCAGGAGGCGGCACCACCACAGCCCCAGTACCTGAGGGCAGAAATGAGGCGCTGTGTGAAGCCTGCCCACCCCGGGTCCCTGCATCTCTCGCTCACATCTGCCCCACTCAGATGGGCAGCTCAGCATCTGTGAGCTACCAAGCCAACCAACCTGCATTTTTTAATTTTATCAGCCATGTCATTTTTTTTAAGACTCTTGCTTTTCTTAAGTTCTGTTTCTTGAGCTCATGACCTTAATCCTTCACATCTAGGATAATATTTTCTGATCATTCTTATTTTTATTCAATAATGGAATTTTTTTTTAAACACCTAACATTGCCTGCAGGCCTTTACTATTGTTGTGTTGTACGTTTGTGTGTGTGTGTGTGTGTGTGTGTGTGTGTGTGTACCATGTAC
>CM053411.1:20500021-20523349 GCA_028644305.1 Xerus rutilus | reverse complement strand
TGTGTCTCAAAATAAAAAAATAAAAAGGTCTGAGGATGTAGCTCAGTGGTAAATGTCCCTAGGTTCAATCCCCAGTACCAAAATAAATTTAATTAATTAATTAATTGAATAAAAAATATTAAACAGGGCTGGTATTGTAGCTCCATGGTAGAGAGCTACTAGGTTCAATTCCCAGTACCACAATAAATACAGTGTTCTAAGAAAATGGGGGTTAGGGACCTAGAATCAGGAAGAGGACCTTCCGAAGTTTAATCAAGCTGAGGGAAGTATTAAGGCAATCTTAGTCAAAGATTTTACAAGACACACACACACACACACACACACACACACACACACACACACACGTAGTGTTGCAAATGCAGACAGAATAACCTACATGATTTTCTAGGCCCAGAGGAGATTAAAAAAACCAAGTGCCTGTGCACAGGATTTATTTAGAATTTCAAGACAGCATTGGCAGACCATTACACTAGGCTCAGCCTTCTGGATGTGAAGGCTTCTACAACTGCACAGGAAACACGCCTATGCAGCTGGCCCTAAGGGTAAGATCTGGAATCCAGATGGCCAACTACTGGGCATAGAATCAGGGCTTCTCCAATTACTGGGGGACTTTAATTTTGCTTAATCCTCCTGAGCTCCAATTTCCTCCTGTGAGTATTAGGGAAGGGGCCTGAGGGAGTGACTGGTCCAGTGAGTAAAAAATATTCGATGTAGTTTATGTAAAGTTTCCAGAAGACCAACAGGGCATTTGAAAATTATTAGTTTTTATGTTGAAATAGAAAAATACATGGACCTGTATTTTCTTGGCCTCTGCCCACTACTGTTTTCTCTCAAAGAAATAAAACTTTCTTAACCTACTCATTTATGTCATGTTAATATTTTACTACTTTGTGAAATATAATTGATCATTTTATAAGATAGAACTCCTATATTAAAATTATTATTCAAAAATCCTCTTTTTGTTGTTTTAGTCAAATTTCATAGTTTCATAACTGAGCAGTTCTGTTTCTATGTAGTTACAAGCTGCTTAAACAATAATATTCTCTTCTTTAATGCTTGCTAGAATTTTCCAGCTAACCTACAAAATTTAATGATAATCCTTAAAAATCCCATGATGTCATCCAGGTGCAGTGACATATTTCTGTAATATAAGCTACTTGGAGGCTGAGGCAAGAGGCTATCATGTTCAAGGCCAGCCTGGGTAAATTAGAGAGACCCTATCTCAAGATAAAGTTTTTAAAGGGGCTAGGGATGTAGCTTAATGGTAGAGTGCTTGCCTAGCATGTGGGAGTCCCTGGGTTCAACCCTCAATACTACATTTAAAGAAATTTATGATGTCTGAAATACAAGCCCTCTTAAAAGTGCTGTATGTTCACTTATAAAATTATCTTTCACTTAAATTTTCTAAATTATGATCAAAAGTAGCACTATACTTTTTCTAAATCATATTTCAAATTTCTGTTGGTTTTCCTGAGGATCACTTCTAGATCTCCAGCACTTCAGTCAAAATAATCTATGATATATCAAAAGTACTGTCCTCAGCAGTCTGTGTCACCCAAGCTTTTTATTAAAGGTAGAGCTTTTCAGAATATAGTATGTCACAAGCAATACTCATTAATTGCTGACCAGGCATTGTCTGCAATTTTGAGGCTGCATGCACAGTACATTTGTGAGGACATATTTGTGAAGATAAAGTGAAGACAGAGGCAGCGACACTCTTCCCATTGTCCCAATATATAGCCAAGCACCCAAGTGGTAGATAAAGATAGGGCTCTTGCTTTTTGATTACTGCAGTCCTTGGTAATTTCCAGAATCAACGTCATGATGATGTTTTCCCAAGCTATCTCTATTTCAAGTAATAAAGCCAGGTAATACCAAAAGCAGAAGACTGAATGGGCTCTAGTCTCAATTCTGTTCCATAATTAGCAGCAATTACTTTTATCTCTGAGTGTTTTCCTTCAAAGCTGTTTTGTGTTTCAGTCTTTCAGTGCCACCCTGGATGAACCAGCAAGTGATTTTGAGTGAATGCCACCGGAGACCACTGGGCAGACACTCTTTGAATGCAGAAATCAACAATTGTCTATGAGGAACAAAAGGCAATGATCTTATTATTCTAGAAGGCCTTCAAATTAAACAAATTATTTGAATCATTAGTAGACAGTCCAAGTGACCTTAATTAAACGTTTTGCAGGTAGTTCTTCCTTTGAACTCAACTCATTTTATTCACTGGCTTTTTTTCAAGCCTGCATAAAACTTCTACATTTGAAGTTTTGATTTGATGTCAGTGGTTAAATTTTTTTCACCCTGAAAATGATTATAGCAATCTTCAGTGTTCATGAGTGTAAATTTCACTTATTTGTGGCTCAGTAACTCTGGTTGCAGTTTCCTACCCAAAGCTACAAAATCACTTTGAAGAGCACCATATAAGTAAATTAAGCCATCAAGTCATCAAGCTGGGAATGTCACACCCAGGAGGGTACTTCAATGCTTATAGCTGCTACTTTGGGGCTCTAACAAGAATTTCCCAAAGCTGAAAGCATTCTGAGGCTCAGAGAATTCATGGAACATAAACCTTTACTTCAAAAATAAACTTTGTATTTTGAAAACAAACCATTTATTGTTTGTATAAGAGGTCCTTGTAGTTTTGTTAGGAAACAATTTAATGACTCCTGTTTATAAAAGTGCTATAGGACTGTGATTACAAATGTAACCTTTAAAAGAACAGAAGCGACCTTGCTCCTTTTAACATTTTGTTGCTTGGCTGGTTGCACAAAGCACCCAGTTGGGCATAACTTCTAGAAATCTAGATTTTAATTTTATTTTTGCATTTTTTCATTTTTTTATTTCTCCGAGAATAGCTCTTTCAACACGGGAAGAATGATATGATATGTTTATATATGCATGGACTTAGTTATACCTCTTTTAGAATAAACTTATAAATTAGCATTGAAAATTAATTTATCACATATAGAAAACTTTCATTCCACAATTAATGAGGTTCAAATCATGCCATCCCAAATCATCACTTTAGGAGACAAAAATATTCTTATGGGTCATAAGGGTTATTTTGAATGAGTTATTTTCAGAAAATGAAGGGATGGAAAACCTTCTGAAGAAATTGCATCTAGAAAGGAAATTATCATTTCCAAGAGTTCCAGTAAGAGAACGATGACTAAATGGAAATATCATGGATTTAAATCTGCATAACAAACTGCTCTTCTTACCACATTTGTTCCTGGCCACCTCCCCACAAGAGGACTTTCCTAATGCCTTTCTTTGATTCAGGGGTATTTTAGCCTAAAGACTAAGGCAATTCTTTGAGATTTACTCTAGATATTTCCTCATTTCTCTGCATAGGGGGTTTACATGTTACTGAACTATCTTTTTCTCTCTTGTTAATCTGTCCCAACAAAACCCTGATAAACACTCTCTCCTTTGATCAGTTTTTTTTATGTATATATAAGGATTGAAACCAGAAGTGCTTTACCACTGAAACACATCCCCAGCACTTTTTATTTCTTATTTTGAGACAAGTTCTCTAAGTTGCTGAGGGTTTCGCTAAATTGCTGAGACTGGCCTCAAACTTGTGAACATCTTGCTTCTGTCTCCTGAGTTGCTGGAATTACAGGTGTGCGCCACCACATGGACTCTCTTGAATCTTCTGAATACATCCACTCTTAGGCTTCCTTCTTTGTCCTTGCAGAATCCAGTGTGAACAAGAATACTGCTAAATTAGTTTAGTAAAAATACCTCCCCATCAGTCTCTCATCATTTTTCAGTATTCTCTCACTCTGGCCTGCCTTCAGTAATAATCTTAAGTCAGTTTAGCAGGAAATCCCTTCTTGATGCTTCCTCTTGGCAATTTTCCATCCACTGACCTCTCTGCTCCTTGCTTATGAACCCTTGTTTGTCCTTGTTGACATCAGGTTTGAATCTAATCTCTCTTCTTCACTGAAAGACTCCCTTGCAGTGGTTCCTAGCCAGTCACAGTAGCCCTCGCCCCTTAAATAAGTTTGTGTTACCATTGTTTGAAAGTAATTAATATGTGTGTGTGTTTACTTTTACAAGCTTTGCAGAAAAGAGAAAAGAAAATGTTTCTACTTCTTCAACTTATATACATGGTATATTCAATATTGAAAGCAAAACTTAAATTTCTTATGACCTTTGATGATCAGTAGCAATTAACCTTTATATAATGATTCCAGAAGGATTCTACTATTTCTGTAAGAGGGGCTCCTTAAAATTGTCCTTCTCTCTTCCTTTCTCCTCTTCCATCCCTCCCTAATCCTCCCTAAAATTGTCCTTCTCTCTTCCTTTCTCCTCTTCCATCCCTCCCTAATCCTCCCTAATTCCATTCCTCCCTAAACTTGACATCAGGGAAAACCTGGCTAGATGTTAAGCGGTCAAAGTCCACTGTGATATGCTGGAGAGACTCACAGCCTGGCTGAAGAAGACCTTGCCCAGCTTGCAGACTCACTACCTCCTTCCCTTCGTGTAAATATCTAGCCAAGTGCAGTGATACATATCTTTAATCTCAGCAACTTTGGGAAAAAAAAGTGATATACACATTTTTGAAAATAAAAAATAATGAAATGTATTATGCTTAATAAGATATGTAGAGCAGCCCTTAGCTCACTTTATTTACTGAATAATTAGCTGAACATTGATATATTGAGAAATTGTATAATGAAAAGTCATTATTAATTCTAAAAATGTACATTATATTATATTCAAAAATTCTTTTTTAAATTTTCTAATTCTTTTTTTTTTTAATTGTTGCACTGCTGGAGATCAACTATAACTCTTTTTTAATGAAGATGTTCAATGTGGTCATTTTCTTGAGATAGAGCAATAAAAGACGACAGGGAATGATTGCTCCATAAACTGGGTATAGTGATGCATGCCTGATAATCCCAGCAACACAGGAGGCTAAGGCAGGAGGATCACAAGTTCAAGGCTAGCCTGGGCCCCCTGGTAAGAAGACCCTATCACAAAATATAAAATGAAAAGGGCTGAGTATGCCACTTGGTGGTTGAACACCCCTGGGTCCCATCTCAAGTACTGGGGGAAGAAGGGACAGGGACAGAAAAAATTGATGGTAAACTGATGGAAGAAGGGTGTTTTCCTACCTACGTTCATTTTGGAGGAGTTCTGAACTCTAACCTTGAGAAATTTATAATGTTTTCCTACCTACGTTCATTTTGGAGGAGTTCTGAACTCTAACCTTGAGAAATTTATAATGTCAAAGCCAAAATTCCAGGAAATCTTTAATCAAGGCTGTTGCGATAGGTGAGGCCAAACTAAATTGTGTACTCAATTCCTCTGAAACAAAAGGTAAGAGACTCTCTAAGAGTGAGGTAAAAAGATCACAGACAACTACCTTTGGTTCCTTGCCCAAAGCAAAACTTCCTTCTATTTTCATGGTAGGAGGCAGTTTTACATCTTGCAGCAAAGCACAATGAAGCTAGATCCTACTCTACCACAGAAACGGGAGATGGAGGTGCTGGTGTCCTTGAAGACCGCATTGAAATGAGTTATTTTACACAATATGACCATCACTATAATTATAATCGTAAAAAAAAGTTATAACCAAGATGGACTGATTTTCAGATTTCCAAATCAGAGTCAACTGTACATTTACACAGAATTGTCTTTGCTTGAAGCGCAAAAGAGAACAGTGTAAAAGCAAGTTTTTCTGTAATCCCTTTATTTTTGCTGATCAACCGTCTGTTAGAAAAGCAGATGCAGTGTGTCAACTAAGGTCTGAGCCAGTAGAAAAGTCAAAGGTGTCATGGATTCACCTTTGATAGGTGAATTTTATTCCTGAACTTCAGCTAGTTCTAGAGGAAGTGGGATCTTAGGATGTGGGCTCTCACGGTGCCCCTTGAAGGTCTTAGGCTCTGGCCCTTGTATCCTACAGCCAATGCAAGTATATATTAAGGCAGCTTTGACAACAGCCTTTTGGTCACGTCTTTGTTTCTTCCTTTGTCCAGACTGTTTTTTATTTTTTATTTTTTTCCTGAGACTGAATCTTCTTTTATTTCTTTTTAATTTTTTTTGGTAATTTATTTATTCAACTTAGGTACGCAAGACAGCAGAATGCATTTTGATTCGTTGTACATAAATGGAACAAAAGGAAAGATGGTGGAATGGGACGGACATCATTGTCGTAGGTTCATGTGTGACTGCACATATGGTGAGACTGAATCTTCCACTGTCCAGGAGTCACAGCTAGGCAGGGGCTGTCTTGCATCTGAGTGACCTAGACCATCATCCGAGCATGAGAGGACAGGGAAAGTTTGGAAGTGAAGAAGGAAAAGCAGTGCAGCATAGCACCACACCTGCCTTCTCCACCCACCAAGAAGGGAAGAGAAAAGAGCCAGGAACCCAACAGCCCAAGCCTAGCACACCTGCCTCCTGGAGACTCTGGCCTCTCTCATTTCCATATCCTTGAGAACTGCATTCCTGGACTGTGAAACTAGTAGGAAGCCTTTACAAAAATTTACATATTAAAAGGGTAAAGAAAGAATTCACAACTATAAGTTGAAAGTCAATGATGTAAGAAAAGAAAAAGTTGTGCCCCATTTGTGTACAATGAATTGAAATGCATTCTGCTGTCATGTATAACTAATTAGAACAAATAAAGAAAAGAAAAAGAAAAGAGTAGTCAGTGTCCTAAAGGAAATAATCAATGCTCTATCTGAGGTGCAGGTGGCAAAAAATAGGAAAAATCTTTGCCACCTATCCTCAGATAGAGCATTAATCTTCAGGATATATAAAGAAATCAAAAAACAACACCCCAAAACCCCAAATCACCCAAATAATAAATGGAGAGAGGAACTGAACCGGAATGTCACAGAAGAAAAAATACAAATGCTAACAAATATATGAAAAAATGTTCAACTTTTCTAGCAAGTAGAGAAATGCAAATTAAAACTACACTGAGATTCTATCCCCCTCCAGTCAGAATGGCAATTATCAAGAATATAAGTAACAATAAATGTTGGCGAGGATGAGGGAAAAGGTTCACTCACATATTGCTTGTAGGACTATGAATTGGTAAAACCACTATGGAAAGCAATACGGAGATCCTCAGAAATAAAACTACCATTTGACCCAGCTATCTCACTCCTCAGTTTATACCCAAAGGACTTAAAATCAGCATACTACAGTGACACAGCCACATCAATGTTTATAGCCTTTCAATTCACAATAGACAAGCTATGGAACCAACCTAGATGCCCTTCAACAGATGAATTGATAAAGAAAATGTGATATATACACACAATGGAATATTAGCCATAAAAAAGAATGAAATAATGGCATTTGCCATTAAGTGGATTGAACTGGAGATTATCATGCTAAGTGAAATAAGCCAATCTTCAAAGACCAAAAGCCTAATGTTCTCTCTGATATGTGGATGCTAACACACAATAAGGAGGAAAGAGACAAGTAGAATTTCATGGGATTAGATAAAGGGGAATGAAGGGAATAGATGGGGGATGGGAATAGAAAAGACAGTAGAAGGAATTGGACATAACTTTCCTATGTTCATATATGAGTGTACCATTAGTGGAACACCACATCATGTACAACCACAAGAATGGAATCCTAATTAGAATATTAGAATATACATGTACAATATGTCAAAATACAGTGTACTGTCATGTATATCTAAAAACAAACAAACAAAAAAAAACAGTGCCCAAACCATTAAAAAAGAAAGAAAGGGGTGGGAGGAGAAGGAAGGAAGGAAAAAGATAGAGGCGTATGTCAAGTTTGGTCAAGAGGAAGGGAACAGTAAAGCTATTTGGTCAGTGAAATATCTCTTTAGAACTTATGAAAAGTTACTAATCAGAAGCTAAATCATGCTTCAAAACTACCTCGTAAAGATAATGTTTAAGTTACTTTTAAACAGTGCAGAATTGTTTTACTTCTATTTCTCTAACCTTTTTTGTTGAAGACTTATTTACAGTGTTAATAAAAATAAAAGCAACTTTCCCTTGGTAAGTGAATGGATAAACAAACTGTGATGCACCCATACCGTGGCACATTAACCAGCTATTAAAATCAATGTAGCAGACTTATTATCTGCTGTCCTTCAAAGGGTCTTCAAGATATATTGCTTCAGTGGTTCAGGCCCAAATCCTTGAGGTCATTGTTGACATCTCTCCTACATTCCACTCTCAATCTTTCAGCAAAGCCTGTGGGCTCCCACTTAAGGTGTCCACAATATGATTATTTCTCTTCACCTCTGCTCCTACCACCTGTCTGGTGCAGCTGTCGTCTCCAGCCTGAACTGTTATAAGAGTGTTGTCAATGGTCTTCCTGCTTCTATAATGTCCCCTTCCAAATGCATTCTCACACTGCAAGGAAAGTCCCCTTTTAAGAACTTCAGTCAGATCAGTAAGTCAGCTCATGTCACTCTTCTGCTTTCATTATCAGCCAATTCTGTGACATCGTATTTTTATCCTCTGTCCTTATCTCTCCTGTTCCTGAATGTGGATCCTACTGCATTGACCTCCTTACCAGTCCTCGAGCATGTCCAGGCCCATTGCTGTTACAAAAACTCATTCTTGTCTTTGAATTGCTCTTATTCTAGGAAACAATCATATCTAACTGTGCTCCTTAATTCTGCTAAAGTTTTATCTCATCATGGAGGTCAATTCTTACCACCCCAGTTTAAAGTTTAAACTGTTCACTAATGTGATATACTAATCCCCAATCTCCCTTCTCCTGATGACTTTTAATATCTCCTAGCAAATTTGTTATTTACCTCTTTGCATGCTTATGCCTTATTTTCTGTCTCTCTTCATTAGAATAAAATTTTCACAAGAGTAAAGAATTTTTGTTTTATTCATCATATTGCACAGAATACAGAGAATGGCACAGATGCTATCCATTAAATATTTGTTGAATACATGAATGAATGAGAGGTAAAATTCTTTGTCACTAGAATTAGGTGAAAAACTCATATGAAACAGCAAATCGTATCTCAGTAGCTATTATACCTATTTCCAAATATTCTTTTTTAATAGCCTTAAAATCTGGCAGGTGTAGTTAATAAACACTAGACAAAAATGTTAAAAAATTATACCTCTTACATTATGAAATTAAAAATGCATGTATTAAAACTTAGGCATGATGGGTTCACATATGTAATTTTTTATATTATGAAAAATGAATACTAGGATAAGGACAGATACGGATTAAGTTTGAAAAGCACAAACATAAAATAAGAAATATTTTCTAACTCTTACTACTTAGGAGTATGAACCTACGATGATATAATTTGTTTTTCCATGCAGACTTTACATAGATTGGACGAATTAATACTTTCTGATTGTTGATTTGTGTATAGTACACACATTTATTAATTTGGAAAGAAGGGTTTTTACTGTTTTTTTGAGGGGAAATATGCAATATGCCAGTACAATGAACTGACCTGCACTATTTTTTTTTTTTTTTTGAGATACTAGGGATTAAATCCAGGGCACTCTACTACTGAGCTATATCCTTAGTCCTTTTTATTTTGAGACAGGGTCTCACTGTTACCCTGTCTGGCCTCATATTTGCAATTCTTCGGTCTCAGCCTCCTATGTCACTGGGAATACAGGTATATGCCCCTGTGTCTGCTACTAATTTCAAATTATTGGGTGAACTTAGCTAAAATTTAGATACAAAATATAGATAATCTAAGAAAAAGTCATGATAAAAATAATTTTCTAGAATAATTTCATAGGTTTTTCCATTGGGGTGTGTGATTTTTTATTATTTATTATTAGGTAAGACTTGACACAAGCAGTGCCATCTTGAAACATATCCCTCATCTTAGAATGAGTGATCTCATGGTCACTCTGACTCAGCCTGATCTTAAACCCCAGACAATACTTCATAATCATACAAAGAAACCCCAAATAATACTCCCTCATCAAACAAAGAAAGGAAATTACTACCTGGGACTGAAATCTTGAAAATATCTGGTTTGACGTGGAACAGTGACCACCTCAAAGAATACAGGTGATGACCAAAAGGACCCTTTCCTGACAACCCCCTAGCAATGGCCTAAGCACAAAAATTCCTCCCCCAACACTGACTCAGGTTTGTCACAAATAAATTTTGAGCCACCTCTCCTCTTTATTTCCTTTGTCTCTTTCCTTACAATTATGTATTTGATTTAATGTCCTGCCCCTACAAATTAATGATATGATCAATTATTATTAAATAAAGGATTAATCTGTTGCATTGGTGCATGCTTCTAATCCCAGCATTTCCAGAGCCTGAGGCAGGAGAATCCCAAGTTCAAGGTCAGCCTCAGCAATTTAGTGAGATCCTAAGCAATTTAGCAAGACCCTGTCTCAAAACCAAAAAAAAAAGTGGGGGGAACTGGGGATGTACCTCAGTGGTACAGCACCTAAGTTCAGTCCTAAGCACCAAAATAAATGAAAAGTAATTGAGCATCTGTGTTGGGAGCAAAAAACCCTGAGTCATTTCCTGACCAGCTCTAGTTCCTGGTTAAGCAAGAGCACAGAAATACCCACGCACCAAAACTTAAACTTACCCGCGGGCGCCAATGCCGTGAACCTCCTCCTTTCGATACCGTCTGCTTGCACCCAGCCAATCGTCCTGCGACAGCTCCTTCCCCTCCCCTCCTCTCCTTAGCATACATATATACCACTGTTCTTAAATAAAATTTGGAGGCTTGATCAGAATCCTGTCTTGCCTCCGTTCTTTCGCGCCCCTTGTTTCATTCTCTTAGGTGGTTCCCGCGTGTCCCCGTTGCTGCCCCGCGGATCGGGGCACATCTGAGTGACTTTTTATATCATAAATGAAGCTCTCTTAAGAGGTAGTAAAGGAAATAGCAGGTAAGATTAGGATAGCTTAGAACCACACTGAGTTTAAATTCTGGCTCTATTCCTTGCCTGTGTGACCTTAAACATGTGTTTACATTGTACAAAGGCTTAGTTTGCTTTTTTATGAATAGGAAGAATAGTATCTAACTCAGGAATTGTGGTGAGGATTGAGTTTATATGAGGTAGGTGATGCCACCATTGAGTGAGCACCATGCACCGATAAGCCACCACCCCTGTTTGCTTTCACCAAGAGGCCACAAGCTAGTTCATGTGCTGAGCATATGAGGCAGCACTGGTATAATTACATATCCACCTTTTCTGACACCCAGAGCTGTGGTTATTTGGTGTTCTGGAGTTTACCCTCCATTGAAGTAGGTCCTGTGAGTTCTAGACCCAGCTTCACTTTAACAGTTACAGTTACAACTCTGGGCAAGCTTCTGATATCACTTTCCTAATTTACAAGAGGATTTATAAAATCCTTTCTATAAAAACTTTGTCTTGAATCCAGCATAGCATTCTTCAATAATGGGCTCGGAGAAAATGAAACATCAAAATCCTCCTGAAAACTAAGATAAACAAATTCCAAAATCTGGCTTAAATCACTATAATAATGAATGGAGATGGATTAAGAAAATTTTATTCAGGATCTCTTTATCTTCTTCCAAGAAATGTCATTATTGGCTTACTTCCCTCCTAAATGGAAAGCAATCAATTCATGGACAAGAGAAGATTAGAGATCAATTCATGGACTAGAGACTGAGAACACAGTAACTGCATTTCAGCAAAATCGATTGGTGGTAGTGTGTGTGCATCGGGGGCAGGGGGCAATAGCTTGTTAATGAAATTACCTGAAGAATTCTAAGAAATATTAAGTCTGGGTCTTCATTGCTACTTGGCTACTTCTCCTCATATTTAAAATGTTCCTTAGGATAGGGTTTTTGTCAAGCTAGGCATGGTAGCACATCCCTACCATCCCAGCAAACTCCAGAGACTGAGGCAGGAGTATTACAAATCGGAGGCCAGTCTTAATAAATTTAGCCAGGCTCTAAGCAACTTAACAAGACCCTTCTCAAAGTAAAGAATAAAAATGGCAGAGAATGTAGCTCAGAGGTAAAGTGCCTCTGGGTTCAATCCTTAGGATCTCCCTCTCCCTGAAAAAATATAGAGTTTTTGCCAGGCTTTAAGCTGTATATGGTTGCTGTGGTTCTTGTTCCTTGATAAGGAGAAAAAGAGGAACCACTCAAAACAATCATCCTAGTGGAAAGTGGTGTGCCAAACTTATGTATCTGGCCTATGTACCATGGAGAGAGGAGCAACCAATAGTATTACCCTGAGGGGGGGACAGTAATAAACAAAATTGGTCCTTATTAGAGCAAAGACTCTTAGAACAGGACTTATGCTTAATTAATTATCTGAGTACATAAAGGGGATTGAAAATGTCATGCAATTAAATTTTCCAAGGATACTTGACTATATAAACCCAACCACAGGTTACAAAATTTAAAATGCTCTTAAGGAGTCACCTCACAGGTGAAGGAATTTACTCAATTATAACAGTAAGGAGAAAATCTCAGGGTAGCAGGGGCAAGAACTCCAAAAAAAAGTCCACCATATGAAAGGGGACGGGAAATAGGACTTAAAAAGATAACACGCAAAATGAATAAATAAAGATTGTAGTATTGAAACATTAGAATTTAACAAACATGAAAAATAAAATCTAAGGAGAAATGAATCCTTAAAAAAAAGGGTAAAACTGAATTAACTGCATTAGAAGGTGGGCAAACCTGAACTTGATCTCTAAAACAATAAGTAATACTACCTACTTTCATGGTTCAAATTTTTAACCATATGCTCATAACAGAATGTTTTGATGCATAAAATGATGAAGATTTTTATTTTTATTTTCTTTTCCCAGTTCCTCAGTATTTCTGTATTTTTCTTCTCATGCCCTTTCATGAAAACAGTGGCTCTGGCTGTTTCCTCAAGTGAGAGATGTGATAGGCAGACAGTTGAAATGCATACACACCTTTGGTTTTTCTGTTTCAAGAGTTTGGGGAAATTATTTCCATGATACACAGAAATGTCTAGAAGAATAAGGAGTCAGGATTGGTGCTTCAAGCAACTGGAAAAGCTAAGTCCTCCAAGCTAGAGGGAGAAAAGGAAAGATAAGGGGATGTAGATGTTAGGGATGGCTGCAAATGAGAGGGCAGAAGGATCCTGCAGGAGACCAGAGAATGGCATGATGCAGAATGAGAACACTCGCGCATGATCCCTCTAGTCAGATAGTCCATGGACAATCTTACAAATATTACTCAGTACCAGAATATTGCAGAAGCAGCAACATGTGCTCCATGCCACCCCAAAATGCATTAGAGTAGCAGATGGAGCTTCTGAGACAAAAGTGACCAGGGAAAAGGACATGTGAACATAAACTTTTGTCTTATTCCCCTTGATTTACCAAGTTCATAAAACGTCAGGCACATAGAAGTTCAGTTAATATCTGCTGCATAATAAATGAATGAGTGAATGTAAATGAGAACTAGATATGAATTCTTTTTTTTCCCCAGTGCTAGGAATCAACCTCAGAGCTCATGCTGCAAGGCAAGCGCTCTACCAGTGAGATGCCCAATCCAAAAACTAAATATTATCATGGCAGACCAAATGGAACAAAAGTCAGCTGGAAAGAAAGACCAGCTAATACATTTATCTATGCACAAAGTCTTGAGGACTAGTTTCTCTCATAATTTTCCACCCACCTTTGTTCATTCATCAAGGGATTCAGGGATAGCCCCAGGGAGATTGAAGGAATGACTGCTGAAGAATATTTCTGCCATTCTAGCAGAATAGGGAGGGGTTCTTAATAGAAAATAAGCTTGCTGATTTTTTTTTAAACAATCACCAAGACCCTACTATATGACAGACACTGGAGATATATCCATAAACTACAGGAGTTATAGCAACAGAAAGTTTCTTACAAACAACTAATATTTGTAAACATTAATCACTGCAGGTGAAGCATTATTGAAAGGTATGTTGGTAATAACTCAAGGAAACTCTTACAGTAGATAATATAATGCTACACATTTTATAGATGAGGAAATTGAGGCACAGAAAAGTTAATTATTGTGACCAAGATCATAAAGATAGAAAAGGAAGACTCAAGATATGAACCTAGGCCATTCAGAACCAAATGTCATGCTTATGAACTATGAGATTGTAAACTGAGAGGTATATTCTTAATTTTTTTTTTTTTTTTTTTGGTACTGGAGATTGAACTCAGTGGAACTCGACCACTAAGACACATCCCCAGCCCTATTGTGTTTTATGTAGAGACAGGTTCTCACTGAGTTGCTTAGCGCCTTTCCTTTGTTGAGGCTGGTTTGAACTTGAAATTCTCCTGTCTCAGCCTCCCAAAGTGCTGGGATAGTCTTAAGTTTTGATGACTCAAAAGTACATCTGTAACCTGGAAGTTTCCCTTGGATTCCACATCACTACATCCAGATGCTGACAGGACTCCCCCAATTCAAACACTACATATATAATCAAAACTAAACTCAACACTTAGCTTCCCAATTTTCCCTTCCCTTGGTTTCTTACCTTAGAGAATGCTGTTACTTTGAATCTAAGTCAATCATACCAAAAAAAAAAAAATCTGTTTTCTCTCTGTCTGCCTCTCCTTTACTCAAAGAGTAGCCTTCATCTAATCAAATACTAAATATTGTTGATTCTCTCCCTACCAACCAAGACCCTTGATTATGGTTTGTATCTAAGAAATGCCCCCTTTATGCAATAGGCAAATGTTCAGAGGTTAAAAGATTGAATTATGAGAGATGTAACTGTTAGGTCGGATCAGGGTCCAGGATGTACAATTAGAGGGACTGGTCAGGGCAGCTACGATCAGGGCAGCTACAAAATGGAGCTATCAGCCAGACGCTGACGTCACCAGAAGACATGCCTCCTGTCAATCAGCAGGTTTTTCCTGACCCATCCAGGAAGGACTCTGGCCTTCTCTTCCTGCCTCCAAACCCTCCCCTTCCTGACCAGGCCTTTTGAAATGTTCTGTACACCAGAGCACGGGCACCATTTCTCCTGGACACACTCTGATGGACAGGAGAATTCAGCCCAAGAGCGTGTATTTCCAATAAAGCCTTGTCGAGCGGCTTTAATTCATCTCCTTCTGGTCATCTAGTCTTCTCAGTAATCTCATTAGTGGAAGAATTCATCAATCGGATGGATTAATCCATTTGACGCTACCCATTTGATGGATTAATCATTTGAATGGACTAGTAAATGGTGACTATAGGTAGAAAGGGTGTGGCTTGAAGAAGTGGGTCACTGGGCCTGTACTTGGGGAATGAAATCTTATTCCCCTGATTCCTCACTCCCTCCCTTTGCTTCTCAGCTGCCATGAGCACGACAGCTTTCCTCTGCCTTCTGCCATGACCCCAGGGTCTGACCTTCTGACCTTCCCTCAGGGCCAGAGTAATAGAGTTGGCCAAACTTGGGCTGAGACTTCTGTAACAATGATCACAAAATAAACTGTTCCCCCTTTAAATTGTTCTTGTCAGGTGTTTTGGTGACAGTGACAAAAAGCTGATTAACAGTGTTCCCTATCAGGCCATATCTTCTCTTGCTTGTATTATTTTACTAACCTTCAAGCTTGTTCTTCCACCCCAAACTTTTGCATTGTAATCTCCTCCATTCAGTCAGATTGATTTTTATGAACAAAAATCTGAAATTCATATCCATTTCATCTGGTTTAAGGAAAAAGCCCCTAACATGCTATACAGAACCCAGTGATGATGTGAGTCCTATTTACACTCCTAACCTTACTTCTCAATTTTTTCTTTAGTTTTTACTAAATTAATTGGAATCCATCACATGGACAATCTATATTTTTGCAAATAATTTTTCTTGTTTTTACAAAAGCCTTCATCATTGTACTTCATCAGGATAAAGCCAATTCACTGTTATCATCTCAAGGTAGCTGTGGTTTCCTCTGAAAATTCTTTCTTAACTTTTACAGGTGAGGTCATGAGCTTGCTCTGAGCCTATACCTGTTAGTGCTTAGCTCTTTACAGCTTACTCCTCTGTCTTTTCAAGACCTCACTTCTTTGGTGGGTCAGAACAACATCTTGGTAATGTGTAATCTCGTCACCCAGAATAACATCTACTTAGGAGGAGTGGAATTTAAAACAGCAGCAACAACTTGAAATGAATGAAAATAATTACATTAATTAATTTATTCATGGTAGTGAGTAAGCAACAGACCAATCCAAATATGGAAAAGAAACATTTTTTTGTTTCTTTTGGAAAATTTGGAATAAGATGACTATCAAATTAAAATAAGAATGAGATCATAAATCTTACTTTAACTGGATCAAATCAGCAGTGATCTCACTTCCTACCAGCCAAATGTGAAGTAGCAGCTGCACCTGCCTTTTTCTTGAAATCCAAATAGAAGAACAGTTTTCCCTTGAACTAGTTCACTGATTAATGACCACAAGTTGTTAATAATTGGGGATATCAGCTTCTAAAGGAGGAAGATGGGTTGATCAGATTAAAACACAAACAAGATTGGAAATTAGAGAACTGTGCAAGTCCAAATATTTCTTAGTGGACTGTCTGGTGAGCCAGAGACTGAAATCCCCGATGATCAAATCTGAGTTGTTTACGCTGAAAAGAAAGAACTGGATAAGAAAACAGAATAAGAACTAATCTTTCTTCAAAATAACAGGGATCATATCATGTTTCTGAAACTCCCCAGTCACATGTCTTTAGATAAAGTCACTTTATCTTCCTAGTCTTTAAATTGGGAACCACAAAATCTCTTCTGCTAATGGCCTGGAATGTTTTGAGGCTGCAGTGGAGGCCAGACAGAGTTCTTGATAAAGTCCAGGATGCTCGATGACACGATGACACAGCTGTCCTCCTGTTGAAAGGCCTTCCTGACAACCAACCCCCTGGAGTGAGATTAAAGTAGCTCTCCCTGGGCGTGTTATCACCTGGTGAAGTGTGTTTTAGAGACCTATGTATCATTTATACTGGGTGACCATGGGAGGAGCAACCGAAATTGAATGTGCAGAGCTTGTGATGTGAGTTACCCTACAAAAGGCAGAACTGTCCCGTGTAATGAGGAATTTTCTAGCCGATGGCAAGAAATAATGAAAAATTTTCAAGCCTGTGGCAAGACGTTGTAATGTCTGTAGTAAAAAAATAAAAATCTGTTACAGCTACCACAAGCTAAAACCAGGGCCTCTGAAAGTGAATGTCCATGGCTCAAGTGTAACTGGTAAGGGGGCCAAATAAAATCAAAGGCTGGCCAAGGCATGTGCCTGTCTGAGAGCTGTATCTAGAAGCAAGGGGGGTCTTTGAAACATTCATATGGCCTGTAACTCCATTGTATATTAATAACTCCAATTAATATTTTTTACATTATTTTGATATACTTTGAATTTTCAAAAAGGTGATTACCATGAAAATCTAAGGAATGTTGCACTTTGGACTTTGGAAAATTCAACAAGATTTCCTTTAGCATTTCAAAAAATCATGTTTCTATGGCAATGCTAAATCATAGAATTTAATATATCAAAGCCTCTGTTTGTCTGCCTGGCTATTTTATCTTGAACATAATTTCTGATACTCAGTATTTAATCCAGTGAATTTTATTTTCTTATTTCTTCCTTTGTAGCCCTGAGTGTTTATTCACAATAATAGCAAAAAGACAAATACTTTTCCCACCTGATTTCCATCAGAATAATTCTACAAGGTGGAAAATATTTCAGATAACATTGGGTTTGTAAGTAGAATTGAGCAAAATCAATTTAACAAATACTATACCAGAGCCTTGGCAAGGAACAAAACATATGCCCAAAGCTAAACATTCGGTATTTATTATGACAGTCATAGGGTGATTTTCACAAGGATGAGACCAGTCTAGAGCAAGTGATATGGCTTTTGTATTTGTGGAGAAAATATGTTTATTCTGAAATACCACTAAAAATAATTTCATAAGCCATCCTTAAAGTAACTACAAAGTCTTGTTTTAGAGACATTAATTGATTTTTAGGTCAATTCTAAACATTAGAAGAAGGTTCACACTGACATCAATAAAATATGTCTTTAATACATCTACTGTATACCATGAAGAAAACTTCAGATCAATAAAATGTCAAACAAAATGACAAATGGAGTAAAAGAAAAAAAAAGTTTCCATTGTATTGATTAGAGACAGTCTTTGTACTTCTAATTCCAAAGCGAAGCCCATTTACCTCCAATAGGAGGCCCAAACTAATAAAGGACTCTTGTGTTTATATAGAACATTCTGATGCATTACCATGTGCGACACACAGCCATACAGAAAAATGATGATCTAGATTCATTTTGGAAAATCACAGAGAAAGTGAAATTTCAGCTAGGTTTTAAAGGTGGTTTGGGAGTTTTCTCCAGTAAGAAAAAGGAGAAAAACTTCTTTGGCAAACCGAAGATTTATGAAAATAGCTTAGAATCATGGCAAAAGAAACCCAGAGGTTTAAAAACTCCAGTTGACAGTTCATTCTAATAACACTAAAAATCACATAATAACAGCAATCACTGCTAACACTCATCAATTAATTATCAAGTTATCTATGTGCTTGAAGTTGAAGTCAAAAGTCATACCTCCCAGGAAGAAAGAATGAAAGAGAAATAGACTCTGTTGCCCGGCGCAGTGGCAAATGCCTGTAATCCCAATGGTTCAGGAGGCTGAAGCAGGGGGATCTGGAGTTCAAAGCCAGCCTCAGCAACAGCAAGGCATTGAGCAACTTTGTGAGATCTTGTCTCTAAATAAGATACAAAATAGGGCTAGGGATGTGGCTCAGTAGTTGAGTGCCCCTGAGTTCAATCCCCAGTACCAAAAAAACAAAAAGAAAGCGAAAAGAAAAGAAATAGACTCTGTTGAAGAAACTAAAAAATAAAGGGTTATCAAGAGGAAGCCTAATACTTCCTGAACCAGGAACACCTAGCAGAGATGGAGCCAGGATAGGCTGGAGGCTCTGTGGGTGGTGCTACAGGAGGGCGGCCCCACAGTCCTGCTCTTCCAACATTTTTAGAATGTGAGCCTTCAAAAAGCCTTTGGTATGTCTGAGATGGGGTGAGGTGTGGCAAACCTGGAGTGATGTAGCATCTAGTGTCCCTGCATAGATTTCGAGCTGCCCCGCCTTCTGGAGAGAGGGTGAGCTATAAATTCCAGCTTGACTTCCTGCCAGGCATTCTTGAAAAAGGTTTTGATGCCGAACCTCTATCATGCCATTTAATGCCTGTTGTACCAATTCATAACTAAGAAATAAGTTTCAAGTTCCAGCTCTGATATTTGTCACCTTGCATGATTTATTAAATTTGTCTCACTTTTTCATATTTCTCATAGGAATATTACTACAGATAGCAAAGCATTAATTTGATATTAGATATCAATGTTGAAATAAGTATTAATTTAATTTAAAATATGAGTTGTTTTCAGTTGCCCATGCCCCAGTCTATCCTCTCCTCTATAATCCAATGCATTTGTTCTTTTAACAGTGAGAAATGCAGATAAGCTTCATGATGAAATATAGCAAGGAAAATTTAGCTATAATATAGAAATTTTAAGATGGGAAGAAAGAGGATATTTTTTAGTTTTGTGCAATTGTTGTTTGAACCTAGGGGCAGTCTATCACTGAGATACATCCCCAGCTTTTTTATATTTTAATCTCATCTTTTTATTTTGAGACAAGATCTCTCGATATATTGCTGAGGCTGTCCTCAAACTGGCCTCAGCCTCCCAAGTTGCTAGGATTATGAGTGAGCGTGTACCACCACACCTGGTTTTTGTTTTATTTTGAAAGAGAAACCAGAGAAAGAATTTTGAAAGGATGCAGTGATATGGAACTGTGAATATTTCCTAAGCTCCCAGCTGTGTGAAACAAACTGATAGGTATAGAACATTAGAGCGCTTTGAGCTAGTATACCTACAGCAGAAGAAGATAATCAAGCTGTGGTTTTAGAGGAGCCACAATACTCAACAGAAAACCTGGCAGATGCAGAAGACTATGATGTATGGATCTCCTAAAGCTGGTGGCAGAAAACAGAGCAATAGTCTTAGAGCCTGAGACTAAAGACCCATGCCTGTATGGTGGTGATAAGCAATGTGGCTGCATGTTTTCAAGGATTTGGATTCTTTAGAGTTTTCATGGCAAATTGGAAGCTTAATTTTTTTTTTTGTTTTTTTCTGGTTAGTTAAACCTCTTTCTCTAAAGGTGATTCCACATAGAAACATTTGGGTTGGAAAATATTTTACTTCCTATGATGAGGAAAGTTTCATGGCATATGAGGCAAACGGCTTGGATTGTCAACAAGTTTCCTATTAGGTAAGTTTAATTACTCATCTAATTGCAACCCATATGACATTCTGTCGCGAAGTAAGAGAGAGATTTTTCTGGAAGTCCTGATAAACTCTTCTGGCCAGGCTCAAGCTATCATTAAACAAAATGGGCCCAAGTTCACAAAGCAGAGAAATAAGGCTCAGCTTCATGAGTTTATTTTATTATACCCCAAAGAACCACATGCTTTTTTATATTGCTTTTAATTTGATATTTTACACATAGGGAAATTTAGCAGCAATAAAATGTTGAAAAGTGCACCCTTGGATGCTGCATTGTGAATGTGATTCAGATTTCAGCTATTCATGGCTGCCAGTATAAAGAGGACTCGTGAGGTCAGATCTGTTTGTCACTGCTGTTCTCCTCCAGGGTCGTAAAACAAAAACTTCATAATTACATGCTGGTATTTACTAGACATTTCTAATTTGGTTGAGCTGTGTGTATTTGTATGTGTGTGCTTTTCCTACCTGATTTTGTGTCTTTACTCAGAATCTGACCATGGTAGATATCACTGGAGCAAAGAACCTCCTAGGAATGAATACACCCTGCCCATCAGGCAGTCAATAGGTATTCTCCAGCAATGTTGCCATGATATTTATTTATAGAAATAAGAAAAAAAAATGTGTAAGCAGAATTTTTCATAGAGAAAATAAGTTATAGTATAAACTCAAACATGTACTTTTATTTTAAATTTGTTTATAGAAAATTTAAATGATAAGCCCTACATTGATTTCTAAAGTAAGTTTGGTTTTTGTTTGTCTTCTGTACTAGGGATTGAACCCACGGGCACTTTACCACTAAGCTAGATCCTCAGCCCTGCCCCCTTTTTTTTTTCTGAACTCACAAGGGGATTGAACTCAGGGGTACTTGATCACTGAGCCACATCGTTAGCCGTATTTTGTGTTCTGTTTAGAGACAGAGTCTCACTGAGTTGCTTAGCACCTCGCCATTGCTGAGGCTGGCTTTGAACTTGTGATTCTCCTGTCTCAGGCTCCCAAAGTGCTGGGATTACAGGCATGTTCCACAGCGCCCAGCCCTCAGCCCTTTTTTAATTTCTTATTTTGAGACAAGGTCTCTTAATTTAATTAGGGACTTGCTAAATTGCTGAGGCTAGCCTCAAACTTGTGATCCTCATATCTCAGCCTCCCAAGTCACTGGTATTACAGGCATGGGTAACTGTGCCTGGCTATTTTATAAATATTTTTAAAGCTTTAATTTGAAGTTTGAACATTTTCCATGCACTCAATATTTCATCAAAATAACAAAAGTTTCATTATAAGAGAAATAATAAATATCAAAGAACACTTACAAAACAAGTATTTTAAAATAATCAATAATTATTAATAAATAACAAATAATTTTAATAATTTTAAAAAATTCCACAAAGCAATTTAATCCTGCTCTACATAATGAAAGCAGGAACATGGTTGGTTTGCATATCTTCAGTCAATTTATATGCATAGCCACATTGATGAATGCATAGCTACAGATAAATAAACACATATTTTATATGTCACTAATGAGATCATGCAGTAATATTTTAGGTACTGATATTTTCATGAAGCAATATATTATGACATATCTTAATATTTAAAACTGTTCTCTTAATTTTAAATGGTATCTCAGTATAACACATAAATGTAACTTATTAAATTAAATATCTAGTGTTTGATTTTTTTATATATTGTTACTTTTTGGTACTAGGATTGAACCCAGGGTGCTTAACCACTGAGCAACATCCTTGGCCCTTTTTTTTTTATTTTTATTTTTTAGTTGTACATGGACACGATACCTCTGTTTTTTATTTACTTATTTTTATGTGGTGCTGAGGATTGAACTCAGTGCCTCACATGTGCTAGGAAAGTGCTCTAGTTTTGAGCCACAACCCTAGCCCCTCCAGATCCCCCTATCCTTTATTTTTATTTTTTTTCAAACAGGGCTTTACTAAGTTTGTTGAAGTTGGCTTTAAACTCACAATCCTTCTTCCTCAGCCTCCTAAGCTGCTGGGATTAAAAGTGTACACCACTGCACTGGGCATTCCAGCTTTATATTTTATTTTTGAGATAGTGTCTTGATAAGTTGAGGAAGCTGGCCTAGAACTTGTGATTCTCATGTTTCCATTTCCCAGGTCACTGGGAATATAGATGTGCACCACCACAGTCAGCCCTGTTAGTTTTATCATTTAAAATGTCTTTCATTAGAGGACTGCCCCTGCCAGCCTCCTGGGAGCTCAGGCCCAGGTCAGGTCCAGGACTGCCACCACTGACCTGCTTACCCACCCCAGAGTCCAGGCTCAGGCCTAGGACCATCCCTGCCAACTTCAGGGTAGCCCAAGTCAGGCTCAGGACCTCCCCATTGACCTGTGCGAGGGTCCAGGCCCAGGACAATCCCCATGCAGAGTGGAGGACCATGCTGGTGTTTCCTATTTAGCAATGCATTGCTCCCCCAGCCAGCCTCCATCTTGGGTCACTGCATTCATTGCTGCAGCTCTCCTCATGAAATATTGATCTCCCCCTTAAAGGACAGGTATCAGAAACTTTCAGAGACACTAAGTCTAGAGGGTAGGAACTGAAATATCTCAGATCTGCACTGCTAAAAGACAAAACAGATGAACAACTTGAAAAAACAAGGGAAGAAAGTACCTCAAATAAGCCAAGGTACTATATTATTAGAATCCATGGCCAACATAGTAGAAGAAATGTCAGAGAAAGAGTTCAGGATGTACATGACTAAACTTTTTTTGCCATCTAAAGGATTATATAAGAAAGCAAATACAAGAATAAAATATCACTTTGATAAAGAACTACATAAACAAATTCAGGAAGCAAAAGATTACATTAAAAAAGAGATAGAGATTCTGAAAAAAAGCCAAACAGAAATCCTTGAAATGAAAGAAACAATAAACCAAATTAAAAACTCAATAGAAAGTATCACCAACAGACTAGATCACTTGAAAGAAAGAACCTTAGACAATAAAATATATAATCTTGAAAATAAAATTGACAGTGAAGATGGTGAGAAACCACAGCAGAACATCTAAGAATTATGGTATAACACCAAAAGACTAAATTTAAGAATTA